>CM022952.1:32536000-32922264 GCA_012931725.1 Litsea cubeba | reverse complement strand
TAAAAAAAAAAAAAAAAAATGAAAAGCAGAAACAAGAAGCAAATCATAACATGGAAAAATCCCATGAAAAGAAATGGAAAGAGAAAAAGGAAGAATCATACCTTCACCGACGGTCTCTTCTTCTCGGCTTCTCTTCTCTGGAGGCTCGTCAGCATCCACTGGCACATCCTCATTGATAGTAAGAGGAACTTCCAAGTTAGGAGAGTCCTCATGCTGCCCCTTGCTACTATGATGACTCCTCCTCCTCTTACTCCTGCGGGCTCGCTTCTTAGAGGAACCTGCCCCGCCGTCAGAGTCAGGTTTCCCACTTGACTCATCACTGGATGGTCTGCTCTTGCCAGTAGACTCCACGGAAGCTTGCCTCTGTGCCGCCTGCATCCAAGCACCAAGTTCGGCTTCCTCCTGTTCTAGCTGCTCCAAAGCCTCATCAGGTATTTCTCGAACAGCTTCAGAACCGATGACGCCCTGGTCACCAAGAAAGCCTATCTTGTGCTTCTCTCCAGAAAGGAAGGCCCAAACTTCCTCTCGCCGGATGCCATCCGACTTTCCAAGGCCCTTTCCAGATGCCAGCTTCACATCAAGCTCCTTCCTGGAAAGTCCCCGATATGCCGAGAAGCTCTCCGCGAACCACTTCGCAAAGCCGGCAGTCCGGGAAGTCAGCAACACAGGATAAGAAATCATGGCTGTAGTGTCTTCAGCACTATAGAAAGCCCATGCATTTCTCCCGTCCTGTAAGCCTCCAAAGCGTTTCACCATGCTTGAAGGCGCTCCAACAACGCCTTGAGAAAAGCCAAGCTGCAAAGCAAAGCGAGAGGGTACATACGGCTGGATGTCGACGAAAAGATGTCTACGGTACACCATCGTGCCGACACGTATGCTGAAAAGCCACTCTCTCTCTGCATTTGTCAAGGAATAATGCCTTCCTGACCCCGCCCTGGTAGAGTCTCGGGAGGCACCAAAATCAAAAGCCTTCTTCCGCAACTCCGGAGAAAGCTTTACTGAAGATTGCCCCATCTCGACGTCCCTGAACCGTCGGATCCTCATGCGGGCAAACAAAAGTGATTCGGACACGGCTTTGCCCTTAGCCAGTCGAATCATCAGAGGATCACCATCCTGTGCAGCACCCAGCCGATGGAAGCCAGGACAGTGGTATACATACCACGAATAAAAGATATGGGCTGAAAATACCCTATTCATAGGAAGCCCAAGCCGAACTAGAAAAGCAGCAGCCTGCAGTTCGGTACACAGGTAGGAGTAAAGAGCTGGCACCAAAGCAAGCTGCTCTCCAAACGCCATCTGACAAGCCGGGAAAATACAATGCGGCCTGATGTGCGTTCCATCTCCTCCAGCAAATACAGCCTCACCAAGCCAATAAGTGAGGTAAACAGCGAGATCTCTCCGCAGTGCAATGTCAGGACATATGGCGTTCGTGCTTGCACAGAAATCTCTCAACTCTTCTTGCATGACCAAGATCTTCTTTGGATCCTGAGCTCCAGCTTCCTGGGTCATGCTATCAGAAGGCTCCCTACTATCAAAAAAGTTGGGGAATGAAGAGCAAAAACTCTTCCAACTGCTGGATCTAACTTTCGAACCCCCCTTCTCCTTCAAAAAATCATAGAAGGCGACGAGCTGAAAGTATAGAAGCCTGAACTCCTCAGACTGCCCCTCGAGGACGCTGTCAATCGGCATAAACTCCTCATAGAGTTTGCCGAGGATGGGCAATCCGGTAATAGCGCTCAACTCCTTCAAAGAAAAACCAATCTCACCATTCGTCACAACGAAGGTATTGGTTTGAGGGAGGAACGACTCCAGCATAGCCATGAAGGCCTCGTCGGAAAAGATCACGGTCTCCCTAAAGGCACGGACCGCGTCAAAAATCCCGGCTTCCTTCAAAACGGCGCCACCAATCAGCAGGACGCGATCAGTCCACGACTTCCACTCGGAGTCAGCATTGAAACGACCTCGAAGTCGAAAAGGCTTGATCCAATTGCTGCCGTCACCGCTGAAAATACCAAGGCCCACCGGTCTCAAATCGACCGACGGATAATCAGAGCCCTGGTAGCCGCTGGATGGCATCAACAGGTCCATATCAACAGGCGACCTCTCCGTATATCCAGGAGAACCGCCAACAAAAACCCCGGTCTTGATTACATTTGTCCTCCTCACCCAGCTTGGAGGATCTTCCCTCTTAGGGCACGTGGGGGCAAGGCTCAGAATCGAGACGGTGCGATCAAACATCGACCGGGTAGTAACAGTCTTCTTCTCACCATCTGCTGTGAAGGAAAACTGAAAAGATCTCCTCTGGTATGTAATGTCATCAGGGACTGCATCACCAAAGAAGAAGGTAGGCTTGGGCAAAATGCTCTGATCTTCCATCACCCATGGACGACTGCTTACCATGATCTTATAGAATTCCTCTCCCTTGAGAGTGATCAGTCGCTGCCTCATCTCATCTCTGTTGAGGGAGTCGCACTCTTCCAGATTTCTCTCAACATACTGGACCTTCTCGAAAGCCTGCTGAACGGCCAGATTAGAAGATCTAGAAGATCGACGAGGTACGCTTGTAGCAGGCTCTTTACCCTTGTTCGCTCTGGAGGAACCACCTGAAAAGGATGGAAAAGAAAAAGATCAAACATCAAAATGACAGAATCTCGCTAAAAAAAATCTGGCGAAATTTTGACATGATGACGGGGCAATTCCGAAGAAAAGGAACTATCCCGAAAGAAATAAAAAAGCTTGAAGATGGGCTCAACATCGCTGCGAGCTCCGAAACTCCAAACTTTCGAAACCTAAAAGTCTCCGCAAAATCAGGAAGGGCTCAACATCACTGCGAGCTCCAAATTCCCAAATTTGCGAAAACTTTCAGGTATGCTATCACATCATGCTACAAATTTAATTTACAAATTAAAGGCATGCATGAACATCTAGATTTGCGAAAAAAATGCATTATCATGATGAGCAAAAAAAAAAAGAAAAGAAACTTTCTCTAAAAAAAAAAGGGGGAGAAAGAAAACGAAAAAGGAAAAGAAACTCTCTCAAAAAAAAAAGGGGAGGAAAAAAAAAAAAAAAAAAAAGAAGAAAAGAGAAGAAAAAAAAACGGGCTGGCCCACAGGCCGTGGCCCACAGGCCACGTGGCCGTACGGCCAGATCCGTACGGATCTGTCCGTACGGCCCACACAAAAAAAAAAAAAAAACACAAACATAAAAAAAAAAAAGAAAAAAAAAAAAAAAAAAAACGTGAAAAAAAAAAAGGGGGCAAACACGTGGAAAAAAAAAAAAGAAAAAGAAGAAAAGAAAAAGAAAGAAACAAAAAAAAAAAGAAAGAAGAACTTTTTTCCTACAATGGAGTTTCCTTGAAAAAGAAGAACTTACTTGAAGCCATTGATGGAGAAGAAGAAGAAAACTCTTGAAGATCTTGAAGAAGAAAAGCTCTTGATCTTGAAGCCCTCTTGAGATTATTGCAAAAGAAAGTAGTAAGAGCAAGAGATCCAACCTCCTCCTTGCTTTTATAGAGGAGAGCAAACCAAAGAAGGAAAGAAGAAAGAGGTAAGTGTTACTAATTAGTAAGCTTACCAAAAGAAAGAAATTAGAAAGATTCTTTCCCAAAAGAAAGATATCTTGAGGGATTCTCTCCCAAAAAGAAATCAATGAGAGATTTTCTCCCAAAAAATCAATCTATGACGGATTCTTTCCCAAAAGAAAGATATCTTGAGATATCCTATCCCAAAATAAAGGGATCTTGAGAGATTTTCTCCCAAAAAATCAATCTATGACGGATTCTTTCCCAAAAGAAAGATATCTTGAGATATTCTATCCCAAAATAAAGGGATCATGAGAGATTCTCTCCAAGTAAAGATATTCTTAGATATTCTCTATCCAAATGAGATATTTTTGAATATTCTTTACAAAAATGACACCATATGAGATCTAAGCCATTTCAAAAGCTTAAGGTCCCATGGGTTAGCCCACATGAGCCAGGTTTGACCACCTAGGCACACAAAAAAAAAAAAAAAAATAAAAAAGAGAGAAATAAATTTTGGGCTTTTAGTCAAAAAGAAATCCCTCTTACCAAGAGCATACAAAAATGGTTCCATGCCTCTTTTGAGTTGATTGGACCATACAAAAGAAAATTCCAAGCCCCATGAGCTTCCAAAAATCAAACCATCCAGCCTCATCTACCAAATTGAGCCAAAATCTTGAAATTGACATTCCATCAAACCAAATCCTGGTCCCCTAACTTGCCACATACAGCCTGTTAGGTCACAAGACCAAAACCAAAAACCAAAACCTGATCCCCTAACTTGCCACATACAGCCTGTTAGGTCACAAGATCAAAACCAAAATTGATCCCCCAATATTCCACATACAGCTTGTTGGGTCACACGATCAAAACCAAACCCGACCCCCTAACCTGCCACATATAGCCTGTTAGGTCACAAGGTCAAAACCCAAATCCACATCCCTGATGTCATCTTCAAAACTTTGCCTCGAGATGGTACGTGATCCCTTTCACTACCATAAAATTCCCCTGGAAGCTCAAAAGGCTACAAATACCAAAAAGAAAAATTGCTCAAAGACTCTTGGTCAAGTCACAGGCTCTCCTTCAAAAAATCTCTTCGAGGCACATCGACTACAAAAGTTAAGCAACTCGCCGCTGTACCTCGAGGGGGCATTTGTTGACACCAAAAATGTCACTTTGCCCCATCAAGATCCAAAGAGCTACATGAAGTCGCAACCTGCCATAAATAGGCAATGCTGCTTCCAAAAATAAAATCTTGTCAGAATCAAACAAAAACTGCAAGATTCTTCCAGACAGCCAAAAGAGGAGTACACAAGAAGTTTCGGGTCATTTCAAAATCATTTGGCCTAACTTCGCTTCTCCGACAGCCAAATCAGGCCTCTCGGTGACAAAAGCTCTCCGGGACCATGGTTTCCAAGACAGAACCTATGGATCATCTTAAAATGACTCCAATAGGTTCCCTGTCAAATTTCAAGTCAATCGGACATCGGTTGACCACACATCAAACCGCGACATCTTCATCGCGATAAAAAGCAAGTCTGCAGGTGATAGGACCCCAAACGGCTTCGAAACTCAAACAAAATCCTATGGTTGGTCTTATTTATTGCTCAGGAGGCTTCACACCAAATTTCAGGTCATTCCGACATCGTTTGACCCAGTTTCAGCTTCTGACGGAAAATCGGCAGCTCTGCGCGACAAGTCTTCGGCTTTCTCAGGAAATTGGAAACTTTGCAAAATAAAATGCAAGGATTCTCATCAGGTTTCATACAAAGAAATCAGGCCAATAAATGGTCAAAATGTCAAGGAAAAGTACAGAAGAAAAAAGAGTCAGAAAAAAGCAAAAACGGACGCAAAACGGGACACGAAAGGGGGAAAACCCCAGGGTCCACCCTGCGACCGGGTCAGGCCCGACCTGCCGGTCGCAGGCCCCCTGGGCCAGGGTCGCCGGCGACCATGGACCCCGGGGTCGCCGGGAAAGCCCCGGAAACCCCGGTTTTCGCCGTTTTTTCGCGATTCGAAGGGCCCAGCCCCTGGTACTTTCCAAAATTCATGCTTTTGAGACACCAAGTCCTCTGACATCCGTCCAAAACACGGGTAAATCATCAAGAGTATCGAAGACAGTATTGATCGCCACCCGGTCAACCAAAAAAAGTGTGCTTTCCACCCGACCGATCGAGAAATCGACAGGACAGATGGCACCGACCCGCTGTTGGCAACAAACACCTGAAATTACATGGTCATCTGATGTCGATCTACATGAAGATCCATCGATGATCATCGACAGAAGAATTCCAAAAGACGTGGCACGACCCGCGACTCTTCAGCTGCTCGGCGACCACTTAATGCGATTAATTGACTAGCTTTATTACAGTCATTAATCCATTTCTTTGGACGGACCAATCAGAAGCAAGCATTCGGGAGTTACAAGTCAAGAGATTCATGGCATTTAACCCATGAAACTCCTCCCATCATGGCGATTAAAGGCGATTAAATGCCCTCAATCTCCTCCGGCCAATCAGAAGCCAAGAAAAAGGAGTTACAAAATAAACAATTCAATTTTGTAACTCCTCCCATTATGCGGCTTAATGACAATAAAAGCCCATAAACCCACCTAAAGGGCTACCTAAAAGCCTATAAATAGGAGGGCTCTCCAAGAAGAAAACACATCAGAAAGCATCAGAAAAATCAGAGAAAAAAGCACAAGCACACAGACAGAAATCCAGAGAAAGGAAAAAGAGAGAAAACTCTGCGGAAGTTCTACACCGGCCACCGCAACAAGGTGACAAAAGTCCCTTGGGGGGTATCCCCCCCAAGGTCCTTGCCTTCTCCTCCTGCCTCCAACTGGCTTAGATATGGCTTTTCAGCCCGTCTACTTGGTTTTTTATTGGATATAGGACCTCCTTTTGGTCTTTGTCTTCTAAAAACCCGAGGTTATAGCCAAGCCAAGCGAATCAAATAGCATCCTCTGTTCTCATCTGCATGGATGATGGCGAAGCCCACATATGGCTTGCGACCGTCAATCTAAATGAGTCCCCCACAATCTCCTGAGAAGTTAGATCCTCCTTTTCTTGCTTTTCATTGTAGTTTGTATTTTTTCAAAAGAGACAAAAATCACAATTCTTGTCTTTCATTATTGATAAGGATTGTAAATCGGCTATAAATGCCAAAATCGGCTATAAACGCCAAAATCGGCTATAAACGCCAAAAATCGGCTATAAACGCCAAAATCGGCTATAAATGCCAAAAAAATCGCCTTTCACGGCAAATCAAGAAAATGTCTCTTTTCTTAAATATATGTGCAATGGAAAACTTGAAAGAAGTTGATTTCCTTTTTACTTGCGAAGGTTGATCTCCGGATCACTACTTGCAATTCCAAGTAAAAATAGAAAATCTGGCACACCTACAGCAAAAAAAAAAAAGAAATGTTGATGCACGCCCTTGCCCCCCGGTTACGAAAGGGTCAGAACCAAACGGACTCCCACGTCCGCCGACCTCGGTAGAACCGAGCATTGGAGCGCGGTCCATCACAGTCAGCCATCCCGAATTTTTGCAATAGGTCTCTTGTATATTTTTGTTGACATAAGAAGAGACCTTCCTTGACTCGATCAATCTCGAGTCCTAAAAAATGTCTGAGCTCTCCGAGTTCTTTCATCTGGAATCGGATCGACAAGTTCTGCTTTACTCGAGTGATTTCTTCAAGGTCATCTCCAGTGATGATTAGATCATCAACATAGATAAGGATAATGCATAAATGCCTACCTCTAGCCTTTATAAACAAGCTTGAGTCTGCAGCCGTTGCTGGATATCCACTTTGGATTAGGAATTCAGCAATCTTACCATACCATGCCATCGGAGCCTGCTTTAGACCATAGAGAGCTTTTCAAAGCTTACAGACATAATCTGGTCGATCTTTGTTTTCAAATCCTTTTGGCCGCTCCATATAGATATCTCAGTCAACTTCTCCATGGAGAAAGGCATTCTTCACATCCATCTGCCATAAACTCCATGATTTGTTTGCAGCCAATGCTATTAGTATACGCACCGTGGTCATTTTTGCTACGGGACTGAAAGTCTCATCATAGTCAATCCCATATTGCTGTGAAAACCCTCGTGCGACTAACCTTGCTTTGTATCTTTCAATTGATCCATCAGCCCAAGTCTTCAACTTATATACCCATCTACATGAGATGAGTTTTACTTCATCTGGTTTAGGAACCAGATCCCATGTCTGGTTTGCTTTCAATGCTGAAATCTCTTCGTTCATGGCCATTTGTCACTCTCTACTTTGGCATGCTTCTTCATACGAAACTGGCTCACGAACATCATCCATCTCGGCGAGGGAAGCATCTACATATCTTGAATTTGGCTTCCTTGCTCTGGTGGATCTTCGTAGTTGTTGTGATGGTTCGTCAACCTCAAGTTGACTTGGCCTAGCTTCCTCTAGTGTCACATGCACTCCACTTTTCCATGGGCTAGCGGGCTTGTCTCGTGGAGTCTGAGATTATTTCACTAGGCATTTCTACTTCAGTCTCTTATTCATCATCTTTAGTGCTTAATTTTGGCTGATGGTTATCATCCAAGTCTTTTTGACTTGGCAATACTGCGGCTGCTGGTAGCCACTATGAAGACGCCTCATCAAATACCATGTCTCATGATGTGTAGCATTGATGGGTGGTAGGATCACAACACCTCCACCCTTTACGTTCGGTGTCATATCCGACAAATATGCACCGAATAGTCTTCTTTTCAAATTTGCTGCGAAGTTTTTCTGGAACAAGTACATAGCACACGCAACCAAAGACTTTAAAGTGACTTACCGTTGGCTTAATCTTCCATAGCTTTTGATATGGTGAGACAAATTCCAGCTTTGCTTGCGGCAGTCGGTTGGTTATATGTGTTGTTGTCTTCAAACATTCTGCCCAGAACTCGCTTGGCACATTCTTCGCATGCATCATGCTCCTCGCGGTTTCTACCAGATGTCGGTTTTTCCTCTCAGCCACTCCATTTTGTTGTGGAGTGTATGGATAGGTCAGCTGTCGTCGGATGCCGGCCTTCTTCAAATATGTAGAGAATTCATTTGATGTATATTCTCCTCCATTGTCAGTGCGCAAGCATCGAATCTTAAGGCCAACCTCACCTTCGACTCTATTTCGAAATTCCTGAAATTTCTAGAAGACTTTTGACTTTTCCTTGATGAAGTACACTCATACATACCTTGAGTGGTCATCGATGAAGGTGACCATATATCTTAAACCACTGATTGACTGCGGTTTCACCGGGCCAAATACATCTGAGTGGATTATCTCCAAAGGCTTCTTAGCTTGATACTTGAATTCAGCATATGGCTGTCGGTGAGCTTTTCCGTACTGACAACCTTCACACACTGCGTCTTTATGGACTTCTAATTGTGGAAGTCCCTTCACCATAGACTTATCCATCATTACCTTCAACCTATTATATCCCACATGCCCTAATCGGGCATGCCATAGATCAGATGTATCATTTTGACGGGTCTTCTTCACATATGCCGATTCGGCCGTCATGACATAGACGGAGTCTAGTTTTTGTCCCGTCATGATCGGCTTTTCACATGGCTTTATATTGCGGTATACATTTACATCATTTGGCCCAAATACTACAAAATTACCAGATGAGGTCAATTGTGATACAGACAACAAATTCTTCTTCATACCTATAACATGGAAGACCTGCTGCAAATGGGCATCATCTTTGTTGAATCTGGGCACACAAATGGCTTCTCCGACATGAGTGATCGGTAGCCGCGCATTATTTGCTGTAACTACCACTTTGTCGCCTTTGTACTCAACTAGGCTTGAAAACTTCAACTTGTCGCACGTCATATGATTCGAACATCCCGAGTCCACGATCCAGTCTCGATCGTAATTGATGACTTCAAGATTGGAATTTGCAATGAGCGCTGTCTCCTCACAATGATCTTTGGAGCTTATTGGGTTACTGCCACTTGCTATATCAGAATTCGGCAGTTTGATATCTTCAATGATTGCCATAGACGATTGACAATCCCATTCTTCTTCACTTTCACTTTGGTGACTCGCTGTGGTCACAACATTCCCTTCACGGGTCTTTTTCTTCGGCAGTCTGTAGTCACGTGCAAAGTGGCCTTTCTTACCACAGTTATAACACTCGAGGCTTCGACGAGAGCTTGTCTGTCGTCGATCATCAGTGTTACCTTTTGGAGCTCCCCCTGGTTGGGAACTCTCCCTCCACCGATTAGCCTCAGCGGTCTCCTTCCTTCTTGGCTTCATTGCCGATTTGCCCTTCCGAGTGAAGAGCGCCATGTTCTTCGTCTTTCACTGTTACTCCAGCCATTTGTTTGGCTAGCGCTTCCTGATTTGCCAAAAGACTTTTTAACTCTACAAGAGACGGTTGGGTCGGCCATCCCCTAATGGCCGTCATGAACCCGCTATATTCGGGCTTCAATCCCCGTGTGATTATCCGTCTCATCCTAGCTTCGCTGACCCGCGAGTCCGGATCAAGCTGAGAGATCTCTTGACAATGTGTCTTCACTTTCATAAAATATTGACTAATAGTTAACGTACCTTGAGTGATAGATGCAAGCTCATTCTCCAAAAACTGAAGCCGCGCATCATTTGTCTTGGAGAACAGTGTAGCCAGCGTATCTCATGCCTTTTTCGGAGTGTCAGCATCTCGTATATGCTCTAACAGCTCCTTCTACACTGTGGTCCTTAATATGAACATAGCTTTCCCAGCTTTAATTCGCCACTTGCGTAGTGCTTCCACGTTGTCATTCGCCGATGCCGTAGTGTCAGTGCCGCCAACGATCTCCCATAAGTCCTGGCCTTGAAGATATGCCTCCACACACAGACGCCAATAATCATAGTTGTGGTTGTTCAGCTTCTCAATCCCTCCAGTTGCATTTGCGAGATCCGCCATCGTGATTAGTGGGATCCTCGTCGATCTCTACCACTAAGAAGCTCAGTCCCCGACTGATCGGCTTCATAGCGGCGCCTCGCCTTTAGCTGCTGCTCTCAATGGACGAACGGTCCCTGACCTTGCCTCGCTCTGATACCAATTGTAGGAAAACCCAACTCCACAATTATGGTGGACCCAAGACTCAAGGCAACACACAACACACTTATATTAAGAAAAAATTCTCAATGTATTACACTCTGTAAACTACACACATTACACAACTGCACAATCACACTTCATCACTCACTAGACACTTTACACTAAGCACTGATGCTTGCACTCTACACACACTTGCACTCAAGACTTCTCTATGTCTTTTCTTCACTCGATGCTTGTTGCACACTACTAAAGGGGCATCACACTTCTATTTATAGGCCTTAGTTAGTCGGTGGAGAGAGATGGTTTGTGGGTGTGAAGAGGTCCACGTGGCCCTCAATGGTCCATACATAAATGTATGCTTTGTAGCAAGTTCCAGAAACTTGTAGACAAAAGAGATATTTTGGGTAAGGCGGTAAATAGAATGTTGCTCGTGCATTCTAGAGGCTGCTGGAAGAGGGGGGTTGGCTCATTGGTGAGGCTTCTAGAAAGTGGTGATGTCATCCAATAATGAAGACAGTATTGTTTTAACATTATTGAAGCACAAGTTTCAGTTGAAGCCTAGCTCGTTAACGAACATAAAGTAAATGTACAAACTGACCCCGAGCCCAAGGTTGAGTTTGCGCTGTAGATGAAGCAGGTGAGCTTGGGCTTAAGCTTGTCCAAGTTCTGCTCAGCTGGCTTGTTTACAATTCTCATCACCTAACAGTCAATAACAAATTCATTATACTCCTCAATAGTGCCCACTTATGATCAAGATGATAAAAACTAATTGACTAATCCTTTATCCCATATGAAGCCCATAAAAGTCATTTAATTAAAACTAAGGGCTTCATGAACATGAAAGATTGGTGAAACACATCTTATAATTGAGTTTTGGGTCATCTTTAAAATTCGAACCCACCTCTATATTTCTAAAATTATTATATTTTTTTCTACAAAGCTTTCGGGGGTGGGACCCCAACCCTCAGGCGGGATGAGGGAGCCATTGGGTGAGGCAAGGAGACCTAGAGTGGGGTGAGGGAGCCCTTGGGTGAGGAAAGGTAGCATGCCCAGCTACCCTCTGCAGCCAGGTAAAAGCTGACAGGTCGTTTTTCAATACCTTCTAAGATTTATTTGACATATTAATATGTCAAATAAATCTTAGAAGATATGTCATGAATATCTTCTAAGACTTATTTGACATATTTATGACATTTCTCAATGGTCCACTTATGAATAGTTCAAACCAATTAAAGCTAATAGAACCATCTTTTATGTGGCTTGTGCTAAGCCCCCCAGAAGTCTTTTTAACCAAAATTAAGTGTTTTATGATGGTGAAAGTTGACGGGACCTATTTACTAATATGGTATTATACCGCTTTTAGATTTTTTTTCTTTCTGAAAGGGTGATATGTTCCTATTAAATCTCATATTAATATATAATTTTATTTTTATTTTTATTTAATTTTTTAGTGAAATTAATTTATATTCTATGTAGTGATATTTTGGTAGCATGGGTCCAACCACGTCTCACCGTTAACTTCTGACGCATAAGATTGTGTTAATCACATCATTCATCACATGGTCATTCTAATGATGGGGCTCACATTTTGAAATTAACTAATTACATATTTTAATCTTTTACTTTGTACTTGATGAGTCCTCAAAAGCACACATTTTCATACACATTTTGGACCAATTTAAGGGCTTATTAATATTAAAGAGCTTTATTTAGTGTCAAATCATGTTTTTATGTATTTAGGGTCCATTGTAGTGCTTTCATGCGTAATTTGCTAAAAAATCACACTTTTTGCATAAATTCATGAAACCTGTCATTTTTGGAGAATTATTTTTTGGAAAGTCGGTTATTTTGGGTGCATCAAGTAGGGTCCCATGCATCGTCCATTTAAATTCCTTACATAGAATTATTCTTGAATCCATTTGTTTTAATTTGTGTAGGAGAAATCAAGAATGGGACCCACATTGGTGAAATTTGAGAGAGATCAAGGGTAGGACATCTTTCATAGTGGATCCACATATCTTGGTATTTTTGGAGAGTTTGAAAAGTCAACAATGAAAGCTAGATTTGTGATCTCAAGATCAAGAAAGAAAACTTCAGATTTGGTAAGATCTGATTCTTACTAAGTTTGAAAACTCAAAAATCAAGAAAGGAAAGTGTGCTAGAAGAGTTGACTAGTCAATCAAAGAACCTTGGAAGCAAACTAAAGATGGAAGGAGAGTCAAGAAACAAGGAAAGAAAGATCCCAAGATCCCTTTGGATGTCCACATGGGTCCCATACACCCCATTGCACAACTAGCATTCCATATGTGCACAAGTATTCTCGAATTTTTCAGGGGCAGCAAGATTAAAATGGTCATAACTCTTAATCCAACCGTCGGATTGATGCAATTCATACACCGTTGGAAAGCTCTTTTCGAGTAGATATTTTAGAATCCAAGATTGTATCAATCGGAGCTAAAATGAGGATGATATGGCCTCTGGAAGTTAGTGCTGTAATTTCTACTCGGGATTGCATTTTTGCACTTGGAAAGCACCAAGAATCTCTCACTCACCTTGCTATTTCTTTGAAGACTTGTTGGTCAAGGAAAGGACTTGCCATACAAACAAGATTGCATGCTACAAGCTTGGAACAAAGAAGGAAAGAAAGGGAGCAAAAATCTATAAATTGAAGGCATAAGCATCCATCTCCTCCTATGGGAAGATAGACCAGCTCTCTCTAGAATTACTACTACACTCCATCTTCTTCCTCTCTCTTTCTCTCCATTGAAGTCCTTAAGGAGATTTGGCCCGGAAATCACACTACATCCTTGGGTTTTTCATCTAGAAGAGGCTTCTCATCCTAGTATGTAATTGTCTTGGTTTATTTTATGTAAGACTTTGCATATTAGTAAAAGTGTTGCTTTCTCTTTTTAATTTTCTTTCTTGTCCTTGGGTGATTGGTGCTTGTTTTATGTTTCTTTTCTTGTTGGTATTTGGATTGACGACCCAAAGGCCCTAAGAGCATGATTCAAATTATGATCCCGCTTAGAAAAGAATTTTGAAAGAGAAGAATACACTTTTACACATTTAAATTTATGTTCATCCACACATTTAAATTTATGTTAAAACCACACATTTAAATTCTTGTTTTCACCACACATTTAAATTCTTGAACTTTTATTTATTGTCTTTATTTTTATGATCAATTCAATTTTATGTCTATTTTTGCAAAGTTTATGTTTGGAACTAGATAGCATGGCATGCATTGCGTTATTAACTTTCTAACTTAGGTTTCTTTTGTTTCTAGTGTAGTTTCTTATTTTTAATTTTGGTATTTTTTATTCTTGATGTTCTAACTTGTGTATTATTTTGCAGCAATTTTAGTTTTTAGTTTAGGATTTTTAGATTTAGGAAGTTTACTTTTCATTGGATTGTAATTAATTTAATTTTTGGAAAGTAAGAATGATGGTTGTAATTTTTTTAGTTTTTAGGCTAGATTTAGATTTTTAATTTAGGGTAAGTACAAGTTGAGAAGGAACCTTAATTTACATTGCTCCCTGTGGATCGACCTGGTCTCACCAGATTATTACTACAATTGCACCCTACACTTGGGGTCCGATCAAGTTTTTGGCGCCGTTGCCGGGGGAGCGCCATATAAGGTAACTCTGCTAACTTTCCTTATTTACTTTGCTTTATGGGTGTGCTATTTTTGGCATCTTTGTAGATATAGGAGGTGCATGCATGGAATGTTAAACCGCCTTAAATTGGATTAGGAAAGTGCATGGATTGTTAAATTAGAAAGGACACATCATTGAGTTTTTTTAGAAAATTTCTTAAAATTGGCAAAGTTACTTTTTTTTTCTCAACTTATTGTAATTCTTTTTAGAAGAAAGTGAACCAAAATGACCTAATTGCTGTCCTTGATCATCTTGGTGCTGAAACAAAGCCTTGTCCAGAGTGTGGAGATAGTCAGACTATTTGAGGCAAGGGTCCTTCAAACGGGTCCGTTCGTGATCCTACCCTTACCTGGGGGCTGAACTAGCCGAGCTGGTTTCATAGGGCCGGGTTGGCAAACTTTGGAAAACTTTTCAACTTTAGGAATTAACTTAGTAGCTGCTTGTGTAGGCTAATTTCCTTTCTTTTCTCATTAAAAAAAAAGAAAAAAAAAGAAAAAGAAAAAACAAGATGAAGTGATTCCAAAAATGGACCAATGGAAATCCACAAACATGAGGAGACCAAATTTTGGACAAACCAATGAGGTTAAAACCGATAGTGATAGCCCAAAGAAGTCCTGGCGTGAGTACCTACACCCCACGGATACGTACCTATCAACTTACATTAACTCATATACGAATGAGTGGGGATTTTATCAAAGCAACTCCGATGATGCTTCAAATAATAAAAAATCCATAAGGGAGTTGCGTGAACAAGAATGGAATGCAAATATACATCAAATAACTTGGTCATTGGAAAGAGGTACCACATATGGACGGAAGTGGGCCAATCACTATGGTCATGAATATAATGAGGAGTGCATGGAGGGTATCAATGGAATGATAATTGAAGATGAACAACCAACATCGGCCCCACATGATTACTCGTACCCCACACACTCATTCGCTCCTTCAAATATGGATGTGGGAATTCAATGGCAAGCAGAATCAAATGCAAATCAATGGCCTTGCCACGATGAAATGAGTAACATGAGTAGCCTGGGCAATAAGGCTCTTGATAATTGGCAAGATGGGTTTGATATGAAAAATTCTTATCTCCAAGAATTTACTCCGGGTGGGTCGTATGATTACCCCTCACAGGATATTTCATATGCACCCCATTCTTCCCCTTGTTCATATGCACCTAATGACACCCCACCGCCTGAATGGTCATATGAACCACCACCACCACCCCCGGAGGGATCCTTGGAAGACAATTTAGCCAGATTCATCACGTTCATGCAAAACACCATGGAATCCATTCAGAACAAAGCACAATCCATGGAAAGACTAATGACTTCAATTAGTCTAACTGCACTTCAAATGAAGAAAGTAAACGACACCCTTGGCAGTGAGAAAGAATTTCAACATGATGATCCATCACTCATTGAAAATCCGACGGATATGGATTGCATAAATATGCAGAGGGTATCCAAGGGTGCACCTATGGATATGGATGATGGTGCGCTGCATGAATCAGATTATGAACCCTATGAGCCACATTCCTCCGACCCTCACTTTTCTGATCAGAAGGAGAATGTGGACCCCTTCGAAGAAGATACCGTGCCCTTCTATGTTGATCCTTACTTTGGGTCAAATTCTTCTGATGATTTTCGCATTGCGGATTTCCTAGAAATTGATTTTCCCATGATTAACGGAACCGCGAATGTGCCCAATGAGCCCCAAATGCAAAATTACTATTGGGAGGATGACCCCATTTTTCAGATTTCTGATTCGGACAATGTGGAATCCTTGGAATCATGTACTGAGTTCTTCATGAAATCTGATGATCCGACCCTTAGAGAAATTGCACTCACATTTCTTGGCCCTCAATGTAATTCAGGGAAACTTTTGGAATTAAAGGAGATTGGACCCAGTCAGACCTTCGAGTCTGACGCGTTGGAATCATTTGAGCCCTTGCCTAAGGACATTGTGGAAGTTAATTCAAAAGAATTTGTGGCATGGGAGGAAATGGGGCCACTCGGTTGTTCATTGCGTCCTCCTCTCCTTCCATTCAAAGACCCATTTTTAAGGGAAGAGGATTCATTTTTCATGGTGGTCCTTTTTACACACATTTACAACACACATCATGCGGTCCTTGTGTTCAATGTGGTTCACGTTTACATGGTAACATCTCTTTTTGTGCTTCATGTGAATTGTGTGGAGGAAAATTTCATCTGGGATCCGGGTGGATTCATGGTTTCGGATCAAGTAGTGTAGGATTTTTCTTTCTTTTTATTGTAGATTTTTTTTTTCTGTTAGTAGAGTGGCTTCTTTCCCTTTTGTTTTCTTTGTTTTGTATCACCATGGACAGAGATCGAAAAAGCTGCATCTTCAGGTGACTTCTTCCCCTTTACCCTCTTGTCATTTACTTTCCTCATGTTCTATTTACCTTTTGCACCGCATGCATAACATCGAGGACGATGTTCATGCTAGGTTGGGGGGTGGGAACAAGCACACTTGTCCATCTTTAGACAATAGTATTACACAATTTGTTCTTGATTTTTAGGTTTTGAAAAAAAAAAAAAAGAAATTTTGAGAGGATTTTTATGAAACAAAGATACCTTGGACTTTGGAATTTTTGGTGCTTTGGGCAAAGAAAGAGAACAATGGTTTACTATTTTGTTTATGGAAAGGATTTTTGGAAAAGTGCTGAATTTTGATCCCTCACTTTCACACAGTCTGTATATGTTTTCAAAGTTTTTGAATGCCAAGCCATGATTTCCGTTTTTCTTTGACAATTGGATTGAAAATATGATGGAAAACTGACCCTTAGTTTCACAGTTTCCTGGTTCATCTGGTTTTGTTTGCCACAAAGCTAGTGAATTAATGCGGACACATGAAAAGGGCTGCCTATTGTTGGAGACCGTAAAAAAAAAAAAAAAGAGAAAAAAAAGTGTTTAGTCTTGAAAAGAATAAAAAGTTGTGTGACTAGTTTGGGTTCAGAGCCTTTTTAACCCGAGCCAGTAAGTCCGTAGGGGTATTTACATACCTAGTGCCCTAAAGACATCTGTTTTGGGAGTCATTGGCCTAAAGCTCGTTACATGGGTTAATTAGAAAGCTTAAGGAACCTAGGCATTGCACAGTCACTTGTGTGTGTTAAAAAAAAAAAATAGTAGTGTGAAAGCCGTCATGGTTGCCTTGAGAGGAACATTGTTTTTCTTTGCTAAGGTTAGGTGGCCCAGAATTTTGGATTGAAAATTGTTTTCACGGAAATCTGGGCAAATCATTTGAAGCTTATGTGTTTTTACATATACACACTATTTCACCGTGCACGATCAATTTATCATGAATTCGAGAATTTCGGACCAAAAGATGGGATTTGTGAACCGAGTTTCAAATTTGCCTTTGCTTTGAAAATTTCGATATTAAAGAATATCCGGTGTTTGTAAATCTTCTTTTGAAAAAGATCATTTGTTTTTGTTAGGTTTCTACTAGGATTCTTTATTGATATTAAAAAAAAAGAAAAAAAAATAGAATTTTGTGGGTAAATTCACTGCAAACCCTCACGAGACACAACTCGTCCACTAGGGGGAACCTAGGGGTTTAACGGCTTACTGCATACGCTAAATGCAGTCGAGAGTGCCAGCGAAAGTGGCGTTTTTAGTTAGTTTTGTTAAATTAGTTTTAGATTAAGTAAGGATGAAAGCCTCATGTTTTTCGCAGTTTTTGCTAGGGACTAGCAAAATGCTAGTTGGGGGGTGTGATGAGTCCTCAAAAGCACACATTTTCATACACATTTTGGACCAATTTAAGGGCTTATTAATATTAAAGAGCTATATTTAGTGTCAAATCATGTTTTTATGTATTTAGGGTCCATTGTAGTGCTTTCATGCGTAATTTGCTAAAAAATCACAGTTTTTGCATAAATTCATGAAACCTGTCATTTTTGGAGAATTATTTTTTGGAAAGTCGGTTATTTTGGGTGCATCAAGTAGGGTCCCATGCATCGTCCATTTAAATTCCTTACATAGAATTATTCTTGAATCCATTTGTTTTAATTTGTGTAGGAGAAATCAAGAATGGGACCCACATTGGTGAAATTTGAGAGAGATCAAGGGTAGGACATCTTTCATAGTGGATCCACATATCTTGGTATTTTTGGAGAGTTTGAAAAGTCAACAATGAAAGCTAGATTTGTGATCTCAAGATCAAGAAAGAAAACTTCAGATTTGGTAAGATCTGATTCTTACTACGTTTGAAAACTCAAAAATCAAGAAAGGAAAGTGTGCTAGAAGAGTTGACTAGCAATCAAAGAAGCTTGGAAGCAAACTAAAGATGGAAGGAGAGTCAAGAAACAAGGAAAGAAAGATCCCAAGATCCCTTTGGATGTCCACATGGGTCCCACACACCCCATTGCACAACTAGCATTCCATATGTGCACAAGTATTCTCGAATTTTTCAGGGGCAACAAGATTAAAATGGTCATCACTCTTAATCCAACCATCGGATTGATGCAATTCATACACCGTTGGAAAGCTCTTTTCGAGTAGATATCTTTAGAATCCAAGATTGTATCAATCAGAGCTAAAATGAGGATGATATGGCCTCTGGAAGTTAGTGCTGTAATTTCTACTTGGGATTGCATTTTTGCACTTGGAAAGCACCAAGAATCTCTCACTCACCTTGCTATTTATTTGAAGACTTGTTGGTCAAGGAAAGGACTTGCCATACAAACAAGATTGCATGCTGCAAGCTTGGAACAAAGAAGGAAAGAAAGGGAGCAAAAATCTATAAATTGAAGGCATAAGCATCCATCTCCTCCTATGGGAAGATAGACCAGCTCTCTCTAGAATTACTACTACACTCCATCTTCTTCCTCTCTCTTTCTCTCCATTGAAGTCCTTAAGGAGATTTGGCCCGGAAATCACACTACACCCTTGGGTTTTTCATCTAGAAGAGGCTTCTCATCCTAGTATGTAATTGTCTTGGTTTATTTTATGTAAGACTTTGCATATTAGTAAAAGTGTTGCTTTCTCTTTTCAATTTTCTTTCTTGTCCTTGGGTGATTGGTGATGATGCCAAAATAGAGGAATTCGGACACCACCGGTCGGATAATTAATACTGTGCAGTAAATGAAGAGAGATGAGAGATTTATAGTGGTTCGGTCAAGCGTGACCTACGTCCACTTCAAAATGGTGATCTTTGATTAATGTCGAGGGTTACAGATATGAGAAAGTATGCAAAAAACCATCCCCCCTCAAGTGATGAGAGGGCTCTATTTATAACTCTTCCCCACCAGGTAGGGATGCGATCAGTTCAACGTCTCTTTAGAGCGTCAGACGTGTCCTTGAGGATCGAGCCAGGTGGAAGGCAGGTGAGATCCTCTCCGTGAGACTTGGTAAATGCAGGTGAGGGGAGGACTTCGTCGCGATGACTTGGAGACTGAGGTGACGAGGTTTCGTTTAACGAAACCCGGATTTCAACGGAGCTATTCCGGCCTGACCCAGATCCCAGACGGACCGGGTCACTTGGACCTGACTCGCTACCGCGATCCGGATTGGGCTTGACTCATCATTTGCCCCCTCAATGCCCCGTGCCCAAATAATTTTTTGAAAGGGGGGCATTGGTAGATTCAGGTCTCTTCTCCCTCCAAAATCCTTTTCCTCTTTTCCGATTTTAATTCAGGTATGGGCGAGCTTTGGAACCGGCCAGGTGGAGAAGGCCTGGGCGCCCGGGGGACAAGTTCCTGGGCGTAGGCGCGAGTGGCTCCATCCTGGACACTCGCCAGTCGGCGGTCGGACGTGATCTGCGCTGGGCGTCCGTCAGGCCGCGGGCGCCCCTGCGGCGACGCTGGCGCCTCCGGCAATCCCGCAATGGGCGAGGACGAGGCGGGCGCCCCTGCGCTGCTGGGCGAGGAGGAGGTGGGCGCCCGCCGCCTGCGCTGCTGGGCGGCATCACCCTGGGCGAGGGCGACGCCGCGCAGGGCGAGGAGGAGGAGATGGGCACCGCGGGCGAGGGGGCTGCCTCGGGCGAGGGAAGCGCAGGCGGCGTCGTGAGCCCCCCTTGGGCGAGCAGCCACGGCGAGGGAGGCTCGGGCGCGCTGGCAGCGGGCGAGGGGGGAGCGGGCCCCGCGGGTGGCGCGCTGGCAGCGGGCGAGGGGGCTGCTGCGGGCGAGGGAGGCTCGGGAGAGGGAGGAGCTGGCCCCGCGGGCGGCGCGCTGGCAGCGCTGGGCGAGGGAAGCGCAGGCGGCGTCGTGGGCCCCCCTTGGGCGAGCAGCCACGGCGAGGGAGGCTCGGGCGCGCTGGCAGCGGGGGAGGGGGGAGCGGGCCCCGCGGGTGGCGCGCTGGCAGCGGGCGAGGGGGCTGCTGCCGGCGAAGGAGGCTCGGGCGAGGGAGGAGCTGGCCCCGCGGGCGGCGCGCTGGCAGCGCTGGGCGAGGGAGGCTCGGGCGAGGGAGGAGCGGGCCCCGCAGGCGGCGCGCTGGCAGCGCTGGGCGAGGACGAGGGGCCCCCTTGGGCGAGCAGCAGCGGCGAGGGAGGCGCGGTGATGCCCCCTTGGGCGAGCAGCCCATGCAGTGAGGCCAGGTTGGGCGAGATCCCCCCTTGGGCGAGCAGCAAGGGCGAGGGAGGCGCGGTGATGCCCCCTTGGGCGAGCAGCCCATGCAGTGAGGCCAAGTTGGGTGAGATCCCCCCTTGGGCGAGGAGAGAAGGACTTGGGCGCCCGGGGGAGTCCGGGGCGCCCGAGGGATGCTTTGGGCGCCGAGGGACTTGGGCGCCCGGGGGAGTCTGATCCCGTGGCGGGAGTCCAGCTCGACCCCCGCCGGGGGACACCCCCGGACCCCCTCTGCGTAGCGCATGATATATCCCTTAGCACATGTAAATTCCAAGACTCTGCCCCTCGGTAACTTCTGATGGGTCATCGCAAAAGAAGAAATGAGAGAGCTTCTCAGGCTGAGGAGAGGGCTGCGCCAGCTAGGAGAGGGCTGTGCCAGCTGGAAGAGCTTCCGAGGCTGATCTTTCCGCGGCCCGCGAGAGGGCGACCAGGCTTGAGACCGAATTCTTAGTAGCTTAAGAGAGGGCAGCCAGGGCAGAGGCTGAGCTTGTGAAGGACCTTGAGAGGGCTTCGCTCAGAGAGGCTGAGCTTCTGAAGACCCTTGAGAGGGCTCACTGAGCTTCTGAAGACCCTTGAGAGGGCTTCGCTCGGTGAGGTGAGCTTCTGAAGACCCTTGAGAGGGCTCACTGAGCTTCTGAAGACCCTTGAGAGGGCTTCGCTCAGTGAGGTGAGCTTCTGAAGACCCGCGAGAGGGCTTCGCTCAATGAGGCTGAGCTTGTGAAGGACCTTGAGAGGGCTTCGCTCAGTGAGGCTGAGCTTCTGAAGACCCTTGAGAGGGCTCACTGAGCTTCTGAAGACCCTTGAGAGGGCTTCGCTCGGTGAGGTAAGCTTCTGAAGACCCGCGAGAGGGCTTCGCTCAATGAGGCTGAGCTTCTGAAGACCCGCGAGAGGGCTTCGCTCAATGAGGCTGAGCTTCCGAAGACCCGCGAGAGGGCTTCGCTCAGTGAGGTGAGCTTCTGAAGACCCGCGAGAGGGCTTCGCTCAATGAGGCTGAGCTTGTACAGACCCGTGAGAGGGTGATGCTCAGAGAGACCGTTGTGGAGACAATGACTGGGGCGGTACATGAGAGAACTGCTTTCCCAGATATTGTCCTCTTAGGCTTCGTGCTGACTGAGGGGCTTGATGATTGTAGTGGCAGCTCTTATATATGATGTCGATGGTGATGTGCTCCTCGACCCTGGGCGCCATGATGATGGGCGCCCAAGTGAGGTGCTCCTCTACCCTGGGCGCCATGGTGATGACGCCCGGTGAGGTGCTTCTCGCCATGGAGCATGCCTCAGCCAAACTGATGATGTCTATGGTGATGCCGAGGACAACTTTGAGAGTAATTAGAGGGCAGGGGACTCTATTTTTTTTTAACTTGTAGCACTGATAAAAAATGATTTTATTAATCCATTGTTTAGTGCTACACAAAATTAACAAAACCAAGCCCCCAAACCCTCACTACTTTGACTCTCTTATGGTATTACTGGAAATTCATTTTCAACAGTTCCGCATTCCCTGGCAATGTGTTCAACCACTGCATCGCGAGGAGTGAATGCTTGTCTGTCTCTCTGCGGAGCAGGACCGCGTTGGTCTCTGACAGGTAGCCTCTCTGTCCTGCTTCGCTTGTTGCTTCTATCCTTCCTTTCCTCTCTGTCTCGCCCCTTCCCGTTGTCGACTGCTCTGGAGGACTCCCCTCGCCTAGCCCTTGTGGTATCTTCAGCATTTATATACTTCTGAACCTTTGTTAGTAGCTCTGGCATGCTTTTTGGCGGGCGTTTCATCACTGAGAAATGGAATCTCGATGAACGGAGACCTCCGAGGAAGGCTGTCATGGACACCTTGTCGTCAGGCTCTTCAATTTGAAGTACCTCCTCGTTAAAACGAGTGAGGTAACTCCTGAGGCTTTCATTTGTATCCTGCTTTATGCTGAGCAGGTGTGTGGCAGGCTTCTGGTGGCGGCGTCCTCCGATGAAATGTGACACGAAGGACTTGCTTAATTCCGCAAAGGTGGCGATGGAGGTAGGGGCGAGATTGGCAAACCACTGCCGGGCGGAACCCTTCAATGTGGTTGGGAATGCCCTACACATAATCTCGTCAGGGATATTATGCAGCTGCATTTTGGTTTTGTACGTCTCCAGGTGGTCCAATGGATCCTTTCTTCCATCAAAGGTCTCCATGGACGGCATCTTGAACTTTCGGGGAAGCGGGTAGTTCACCACATCGGGCTTGAACGGTGTGTTCGTTCGCCCGACTGGGTGATCCACTGTCTCCGGTGCCTTCGCCTTCATGGCGTTGTAGACTTCTCCCAGCTGGTTTTGCATCTCCTTGATCTTTTCGTCCCAGGGATTATGGGGTTCTCTGGAAGGACCAGGGAGATAGCTTTCCTCCCCCACTGTATTATTTTCACTTCCCCCTTCTTGGAAGTGGGGATCATCAGCCTGAGGTTCTGCAAACTGGGCTCCACCTGGAGGTGGAGGCACTGCATGATAAGCCTGACCTTGAGGATCAACCAGGATCGGGCTAGGTGGGGGGTCCAAGGGAGCGCCGGCAGAGGTATCCTGGGCGCGATGGAGCTGCATCATCGGGGGAACTCCTCGACCCCGGGCGCCATTGGGATGGGCGCCCAGGTGATGGAGAGTGGGCTGGGCGCCCATATGAAGTCCTCTGCCCTGGGGGCCCAGGGGATGGGCGCCCGGGTGAGGTGCTCCGTTTCGCGGAGCAGTCGGGCCCCGCGGGCGTGTTGCCTCCTGCTGCTGTATCCCACCGAATGGCGATCCTCCTTGCCCTGCGAGCATAAGCTGGAGGATTTGCTGGTTTTGAGTCACCAGCTGCTGCATGGTCTCCATCATTTGCTGAGGAGTGGGAGCAGGAGCATTCGAGGTAGGATTGATTGGTGGAGGGCTACCCTCGCCCTCTGCTCGTCTTGTCGATCTAGTGGTGATCACCATAATTTCTGAAGAAGATGTGTGAAGTGAGAACTTTAGTTTTGATTTTCGTTCCCACAGACGGCGCCAAACTGATGATGCCAAAATAGAGGAATTCGGACACCACCGGTCAGATAATTAATACTGTGCAGTAAATGAAGAGAGATGAGAGATTTATAGTGGTTCGGTCAAGCGTGACCTACGTCCACTTCAAAATGGTGATCTTTGATTAATGTCGAGGGTTACAGATATGAGAAAGTATGCAAAAAACCATCCCCCCTCAAGTGATGAGAGGGCTCTATTTATAACTCTTCCCCACCAGGTAGGGATGCGATCAGTTCAACGTCTCTTTGGAGCGTTAGACGTGTCCTTGAGGATCGAGCCAGGTGGAAGGCAGGTGAGATCCTCTCCGTGAGACTTTGTAAATGCAGGAGAGGGGAGGACTTCGTCGCGATGACTTGGAGACTGAGGTGACGAGGTTTCGTTTAACGAAACCCGGATCTCAACGGAGCTATTCCGGCCTGACCCAGATCCCAGACGGACCGGGTCACTTGGACCTGACTCGCTACCGCGATCCGGATTGGGCTTGACTCATCAATTGGTGCTTGTTTTATGTTTCTTTTCTTGTTGGTATTTGGATTGACGACCCAAAGGCCCTAAGAGCATGATTCAAATTATGACCCCGCTTAGAAAATAATTTTGAAAGAGAAGAATACACTTCCACACATTTAAATTTATGTTCATCCACACATTTAAATTTATGTAAAAACCACACATTTAAATTCTTGTTTTCACCACACATTTAAATTCTTGAATTTTTATTTATTGTCTTTATTTTTATGATCAATTCAATTTTATGTCTATTTTTGCAAAGTTTATGTTTGGAACTAGATAGCATGGCATGCATTGCATTATTAACTTTCTAACTTAGGTTTCTTTTGTTTCTAGTGTAGTTTCTTATTTTTAATTTTGGTATTTTTTATTCTTGATGTTCTAACTTGTGTATTATTTTGCAGCAATTTTAGTTTTTAGTTTAGGATTTTTAGATTTAGGAAGTTTACTTTTCATTGGATTGTAATTAATTTAATTTTTGGAAAGTAAGAATGATGGTTGTAATTTTTTTAGTTTTTAGGCTAGATTTAGATTTTTAATTTAGGGTAAGTACAAGTTGAGAAGGAACCTTAATTTACATTGCTCCCTGGGGATCGACCTGGTCTCACCAGATTATTACTACAATTGCACCCTACACTTGGGGTCCGATCAGTACTTATTTTTAAATTTTATTTATTTTTCTTTAAAAGAAAAAAATAAATTTAACCACTTATACTTCGGCCTTAACACGGGCTTGGTCTGTTACAACAGAATAGCTATCAAATGATTATCTTAGAAGGACTCGACAAGTAATATCCGAAAACTCAAGGTGTTGGACCAAGTAATAGATAGAGTCGTCCAAGCACAAAGAATTTTTATAAATTAATTCACTCTTCGCACCATCAACAATTAAAACTAATTATTATTTTACATATTTTATTCTTCATCATATATTATATTATTCATGAATACTCTTGAACTTTTCCATTTTCTTTGACTCGTTAATCTATATAATTGAGTCATTCTTTCAATATAATTTATTAGATAATCCAATTGGATCATTTTGCTTATTTTCTTTGTTTAGAATTTTTATTTTTGAAGTGTAGTTCTAATTGCGTTTGTATTATGAATTATATGTTATTATTTATATAAATATTTCTAATTAAAATTTAGTTTTTTTATCACATGCCTGTTGCACTAATAGATACTAAAATATGTTAATAAAAATGATATTCTTGTCTTCTTGGTGATTACCGTCTGTCCGTGGATCCATCATTATCGCAACCCGCGCTTTCTGAGTTTGTTGGTGCCGGTGGCTCACTGGATCGGATCTGTCACGATTTGTTACAGAAGTTTGTTTCGATTGTGCAATGTTGATGAAGATGGTGAGATCGTAGGGGGTTAGATGGATGGACAAGAGAGCATGCTCAGTTTTTTCTTTATTGAAATTGAAAACGTGACGATGATAATTACGGAACAAGATCATACCCGGGTTAACCGCATTCGATAATCATTGTGTTCCCATAATTTCACCCTAAGTTTCATTAGATGAAAAGAACTACATTTATAAGAAAATGCAAACTAACCTTATCCCAAGGATAATGATAATCAACTAACATCCTAACATCACTAACATCCTAACATCACTAACATCCTAACAAACTTCATAATAAGATAATCTCTGACACATCATCTCTTGACTTTTGACAATGCCTTCTAAAGTTTTTTTTTTGGTAAACATTTAGTCATTTGTTAGATTCTCTTATTTCTACTCTTATAGAAAGAAAACTAAAGAGGAGAGTCGTTGCCAAAAGTAGGGGTGCACAAAAAATCCCTCGATTTGATCCGCAGATTTTTAACTGATCCGAAGGTGAACGGATTGGTGACAGATTGAAAATCTTGTAATCCGTTAGCAACGGATCGGTGACGGATTTCACCCTCAATCCGCGAATTCAATTTGATCCGATCCGTTGACATTAAATATAAATAAAAAGAATTTAAGGGATCTAAATATAAGTTAAGATGTCTAAATATAAAATAAGAAAAAAAATTAAGGGGTCAAATATGAGATTTTTTACAACATGTTTGATATCTTTCTTTTAACATTAGATTGAACAGATTAATCCGATCCGATCCGGTCCTCCATGGATCGGATCGGATCGGTTTTTAACAGCTATGGATTGGTGACGGATTCCAAATCCATCAATCCATAAGTAACGGATTGGTGACGGATTTGGCCCAATGCGCACAAATCTGATTCGTGTACATAACTAGATAAAAGGGTTTGACATAGACACTTTAATTTTTTGAGTCCAGGTTTAGTTGAGTTGTACCAAAAGATATTTGTGTTTGGGTCCGTGCCCATGTATGTTATGGACTTTAAATAGATACTAATATATACATGAGGATTGTGGAGACTTTTCAAAGTCATGTCATTTTTGGTGGAGTCCTACTACTGGGATGGCAGGGGATCCAAATCCTACACCGGCCAAGTGAGAGAGTCCCATAGGTTGCGAAAAGGCACACATACATATGTATTGGGGCATGCTCAAGTGTGCAGCCTCTCCAGGCAGACATCCTTGTGGGGGCCCACCTAGCATTGGACCAATCATGTGGAGGTGGCACATCACAAGATTTCAATGAGACTGCCATGTGTGCCAAATCTCAATTCCATTAGATCATTATGATCCCTTGATCCATGACCCTTAAGTTAAATGATTTTAGAAGGCTTCGTTTTTTGGGATTTCAACTCAACCACCAAGTTTAATGGTTTAAAATATAATGCCCCAAGTGCAAAAAAAAGTAGGTCCGCAAATAGGGTGTGTGCCTGAACATTAGCCACATATCTATACCATAATGTAAAAGCCACACTTTCACCTGCCTGTCTTCGAACATTCATTCCTCTACTCACGGGACCCACTTAGATTTAGGGTTGAGAAAAAGTCCTCTACTTCTAATGGGTTTCTCCTCTGCTTAAAGGGTTTTTCTTGTTTAAAACGTCCTTTTGTTGTTGTTGATGCCGTCTTTCTATAGGTTTCAACATCGTTGATTTCTCCTAAGATGCAAGTTGGCAGCTGGCATCGGTTTCTCCTCCTCTTTCTACAGCTTTCTAAATCGTTCCATGTGATTCCTGCTAAGATGCAAGTTGCCAACTGGGGGGCCTAGATGTAAGGTGGCCATCTAAGAGATATGTTGGTGGAAGAGATATGTTGGTGGGGCCAAATGCATGCAACTGTATTCTACTAATTTTTCTCATATGGAACTCCTTTCGTTCATGCATTATTGTCCATCTCATTCGTCTCTAAGTTTCCAGATAATCGGGTATGTTTTTTATTTGCGTTTTAAGATAATAATCGGGTATGTTTTTTACTTTTTGTTATTTATTTGGGTATGATGGAATGCATGTTAAATGGTAGATAAAAATCAGTTTTTTCCTGTTTGTTTGGGTATGATGAAATGCATGTTAATTTGGTGGATAAAAATCAGTTTTCTTTATTAATTGTAATGGATAGGTTATTGTATGTTAATTGGGTGAATTTAACTTTTTATTGATGGGTTTCTTTTTCTATAAGTTAGGATGAACACCAAGTGTTTGATTATATGCTATTGAAGTTATTCTTATAGAATTTTAATTACTTTTTACTAATTCTATTCTTGTTCATGCCTGGTACTGTATTTGAAACTAAGAAGGTGTTTCAACTTATTTCAATTCATGTGCATCTAAACTCTTTAGATAACACCCAACACTTGAATAATTAATCACTCTTTAATAATTATGTTCATGTTCATGCCTGGTACTGTATTTGAAACTAAGAAAGTGTTTCAACTTTCAATTCATGTACATCTGGATGAACACCAAGCGTTTGATTATATACTATTGAAGTTGTCCTTGCAAAATTTTAATGACTCTTTAATAACTCTAATCATATTCATGCCTGCCTATACTATATTTGAGACTAAGAAGTTGTTTCAACTTTCAATTCATGTGCGTCTAAATTCTTTAGATAACACCCAACACTTGAATAATTAATTACTCTTTAATAATTATGTTCATGTTCATGCCTGGTACTGTATTTGAAACTAAGAAAGTGTTTCAACTTTCAATTCACGTGCATTTGGATTCTTTAGATAACACCCAACACTTGAATATGATCTGATTACAGGCTCATTTGATGCGTATATAATGAAATGCATGTTCATTAGATGGGTAAAAACCAGCTTTATGTATTAATTGTAATGGAGAGCTTATGTATGTTAATTGGGTGGATTTTAGTTTTCATTTATGGATTTCTTTTTTTGTAAATTATATTATGGCATAGATTGAAGTTATCCTTGCAGAATTTTAATGACTCTTTAATAATTTTGTTCATATTCATGCCTGGTACTGTATTTGAAACTAAGAAAGTGTCTCAACTTTCAATTCACGTGCATCTGGATTCTTTAGATAACACCCAACACTTGAATAGGATCTAATTATATATAGGCTCATTTAATGTTAGATGCTATCTCAGCATCAAATGAATTAATTTTTGAAAAGACTTTCAATTTTGGAAATGCTTACCTTCCATTTAGTTATGTATATTTTTGCGGTAGATTTAAATAATTTATAGTTCTTTTGTTACTAGATTTGATGCTATTTTTTAATGGATTGCTTGCTCTCTGGTTCTTCTATTTTAAATTGCTAATTTTGTCCACCTATATGAAATTGGACTTCAAATATCATTTTTCTTTATCTTTAAACACAAAGAAATAAGTATTTAATATGGGACTTATGTTGATTTTTGATTAATTTATATGAACTTATTTTATTTATGTTGGCTGCTTTACCATCATATACTTTAAGATAATTTAGATTTTGAAAGAGATTTTAAACTCACAAATGAATATTATGTAGTATGGAGTGTTAAAAGGTTAAATTCATAAAATATAGTATCAAACCTAAAAACTGAACATAACTTAAATATAATATCAAACCTAAAAACTGACTTGTTCTTTTCTATAAAAGATAAGACCAAAAAGCTTCATCAGAGGCAATACGACTTGGTACGCCAAGTTATCTATTGAACAAAAAAAAATCAACATGGAAAAGAAGGAAGCAAATAAAAGGAGAGAAATATTACAAAGTGCGGCATTAGAAACTTCTCCAAAGAAGAATAGATATGCTTCTAAAAGTGGAAATCCCACAAAATCAGCATTAAATTTAGGTTTGTTCTAAATTTTATAATACGTTTATCTTTATAATTACAATGAATAATAGTATTTGTAATTACTAATTCCAATATTTTGTCCTAATATAGAACATACACAACTTCAAAAGCGACTATAAAGAAGACAATGGTACCCCTTGTTGCAAAAAGAAAAAAAAAAGACACTTCTGCTTCGAAAAAGGGAGGCTTATGCTAGAAAAAAGTTACTGAAAGGAGAATCTTCTAGAAATCTTACTTTCTCACTTAATACAAGTCAACAAACAGGTACCAAATTATATCCTTTTAAATATAATTTTAAAATTCTTTGACAAATATAATAAAAATATTTCTAATTAAATATTTATCTTTTGCACCAAACAGAAGATACTGGTACACTACTGGGTATCGGTCTCAATGATATTCCCACAAATATTAGAGCTCAATTGGAAAAAAAAGTATACCATACTTATGTGATTGGTAACTTCTATATTAAAAGTATAATAAGTATGTTCATTTGATCTAATATATATTTATATTACAAACTTTTCAAGATTATATGTATCTTCTACCAGGGTCAACATCTAGACAACCTGGTGAATCTGATGAAGAGTGTTTATTTAGAAAACACTTTTACATTAAAATACAAACAAAGAGGTAAACATATTTTTACAAGAAAATAGCTTAGGTCTATTAAAAGAGTCGAATTATACTAATACAATTTTTGCATGCAGCTATGTATAGTTTTGACATAGGCATTCATTCCCAACCATCGATATTAGAACAAAAACCTGATTGTAGATATTGTGAGGCGAAGAAATTCGCTTATGAACCAAAGGGTTTTTGCTCTTCTACTTGTCAAGTATTAGTAGCTTCAAATTTTATTCCTCGAGAGCTTCTAGCTCTATTTGCATCAAATAGTGGAGAGGCAATTCATTTCAAAATACATGTAAGAACATATGGCAATACATTTGCATTCACCTCCTTCGGTGTCCAATATGAAAAAGAGCTTTGTAGGAGGAACAAAGGTATTTACACTTTCAAAGTTCAAGGTCAAGTTTACCATTACATCAATGAATTGCTACCTCCGAATAGCCATCCATCATATCTGCAATTATGTTTTTATGATACTGATCATGAAGTGGAGAATAAGATGTATCAGTCACCAAAGCTTAGACCCGATGTTGTTCGAAAGCTAATGGATATATTGACCATCAATCCTCATTGTGAATTTTTCCGATTTTTAAGAGATTTGTCAATCAGTGATGATATAAGAATATTCATAAGCTGCGATCCTCAGCTTGATCAAAGGGTATACAATGCACCTTCAGCATTACAAGTTACAGGAATCTGGACTAAGAATCCAGATACCAACTAGTCAGCCGAACACGACATCATGATATATATAGTCATTCTGGAAATAGTCACAGAATTAAACATTATTTTGATTGCTATGATCCATTGGAGTATCCACTACTATTTCGTTATGGAGATTCAAAAGGGCATAGAGGTATCAAACGAAGACGAAGAAATGAGTTGTTAAGTCATCCATATATACTTTCGTTGATAATTTGTTGATCAAAGAAAAATGAGGTATATCTTATCTTCGTATAAGCTATTATAAAATCAACTTGAACACTAAAAACTAACAATATCTTCTTTTTTTTCCAGCTTCAGAGAATAAAAATTCATAAAAAAAAATATATCATGTCGACAATATTACTGTTATAAATTATAAATCCGACCATCTGAAAGCTCAATCTTGCTACATTATGGTCATATTTACAACAATATGTTGTTGACATGTACATAAAACTTGAAAATCTCGGTTGGATCACTTTCGAAATGATCAACATTCAATCTGAGCAGATTTATATCAAAGAATAATGGATAGCATTAGCACTGGTGAAACTTCTAGAAACAAAATAGTACTGCCACCATCATTTATAGGAGGTCCAAGAAATATGCATCATCGGTACCTTGATGCAATAGCATTAGTTCAAAAGTTTGGCAAACCAGACATCTTCCGGACAATCACTTGTAATCCAGCTTGGTCAGAAATTAAAGATCAACTTAGTCATGGTGAAGAAACACAAAACGGGCCAAACTTAATTGCAAGAGTCTTTAGATCAAAGATAGAAGAACCTAAACTTGATTTGATGTAAGGTCCCCGACCTTACTGGGTCAGTTAAGCCCATTAACAGGCCCGTTGACCCGTTTGTTTTATAAATATTATAATTAATTATATTGTTAAATGTTTAGGTGGGTTTAGACCATGAATGAGTTTCTTTTATTACTAGAGTAGTGTCTGCGAAGTTTCGTGCGATTCCAAGCACGTTTGACCATAGCAGGGGGTAGTTTGCAATTTAGGAAAAATTGAGGATTTTTTCGAAAAATTCCAATCGCCGTGATTTTGGATTCATTGGAAAGGTCTCGTTGCGCTGATCATTTTGTCTCTTGGCTCGTCATGATCCAAAGATAAAAAAACCATTCAAGTGGTCCATTCTTTCACCAGACCCACTTAAATGACAAATTAGTCTTTTTCCCTCCCTTTCTCTTTAAACAGAAATTAGCCTTAATCTCCTTCTTTATTCTCCGCAGCGAAGAACTCCAGCAGCCCATCTTCTCAAGCTCTAAAACTCAACAGCGAGGGGTCATCTTCATTGATCCGGACCGCTCATATTCCTTCTCTCGATCTCCTCTCTCCATTAATCTAAGTTGGTAGGCATTTTCTTATCTTCATCATCCATTATCATTTCCTTTTTGTTTAGATTTAGGTTTGTTCTTGATCTTCTTTTTCCTTTCCTTCTCTTTCACGCTCTAGGTTGCGTTTGAGTGGGGTGATCGATGGTTTTGCGTAGAAGATTACTTCTCCTCCTCGATTTTCCTAAATATTTAGGTGGGTTTAGAACATGAATGAGTTTCTTTTATTACTAAAGTAGTGTCTGCGAAGTTTCGTGCGATTCCAAGCACGTTTGACCATAGCAGGGGGTAGTTTGCAATTTAAGAAAAATTGAGGATTTTTTCAAAAAACTCCAATCGCCGTGATTTTGGATTCATTGGAAATGTCTCATTGCGCTGATCATTTTTGTCTCTTGGCTCGTCACGATCCAAAGATAAAAAAAACCATTCAAGTGGTTCATTCTTTCACCAGACTCACTTAAATGGAAAATTAATCTTTTTCCCTCCCTTTCTCTTTAAATAGAAATTAGCCTTAATCTCCTTCTTTATTCTCCGCAACGAAGAACTCCAGCAGCCCATCTTCTCAAGCTCTAAAACTCAACCACGACAGGTCATCTTCATTGATTCGGACCGCTCATATTCCTTCTTTCGATCTCCTCTCTCCATTAATCTAAGTTGGTAGGCTTTTTCTTACCTTTATCTTCCATAATCATTTCCTTTTACTTTAGATTTAGGTTTGTTCTTGATCTTCTTTTTCCTTTCCTTCTCCTTCACGTTCTAGGTTGCGTTTGAGTGGGGTAGATCGGTGGTTCTACGTAGAAGAGTACTTCTCCTCCTCGATTTTCTTCGATTTTCTCTTCATCTTCTTGACCAAGGCAAATGATAAACAATGGTTAATAGATGTGTGCATGTTTGTTTATATGATTCCTTAATGATATTGATAGATATCACAAATCCAAGCTTAATAAATTATGGAATTTGGACTTTTATATTAAGGATAGATTATTGTAATTGGACTTGATTATTGGTAGAGACTGGTTTCAATGAATTGATGATAGAAATGAATTGTTGGGAGAGCAGAAGGCTCAATTTTGTGCAGGTTATGGCCTTGTGAAGGCAATTAGAAAAAGAAAAAGGGGAAATTTCAGATGTCTGGGAGGTTTCTGCCTCCTGGAGTTCGGACGCCAACGGGCAGTACCCCAGGACGCCAATGGGCCGTATCCCAGGGCGCGAAGACTGGTGTTGGGTGTTCGGACACCCATTTGCAGGGACATGTTAAAAAAGGCCACTTTGAATGCCCATAACTTTTGACCCGTCCTTCAAGATTTTCGCGGGCTATATACTGTTGGAAAGCTCTTGGAATGTAGAATCTAATGGCTCAAGTTTCATTATGATCGAAGAAAGGGAATTAAGGTAGATATGTGGATTAATGATTCTGACTCTATCTTGTGGGAAATTAGATCGTTAACCTAGGTTTGGGCCTTAGATGTTGGATACTTTGATCCTACCTTCACATGACCAATAATGAGAAATGAAATCGAAGCACGTGGCATGGTATGCCTCGATGGTTGTTTAGGTATTCGTATATCACTCATGGATTAACCGAATGCGTGTGGAAGTTGATTCAATTGATGTCTAACATTATTGCTCACCAAGGATTCGTTCCTAGAAGCATCGTTGGCTCAATTTCCTCACGTACTCCGTCAAGCCATATACGGTATATGGATAACAACCTATGCCTAGGATTGGGTTGTAAATTCTTCCTTGATTTGCAATCGTGTCCGTTGATCTTGCTTCTTGGTACACTCACTTGGCATAAAAAATACTTAACTAATTATGAAACATGAATCCTTGTAGCACTAGGACTTGGACTGAATTTAGGGTGTACCTTAAGACCATTATATTTTATACTTGATAAACAGGATGGCTAGAATGTAAGGGATTACCAATTGGTATAGACTTGTCTTGCAACTTAGCTTGAATGAGATAATCCCTTGATATCAGTCATGTATCTTGACTAGCCAGACCTCCTTGTCTTGTTTTCCTCGTGTCGACACCATTTCACTATTCATTATCCAACCACAATAGAATCCACTGTGGGGAGGATTGCATATCATGAACAGCCCCAGTTTGGGGGTTGTTTAGATGGGCCGGTTACTCGGACATCGGGATGGGCAGTCGGCTTGGAGGGTGTCCATGGCGATGAATAGGTGGGAGCGGGCTTGGACCGTGCTGTTATTCCTAGGACTGGGAGCTTTGTGAGGACCCGTCCCTAGACATACCTGGTGGGACCCAATTTGACCAAGTCAACCATAGGTTATCCTAATTACAGATGGGCTTCCCTTGGAGAATTGTGAATTTAACCTTAGGATGACCCAACTACCCATGGCCTAACCCATTACCCATTAATTAAGAGGGCACTTTAGTCAAACCCTACCCCACCTTAATCCCATGTGAGCCCCACCTCACTCATCTCACTCTCATCACACCCCCCATCTCATTTTCCCCTTTTTCCCCATTCCCTATTCTAGGTCACGATGGAGACCCTTTCCCCTCTCTTCTCATTCACTCCACACCAACACAACATAGCAGCCCCTCCATCTCCATTTCTCTCATTCCTCTCTTCCTCCCATCTCTCTCGTTCTCTCTCCCTCCCTCTCGGGTTGCTGCCTCTCGCCGCCGGACCACGCCGCCACGACGCCGGCCACCTCTCTTCTCCTCTCTCTTCTCCTTTCTCCTTTCCCTCATCTCCCTCATCCATCTCTTCTTCTCCCAACCCTTGCCGCCCACTGCCGGACTCCGAGCACGGCGCCATCGCCATCGCCGTGGACGATCTCCTCGATCACTGGCAGCCACTCCACCTCTCTTTTCTCCATTTTTCGTTTCTTCTTCTTCCCTGTTTCTCTGTTTCCTTTCTCTGTTTTCTCCTTCTCCCTTAATCCTCTCTCACTCCTCCCAGCCAACGAAATTACCCAGCCCCTCCATTTCTTTCCCTCTCTCTCTCTCTCTCTGTGTTTTCCCCATTCTTCCCCTTCACTGTCTTACTCTTCCTCTCTAATTCTCCATTTCTTTCTCTCTCTGTTTTTCCCCATTTCCCCTTCACTGTTCTTCTCTTTCTTTCTTTCTCTCTTTTCACTCTTTATTTCTCCCTCACTCACTTCACTCACTGCCCACATGACTGAGCACCACCCATCTCACCATTATCTTTCTCTCTTTAATTCTTTCTCTCTGTTCTCTATTCTTTCTTTCTCCATTCCTTCTTTCTTTATTTCTGTCTTCTCCTTCTTGTATCCAATGGACCACCAAAGACCATCATCACCACTAATTTAGTGGGCCACCAATCAAGTGGGCCCCACAACCTCCGATCACCATCATCTTTGTGTGGACCCCGCGAGCTCCCCATCTCCAATTTGCAAGCCACCACTCCATTCCCTTCTCTGTTTGGTAAGCTCCCCTTTCCCTAGGTTTGGTTTATGTGCTTTGGGTGTGGAGTTGTGTTAAGATAGCTTAGAGCTTCCCTTTCTTTTAATTTATGTTTTAATTTAGTTTTACTTTGCTAATTATTCCTTAGGTTTGATTTGTTGGGCTTTGAGCTAGTGCTTTTGGATTTGGGCATCTCCAACAAAAGGCAAGTAGACATGCTTAGATTCTTTAATTAAATTGATTAACATGCTTAGATTGGTAATTACTGTCTTTTATGGATTTTTGGCATGATTTCTGTATTTGGATGGTTGATTGGATGACAAGATGTATAGAATTGTTAGTCTAAGCTCTTTTTATGTGTTTTTGGCCATTGATGGATGAGAATCCCTCATTTGGAAGATCAATGGCCCACTTGTGATGAGATCGTGATATAGGAGATGTGTTTGATGTTTGGAAGTGTTTGGTGAATATTGGAATGAAAAGGGAGAAATCCAGGAATTACGGTACTTGCAACAGTATTCAGCTAGGCAGAGCAGGTTAGCCGAGCTCAGAGCAGGTTGGCCGAGCTCAGTGCCTAGTTGGCCGAGCTCAGAGCAGTTTGGCCGAGCTCAGTGCCTAGTTGGCCGAGCTCAGAGCAGTTCGACCGAGCTCAGAGCAGGTTAGCCGAGCTCAGTGCCTAGTTGGCCGAGCTCAGTGCCTGGTTGGCCGAGCTCAGAACAATTTGGCCGAGCTCAGTGTCTGGTTGGCCGAGCTCAGAGTAGGATGGCCGAGCTCAGTGTATACATTGACATTTCCCAGATTTGTACCCTTTTATGATTTGATCATGTGTGGGCCCCGTTGACCTTCCATTTGGACTATTTGGGATACGCTATACACGAGTCAAGGGCCGGGCTTAACCTTGACCCGTGTAGCCATCTAAGTAGGGTCTTGGGTTGTAAAACGGAACCTGATTCAAGGGTTATGGATGTCTTATGATGCTAAATACCTACAGGAGCACCAAGGATACTTAATAAGCATCTGGGACTCCGTGATCACTGTCTTAGGTGAAGTGGGACCTTGGACCTGAATAGAGGGGCAGCAATCATCGATGGATTTGGAATATGTGGTATCTATGTTGTTGAAACGGACACTAAGGCTGGCTGGTAGATCCGAACCTTGGATGTAGGCCTTGAGAGGTACTATAAATCAGGGCATTGCACTTAGGCTCTGATCCATGATCACGGTCCGTATTGGATGAGATGTCAGGACATGGCACTTGAAGTCCTGACCGATAATATTGGGAACTTAACGATAGATACTGATAGACGGACTGTATATTGAGTTAATACTAATTAAGCGTATAGAGAAGCGGAGTTTACAAGGGTATGCATTATTAACTGTTGAGAACCACAAGGATGGACTAGCTATACCCGAACTCCGTGCCTCGTACCCTTGACTATTATCATCTCATATTAAGGATAATAAGGCTATCTAGTTCGGAGTACCCCCACCTAGTGATCTGTAGATGTGTGGTTGTACGATTGGTCTGCCGAGGGTTATGATGCCGGCATGGACATTGATATAGATTAGTCTGCCGAGGGTTATGATGCCGGCATGGACATTGATATTGATTAGTCTGCCGAGGGTTATGATGCCGGCATGGACTTTGATATTGTGATGTGATTGACACAGTAGGTACCAGGTGTGGGTGGGGTACTGAGACTGCCGGCGCTCGGACCGGGTGTATGGATGGACGGTGATATTGATCTAGCACGTAAGTCCAATGACTGGGACTTGGCCGTGGCTATGTATATTGTTGGTTGGGATAGCACATAAGACCAATGGCTATGACTTGGCTGTAGCTATGGACATTGATGGATTCTTGTATGCTCTTATTCGACGTGACGACAACTGTGGGTGGCTATGACCCCCATGGTTGGTGTCCATCGACAGTTGTTGGGACGATGACGATGGGCTGGCCCTGACCCCCCCACGTCCTTTGTACTTCAACTGTGGACGTACCTTTGTGTGCTTCTATGTATGTATATTGGATGTATGAATATTATATATTATGGATATCGTTGTTTATCGTCTTTAACTGCCGTCGTTAATACGGTTGGATTTGGATGCGATGGTTATGACTATGGTAATGTTACTTCCTCTATTTACTTCTGTTACTGATGACTCAGATGTGCTTGTGTGGTTTATTTGATGTTTCGATGGCTTCTCTCATCTACTTGTTATGTTGTATCAAACATCTGTTATATAATATCTCGATTATCGTTCATGCACTACACTCTATACTGTTTTCTGTTGCACTCTGATATTCTGTATTATTATCGAGATACTAATCATGCAGGTACAGCTGGGATCAGGTATGATCTTCTTCCCTATCTAATGATATAATGTATTGCCATCTAAACATGCCTATTTGCCTGGCTCTTCGAGCCTGACCCAATCCTTGGTGTTTTCAGGTATCTTCTCTTTCGCTTTCTTGATTGGTGGTTTGTTTGGCGACTGATCCGTTGCCGCAGGGTTCAGAGAATGATGCATTTGGTGCATCGTGAGGCGTCTATCATATAGATCTCTATTCTTTCCTTTTCTTGTAGCTGGCCGTGTTGGCCTAGGACTGAATAGTTAGTTTAATTATGGAAAGTACCTTGTAATCTTTTAAAGTGAAACAAAATTTTAGGGCCTTGTCCATTTACCTGCTCATATGAGATTCATACTTGATTATATTATTGGATTTTCCGCATCTCTTAGGTACTTTCTCGTAGCGCCCCGAGATTCGAGGCGCCCGGATTTTGGGGCGTTACAAGCTTGGATCCCCCTGGAGTCGGACTTTGATATCAATGATCTGGATAGGATTGTTATTAGTACCCCGGGAGGTGGCTTGGACACCATCGGAGTCTCTTTCTTGATTCTTGCATCGTGGATGTGTGTGGATGGTGTTTATTGTTAGATGTTGCTAGGACTTTATCGTTGTTGACTCCTGTTTTATACTCATGCAATATGCCTCATTCTATTACCTTGTGTTCGCATGATTATACTTGTCTATACTCTCATTTTGATACATGATATACATTGTTATTATTCATCATTTATTCTTACTCAATATGTCGTTACTCTGTTCCTTGGTGTGCAAACACCCCAGGTGACTACTATAAGGAGCCGGCAGGTAAGGAGTGTTAAGGATTTTGTGTATTGCAATTTGATGGATGCATTATCATTTTAGCATCTCATGATTTTTCACACAAACATTGAGTTAAATATCTTGAAATCTGATTTTCTACATGCATTGTTTTTAAATATTGTAAATCTTATAGTTTGTGCATGTTTTGGATTTAAATCTTGGATGCATTTGTTTTTGAAAAGAATTTTTACAAATCAAGCTAGCCAATGTTTTAAAGTCTTAAATCTTTTATGGCATTTTATGTTTCATGATTTTAAAAAAGCACTTAGATGATTTAAAATCATGTTTCCAAGCTTGGTTTAATGGCAGAAAAATCTCCACAAGAAAATACTTTGAAAAATGCAAGTTGGGATTTTTGTCTAAGGCTGTCGGTCAACCGACGTCAAGCAGTTGGTCAACCGACAGTGGAACCGAGGCCAACCGAGAGGCTCTGTCGGTCCCATTTCTAGAGAGCTACAAATTTCAGACCTTCTCTGTCGGTCAGCTCGTCGGCTCTTATCGGTCCACCGACAGTGCATAAAATTTCAGACCAAGGACTCATCAGTTCCAAAACCAGACAGCTACATTTTCAGCATTTTTGAGCTGTCGGTTCATCTGTCGGTTCCTTGTCGGTCAACCGACAAATGAGGGTCAACCGACAGATGTATAACGGTCAGGAAACGTTCGAAAAAATGACCGTTGCTTAGTGACCGTTGAGGTGTCGGTCGACCGACACCTACTTGTCGGTCGACCGACAGGTAGCCGTTTGAACACTTTTTCTATAAAAGTAAGTTCATTCCTTTAGCCATGATGATGATCTTTGAAGCCCTTCTTGAGGTATTTTGAGGCAAAAGAAAGGGGATCAAGCTAAGGAAGGCTAATGGTCATTAGGAAAAGCTAAAGCTTGGATTAATGAAGTTAAACCACCAAGTAAGCTTTGCCTTTTGTTAATCATATGTTTTATGCTTTGTCTAAACTATTGGTAAATGTTTTTAAGCATATTAACTATGATGTGTTGAATCCATTCTTCTCTTAATCTTTGATTTTAGTTATTGGATTCTTCACCCTTGATTTCAAACCAAGTTTTGTTTTAAACTTTGTCAATCATGCTTAGCCAAAATCTTTGATTTCTTTTAGCCAAATCTTGATTCTTATAGCATGATACATTAACTTGTTTGAAACTCTCTTTGTTGTTTTCAATCTATTTAAACCTTAGTTAAATTAGTTTTTGAAAACAACATTGCACATGCATCACTTGATTAGTCTTAATCATTTTCATACAACTTGTGACCTTTAGATTTTCATATCATTCACAAGTTTGTATTTGTTCAAGTGATTTGCATTTGACTTCAATCATATCTTTTATGTGCTTTAAACTTTGAAATGCTTTAAGCATAAAATTCATTGGACTTAATTTTATCTTGATTGAAGTTCTACACACACACACCTCATAAGCATTCATCTTTGTAATTCTTAGTGTGTTTGTGTGAGTTGATTTACAATTTCATATCCGCCTATCTTAGAGGCAAATTTATTAAGCTTAATTGTAATCTCTTAGAGTGTTTTGTGAAAACACTTTCTTTAGAGAAATCATTTGATTGTAAAGGTTATTGCTTAGCCTAAGAAAAACATTGTGTAAAGGTTATTGCTTAGCCTATAAAAGCACATTGAAAGGTTATTGCTTAGCCTAGAAAAGCATAGTTGTAAAGGTTATTGCTTAGCCTATTGCAAAAGCATAAATAGTGGAAATCCGGTGGGGTGTTGGATCACAAGCCGGTAGTGGATGTAGGCATTGAGGCTGAACCACTATAAATCCTTGTGTAGTGGTGATTGTTTTGTGGTGATTGTTTTGTTTAAGCTTCCGCATATTGTATGTTAATCATCACATGTGACTAGTTTATTTTAAAGAAATTAAAATTGGCCATAATTAGTCATTAAGTGTAGATCACCCTATTCACCCCCCCTCTAGGGTAGGATCTCCCGGACTTTCAATTGGTATCAAAGCAAGGTTACTCCATTTAGGGCTTAAACACCCGGAGTTGATCCTCTCTATCTAGATCCTTGAGTTAGGACCCTAGTAGTGTTTTTCTATGAAAATCATTAGAATGGATTCCACTATTCTAGACTTTGAAGATTCTTCTAGATCCCTTCTTCTTCCATCTATTGGAGATTCAAACATTGAATTTAAAGTATCTCAACTTGAGTCTAAACTTAAATTAAAAGAAGATGAAATTAATGAAAATGAAGATGACATTCAACAAGCCTATGACGAATTATGTACATTTGCCTTAGAGCTTGTTAAAAAGAATAAAAGATTAGAAGAAAAATCTCAAAGTCTAAACAAACAATTAGTTTCTTCAAAAGATGAACTTAGAGAGAAAGAAGAATTAATAAATTGTGTAGACTCTAAGTTTATGATCTCTTCGCATAACCTACAAAATGCTCAAGATGAATTAATTGAACTAAAGTTAGGTTGTGATAATTTTAATAAGGAAAATTCTAAACTAAGAGATCAATTAAAAAGGCAAGATGAAAACATTAACAATTTAGAATCCAAGTTAACCATTTCTATGGAAAATTTATCTAATGCACAAATTAAGATAAAAACTCTAGAACTTCGATCTAATGTGATTAATGAAGTTAAGTTTGAATTAAAACTTGCCCATGAAGAGCTAAACAAATTTAAGGGAATTGAACATGAACTAACAAAAGTTAAAAATGAAAATTCAACCCTTGAAAACCAAGTCACTCAACTTGAAACCTACAAACAAAAGTATGAGTGCAAATTTACCCAAAGTGAAGAAAGATTTGAAAAGTTATTGAAATTGGGTAAATCTAAAAGAGATAGGACGGGTCTTGGTTTTGATAGGAATATTTCACATGACCCTAAATTCACCAACACATTTGTGAAAGGTGAGTCCTCATTCTCTAGCACTCACACTTCTTTGCCCAAAACTAAATGTAATTATTGTGGCATTGAAGGACATTTTAGGTTTGAGTGCAAACAAAGGAGAAGCAATGTGTCTAAATCCATTTTTGAACCAAAGAAAGTAAAATCAATCTCTATGATGGATAAGACACTAAAAATCAAAGAAGACTCCAAGAAGTCTAAACAAGTCAAACCAATTAAAAAGGAGTCTCACAAGATAGATTCTAAAAAGCTTAAACAAGTTAAACCAACTTTAAAAGAATCTATCAACAAAAAGCTTCTCAACCTACCTCCCATATCTCAAATGAAAGAACTTTTGAATAAAGTTGCAAAGTTAAATTTAAAATTCAAAAGTCAAATAAAGGGAGAAAATAAGAAGAAAAGAAAAATGGCTCAATCCCCTAAGAAGAAAAGTCACCAACCTCAAAAGACTAATCACCAACCTAAGCCAAATTTAGTTAAATCTAAACATCATGGTGATAAGTCTAAGTTAAAAATTTATCAAATCAAATCTCCCATAGTTGGTAAGACTTTTAAGATGGACCTCAAAGACCAACCCTCCCAAGACCTTTGGTGGATTCCAAAAGTTATTTACTTAGTCAAACCTTAAGGCCTTGGACCTCATTGACCAACCTATCCTTTATAGGTAAATCCTTTTGTTGGTCATATTGTTGCATTTGCATTTTGTTATTTCATAGTTACGTTTCATAAAATGCAATGCTTGTTTATGATCAATTGATTTTGTTTTCATGCACCATACTAGTTACATATCATGGTTTTCAAAATCATTTGATTATATTTTCAACATGTTAGATTTGCTTCTTGTTCATTTAGTTATATCTCTTGCAATTCTATACATGTTCAATTGATTATGGTTTCAAAGCTTTATTAGCTAGATCTTTCATAATCAATTGATATTATAAAATCATTTGTTTGGATGTATTAGTAAGATTTGTTTTGAAAAACAAATGATTTGAAACAATTTAGTTTTTCCCTAGATTTCTAAGTTATATGATAATATGAAAAATTATTGTTTTGAAAAACCAACTTGTATGTGTTTTAAATAAGTTATATCTTTTAAAATGCAAGTTGAAAAAGTGTTATCTTCAATATCATCCTCTTTATGTCCATTATTGGATTTTGCTTATGATTTGAAGATTGTATGAATTGAAAATGTTTTCAAGCTTTGTTAGTTATATTCATTCAAATATTTTCTTTTGAGTTTATTTCCTTGTGCTAATGATTATAAATTTTAGAAGGAAATAATTGTTATATGCCATTTTGCATCATTGCTCATTTAGTTTCATTACTTTTATATGCAAATGTCATTTACTTCCTTGTATGGTTGTGATCTTAGTTTTATTTGGAATTACCATACTAGGACTCTCAAATCCATCCTTTATGCTTTCTAGTCATTTTATTTTTGAAATGGATGGTTATGATGTTAATTCATGTGTATTTTTCTTATTGATATCATTCTTTATACATGTTTCAACTTCATAGTAGTGTTTTTATCATATGAACCTCTTTGAAATCCATTTCTTGAATTTCATAGTTATATCTATTGTTTGATGGATGTCTTGGATGTTGAATTCATATGATCTTGACACTTTGGAAATTGCATGCTTTACAAAGTTATATATTTTTTATGCAATTTTTCTTGTTCATCACTATGCTCACTAGTTATATTATTCTAAGTGATGAATATGATTTTATGATGCTTGTTGGAATTTTGTGTTTGTCACATGCTTGCTCTTAATCATGTTTCCTATTCAATTGGTAATCAATTGGTATAATTTTCAATTAGTATCTATATCCAATTGGTATCATATCATGAGTTTGTGATAGACCTTGTGTACATTGGATTGATCTTGATAGTCATATGTCTTTTGTTCCATGTCACATTCCATTAGCATCATAATCTTCATGATTGCCACCTCTCATGCTCTTATAGGTAAATTACATGACCACCACGTTTATGTTTTCATACTTTTGGTTGGTTAATGGTGAGGTTTGGCTTCATGATTGAACTTCATTTCATTCATCTTGTGCATGTTAGTTATATCCAATGATTGTATGAAATGAATTCAAAACCTTACATAGCATATGATTTTCATAGTTATAATGATTTGTGCTATGTTTAGTATATCCTTTTGACCTTGCTCTTTAATTATCCTATAGCTTATCCGTCAATTGGTACATCTTTATATTGGTAATTTGATCAATTTGTACTTTAATAGTCAATTATCATTATCATTTGGTATCTAATTCTTCTCTTGAAGTTAACCCTCAATTGGCTAAACCATCTTCTTCTTGCACCTATTAGTTAAATCCTTGTCAAAAGTTTGACAAAAGAAGAGTATGAATTGAGGGGGAGTAAACCTTCTAAGGAAGCATTAGAGTTGATCAAATTCACCCTTATATTGGCTCTGTACCCTTATAAGCTTACTACCCATGCATGAAACCTGTTATGTATTTCATTTTCAATTACTTATGTTAACAGGTGCTACTGAAAGGTATTTTTCTTATTTCATGTGTGTAGGTACCCCTCCTCAACTGATACCTTTGCAATTTAATGTCAAAGGGGGAGATAATTAAGGGGGAGCAAATTGAGAGAATAAGGGGAAGAGAGTGCTCAAGTTGCTAAAGGGAGCGATGTGCAATTCAATGTCAAAAGGGGAGAGACATTGTATGATCTTCTACCCAAAGGGAGAGAATGCATTGGAGAAAATGCATGGTCATAGGGGGAGATAATTAAGGGGGAGCAAATTGAGAGAATAAGGGGAAGAGAGTGCTCAAGTTGCTAAAGGGAGCGATGTGCAATTCAATGTCAAAAGGGGAGAGACATTGTATGATCTTCTACCCAAAGGGAGAGAATGCATTGGAGAAAATGCATGGTCATAGGGGGAGAAGATGATATAAGAAAGAGCTTGGGAGCTAAAGAAGATGCTTGGTCTAAAGAAAGGAAGATGAAGAGAAAGCTTGAAGATTGATCAAGCTCCAAGCATCAAGAAGAATGAAGCTAGAGCCCAAGCTAAAGTGAAGAAGCATCCAAGAAGATTTCAAGAATTGTCCAGCCAAGGAGGAGTTGAAGACTGTGTGAAAATTTAGTGTTGAGCAAAGTTTGCCAACATATAAAAGGTTTGCCATCAAATTACAAAGGGGGAGATTGTTAAGGATTTTGTGTATTGCAATTTGATGGATGCATTATCATTTTAGCATCTCATGATTTTTCACACAAACATTGAGTTAAATATCTTGAAATCTGATTTTCTACATGCATTGTTTTTAAATATTGTAAATCTTATAGTTTGTGCATGTTTTGGATTTAAATCTTGGATGCATTTGTTTTTGAAAAGAATTTTTACAAATCAAGCTAGCCAATGTTTTAAAGTCTTAAATCTTTTATGGCATTTTATGTTTCATGATTTTAAAAAAGCACTTAGATGATTTAAAATCATGTTTCCAAGCTTGGTTTAATGGCCCAAAAATCCCCACAAGAAAATACTTTGAAAAATGCAAGTTGGGATTTTTGTCTAATGCTGTCGGTCAACCGACGTCAAGCAGTCGGTCAACCGACAGTGGAACCGAGGCCAACCGAGAGGCTCTGTCGGTCCCATTTCCAGAGAGCTACAAATTTCAGACCTTCTCTGTCGGTCAGCTCATCGGCTCTTATCGGTCCACCGACAGTGCATAAAATTTCAGACCAAGGACTCGTCGGTTCCAAAACCAGACAGCTACATTTTCAGCATTTTTGAGCTGTCGGTTCATCTGTCGGTTCCTTGTCGGTCAACCGACAAATGAGGGTCAACCGACAGATGTATAACGGTCAGGAAACGTTCGAAAAAATGACCGTTGCTTAGTGACCGTTGAGGTGTCGGTCGACCGACACCTACCTGTCGGTCGACCGACAGGTAGCCGTTTGAACACTTTTTCTATAAAAGTAAGTTCATTCCTTTAGCCATGATGATGATCTTTGAAGCCCTTCTTGAGGTATTTTGAGGCAAACGAAAGGGGATCAAGCTAAGGAAGGCTAATGGTCATTAGGAAAAGCTAAAGCTTGGATTAATGAAGTTAAACCACCAAGTAAGCTTTGCCTTTTGTTAATCATATGTTTTATGCTTTGTCTAAACTATTGGTAAATGTTTTTAAGCATATTAACTATGATGTGTTGAATCCATTCTTCTCTTAATCTTTGATTTTAGTTATTGGATTCTTCACCCTTGATTTCAAACCAAGTTTTGTTTTAAACTTTGTCAATCATGCTTAGCCAAAATCTTTGATTTCTTTATAGCATGATACATTAACTTGTTTGAAACTCTCTTTGTTGTTTTCAATCTATTTAAACCTTAGTTAAATTAGTTTTTGAAAACAACATTGCACATGCATCACTTGATTAGTATTAATCATTTTCATACAACTTGTGATCTTTAGATTTTCATATCATTCACAAGTTTGTATTTGTTCAAGTGATTTGCATTTGACTTCAATCATATCTTTTATGTGCTTTAAACTTTGAAATGCTTTAAGCATAAAATTCATTGGACTTAATTTTATCTTGATTGAAGTTCTACACACACACACCTCATAAGCATTCATCTTTGTAATTCTTAGTGTGTTTGTGTGAGTTGATTTACAATTTCATATCCGCCTATCTTAGAGGCAAATTTATTAAGCTTAATTGTAATCTCTTAGAGTGTTTTGTGAAAACACTTTCTTTAGAAAAATCATTTGATTGTAAAGGTTATTGCTTAGCCTAAGAAAAGCATTGTGTAAAGGTTATTGCTTAGCCTATAAAAGCACATTGAAAGGTTATTGCTTAGCCTAGAAAAGCATAGTTGTAAAGGTTATTGCTTAGCCTATTGCAAAAGCATAAATAGTGGAAATCCGGTAGGGTGTTGGATCACAAGCCGGTAGTGGATGTAGGCATTGAGGCCGAACCACTATAAATCCTTGTGTAGTGGTGATTGTTTTGTGGTGGTTATTTTGTTTAAGCTTCCGCATATTGTATGTTAATCATCATATGTGACTAGTTTATTTTAAAGAAATTAAAATTGGCCATAATTAGTCATTAAGTGTAGATCACCCTATTCACCCCCCCTCTAGGGTAGGATCTCCCGGACTTTCAAGGAGATCCCAGATGATCTCCACCTCGTATAGGAGGAGCGTGAGTGGCGTGCCGATGATGTAGAGTAGCGTCATCTTATTCAACATAAGAGAGACATATGGGATCTTTTCTAGATTGTTGATTCTATTTATCATTGTGGATTGAACTTTTATATCATTGATTCTTTTCGGTTTCCAAATGGTATAAGGCTCGGGATGACCATTTAATTAATAAATGATTGTCTTTATTAGTCCCATTAGTTATTATTTTTACTTCAATATTAATGAGAATTGATATTCTTTTTTTTTTTGATATTCAATATGACTTGAATTGTAATGAGTTCCGTAATTTGTATGTTACTTGAGGTTTGAAATGTATTATCCTCACAGCGAACTTACGATCCTTGGGCTACAAAGGATGATATTTTTTTAATTAACCCTAAAATTCACTCCCCGGATTCCATTTATTCTTTAATCAGGCTCGGGGGACGTGACATTTGATGAAGAAGAGTATTTTTTGTGCAGTTGCAGCGCATGTGTATGTTATAGAATTCCAAAAAAGAGGACTTCAACAATCTCATTTCCTACTCGTCTTGAAGCACATGTACAAACTTAAAACCCTAGAGATGCATAAAAAATTTGTGTTTGTTGAACTTCTCAGTAACAAAAGCTATCCACATCTTTACAAAATGGTTGTTCAACATATGATGCGTGGACCATGTGGGAATTTGAATCCGAATAATGTTTGTATGAGAAATGGACAATGCAAAAATCACTATCATTGGGATTTTTTTTTTGTTACAACATAAACAAAGAATTCTTATCCATTATATAAGAGACAAAGTAATGGAGAAGAGTTTAAATTTGTGGTTGTTTCTCGAATAACTGATGGGTAGTTCCATATAACTTGTATCTATTAGAAAAATTCAATTACCACATGAATGTTGAAGTTTGTTCGACGGTGAAAGCAGTAAATTATCTGTAGAAGTATATTTCTAAAGGACATGATAGAGTCATGAATCATCTTGGTGACAATCCTGTTCCTAAAGATATTGATGAGATACAACAATTTCAACAAGCAAGATGGATATATCCTCCAAAAGCAATGTGGAGAATTTACCGACTTTATTTAAATGAAATGTGTCAATCAGTAAAAAGCTTACAAGTTCATCTAGAAAATATGAAAACTGTTGGATTTCGAGGAGATACGAACTTATTAAGTATCTTACATAATCAACAAGCATCTAAAACAATGTTGACTGCATACTTTCAAATGAATCAGCTAGATAAAGATGCTTGCAGATTGCTATATAAGGAATCCTCTTAATATAATATTTGGAATGAAGATAAAAATTACCGGAGTCAAAGAAAGCAACGGAATGCAATTGGTAGACTTGTTACTGCAAGTCTAGTTGAGGGAGAAAGATATTATCTGCAATTATTATTAAATCATATCAAAGAAGGTACATCATATCAAAGTTTGCAAACTGTCAATAAAATTAAAATTGGTACATTCCGTAAAGCAGCAGAGCAACTCGGTTTGCTTGAATCTGATAACAATATTGATCAATGCTTGGAAGAAGCATCATTGTTCCAAATGATTTTTACATTGCAACGACTATTTGCTACACTTTTGGTCTACTGTGGAGTACATAATCCTGCAGCATTATGGATCAAATATAAAGATGCGATGTCTGAGGATTTTGCAAAAACAACTTCTTGTCTGCAAGTAACACCGAGGAAAAAGCATTATAAAGTATCAATTACTTCCTTGAATCTATGGGTAAGTATTACTGAGTTTGCTTTACCAGCAATAATGATTGTTGACAGTCCAGATAATCAAAAGCTCCTAAAAGAGATTCATGAAGAACTAAACATCCCAATTTCAGAAAATGAGTTGTTCACAATTGAAATTTTGAATCCTAAGCAAAAAGGAGCTTATACCATCAAATTAGAAAGAATAAGAAGCGTCAATAATGGAGTCTTCTTTATTGATGGTCCAGGAGGAACAAGAAAGACATACTTATATCAAGCTCTACTCATAACTTTGATACCAGAAGGACAGATTGCACTAGCAACTGCCACATCTGGCATTGCTACATCTATTTTTCCAGGCAGCCACACTGCACATTCACAGTTCAAATTACCATTGAACTTTGAAAATAGATCAACATGTAATATATCAAAACAAAGTGGCCTAGCAGAACTATTGCATAGAGCAAAACTTATTATTTGAGATGAAGCATCCATTTCAAATAGACATGCAATTGAAGCACTTAATGTAATGTTGCAAGATATAACTGATTGCAAACTATTATTTGGAGGAAAATTAGTAGTATTTGGAGGAGATTTTCGACAAATACCCCCTGTCGTCATTCATGGTGGAAAAAAGGAAACAATTGATGCAAGTTTGGTGATGTCAGATTATGGAAGAAAATTCAGAAAATAGAACTAATAGAAAATATGAGAGCTAAAATAGATCCCCGTTTTCGTGAATTTCTATTATGTAATGGGAATGGAACTGAAATAGCTATTTCAGCAGAAAGAATTCAAATTTCAAAAACAATGATCATTCCTTACATAGATGACATCTCCAAGTCAAAACCTATCAATTGTGCCTTTCCAATTCTCATCATGAAAGGATATAATGCTCATTTCATGACAAACCAAGCTATATTGACAACAAAAAATGAATTTGTTGATGAATTGGGCCAAATCTTGATTGAAGAGTTTCCAGGAGATTCAATCAATTACTACAGCTTTGATTCCGCAATAGATGATGCACAACAAAATCTACCAGAAGAATTTCTAAATGGGTTGACTCCAAATGAATTGATATTGAAGAGAAATTGTCAGGTCATCTTATTATGCATCGACCCTTCTTCTGGGCTTTGCAATAGCACTCGATTAATTTGCATAAATTTCAAAAAAATATAATTGATGCTGAAATTATTGTTGGTCATCATGAAGGAAAAAGGGTGTTTCTTCCATGAATCCCATTGCAAACAGATCAGGACGAGAGATTTTCATTGCCATTCAAAAAACAATTTCTCATTCGTTTGCGCTTTGCAATGACAATAAATAAAGCTCAAGGGCAGACATTGAGAAATGTTGGCATTTCTCTACCTCAGCTTGTTTCTTCACATGGACAACTATATGTTGCTTTTTCAAGAGTCAGATCAGGTGAGGCCATCAAGATATTAATAAATCTAGCTTCCAACAACAAGAATGAAAGATCATATACAAGATATGTTGTATATGGAGAGCTCTTAGCACTTGCTTCTAACAACAAATGATGCCAAACATTTAATACAAGTATGTGTTATCACATGCATAGAATACTTTTATACATAAACTCAATGTTTTATACGTATTATCACCTACAACTTATATTTTACTATTATTAAAAAAGCTAGATTCATATCAACAAATAGAAAGTCATAAAAGAAATAAGTGAATTGTACATTCTAAATACAACATGTATTAATTATAAATCATATATTACACATTATACATGATTCATAGAACTTGAATAAAATTATTACTTTATGTCATTTATTTTTTGTCCACCTTATTCAATTGCCCCATAATGGAGGCCCCACTCCTTGTGGACCCTCATTTGAATTTGAATATTATAATTATAGCCTATGTTATCTTAATATACAAATTAGTAGGGATTAGTAAGGGTAGATGGGTATTTTCCCTAAGACTTAGTCTAATTTCTAGGACTTAGCCCTTTTGTGGATTTTATAGGTTCTATAGAGTGTCTTTTATAATTGTTAGAGTTTGTTAGTTAGTTAGAGGCCCTAGCTAGAAATTATGATTAATAAGAGGGGTTTCCACATGAGAATCTTCCATCTTTTCTAAAAATGACCTAAATACCAATGTACTTATCCTTATTTTCTATTAAACTAAGAAGGACCCATTGGTCATTAGCCACTCAACATAAGCTATAAAACTAAATCCTCCCATCCCATATCTATGCTACCTCTCTTCACTCTCATTTCCCTCTCTTTTCTCTCTTCCCTCTCTCATTTTCCCTCCAATTCTCTCATCTCCCCCTCTCTTTCTCTCTCTAGAAACCCTAGATCTAGAACTCTAGCAAGAAGAAGAAGGTGATCATCTACAAGTTTCAGCTACAATCTCTCCTAAGGATCTCTCTATCTTATTAATCTCTTCTATCTCTACAAGGAAAGGTGATTTTCTCTCTCTAGCTCGATTTCCCTAGAAATCTCTCTTTCTCTCTCTAGATTTCCTTTCTTATTTCAATTCTCTTGTGGTTTTGGTATTGGGATCTATAGATCTACTTAGATCTAGTTGTGGGATTGGATTGAGGGATTGGAAGACCTTTAGAAGCTTGGATTTCTCTCTTTCTATCATTTTCCTTTGCAATTGGATTAGTGGCAAGTGCAAATATACTTACTTAGCATAGAATGCATAATTTCTGTTGTTGGTTCTGTAATTTCAATTCAAATTATGCATGTTAGAATTGATTATATCTACCTTTGAGCATGTTTTTATGGGTTTTTGGCCATTTGATGGACGAGGCCTCTCATTTGGAAGATCAATGGCCCGTTTGATGATAAATGGATAGTAACTGAAGTGTTTTGTTGTTTTATATGTTTCTGTGATGAATGGAGGTGATTGGAAGAGGTTCTGGACGAAAATTGGATTAGAGAAGTAGAAATCCAGAAATATGGAATTATTGTAGACTTATTGTACTCGGTCGACCTGAGGTCGGGTCGACCGAGAACACTGAAAGCAGGAAAAAGCAAGTCCCTGTTACATTTCTGTAGGACTTACAGGTTTAGTGTACCCGGTCGACTGGACCCTACGCCAGGTCGACCGGATACACAGGAAATACAGATTTTAACTAGGAGTTGGAATTTCCCCTCAGACCTAGAAATCTAGTTCACCCGGTCGACCGGACCCTATGTCAGGTCAACCGGATACAAAGGACTTACAGGATTTAGCTGGGAACTGGATTACCTCTTCCTTCTAGAACTCCAATGTGTGCGGTCGACCGCCTAGGCCAGGAGGTCGACCGGGCATATAGTGAATTCTAGGATCGGGACATTGCCTGCCAGGTGCCTGTCTGCAGTCTTCAGTGTACGCGGTCGATCGACCTGGCCAGGAGGTCGACCGGGCACACTGCACAAAGGGTCGACCTGAGAGTCAACATCTTGGCTCTCCAGTGTACCCGGTAGATCACTCCATGGGGGATGTTGACTAGATACACTGTGTACAGTGGTTTTTCAATTTTACAATTCTGAGGTTGTGATCTATTGTGGGCCCATTGACCATCCAAATAGACTTCCATTGATGTGCCAAGCATGAGTCAATGGTGTGGTTCAACCTTAACTCATGGGGACCACCAAGTAGGGTCTAGGTGTGGATTTGACGATGATTCAACCTTTAAACGTCGTCAAAGATGCCCGTAACTTCTGGAGCACCAAATACGGAACCCATTGGCATCTGAGACTTCATTTAGAGATCAAATTAACTGAGATGGACCTGGACTTGAATGTGGACCATTACTTAGGATGGACTTTCAATATTTCCAATTGATTCTCTTACATTGGAGGTTTAATTCACTTAATGCATCACTGTCACTCTTATATCCCTATTATTGTGTATACTGCTAATTAAATAGAAAAAGGATGACCTAAATCTATGATTACTTAAAGGTGACCCGGTGATGTGATTGGGTGATCAATGACCCGTGTCTGTATCTAGGCGAGCCCTCATATGGCCTAAGATGGGAGGTGTGATACCCTAGGATGAAGAGGTTGGTTACGATGGCCTTGTGACTCATTGTGGATGAGATGGACTGATTGTTATTGAAAATGAACTTGTTACCTTACTTGGACTGTTTTAGACCAGGCCATGGTTTTGGTGGGCCTTGGTATGGATCCAATGTTGGACTTAGACTTGGACTGTGTTCCATGGATTGAACTGGTACTTGGACCTCTTAGGGATTTGTTAGGACCTTGCTCATGCAAGGCAAGCCTAGACAGACACAGACATATATTGTTTCCTTGAGTCGGCATTAACATTCACTCAATTGTCTTAAGTTCAGCATTTGGACTGATCATCACTAGTAGGATCTATCATGATGAGCTATATTTTATACGGACGGTGTGATATCGGGTCCAGTCTTCTAAGTGTTGAGTGTTGAGATGGATGAGTGTTATTTGCAGGGCTCGTCATTCCCCGGCACTGTTATTTTTCCCCACCGCGACTGTGTTCAGTATGGGAAGGCCGTGGCATAATATCCCAAGGTATCCAGCTTGTGTGAATGTGCCACTTTGACGTCTATTAGACTAGATGGTTATTTAACCTGATTCTAACTACTTATCATACTCAATTGCTTAGCTTCTGTATTATTGTTAATTTCATTGATTATATGATCGTCTCTACTCTTTTGACACATACATCCTATGTTACTTGTATATTATGCCTTGCCAAATCTTTAGATCTGACCCATTCTTGGTGCTTAGGTATTGACCTCGACCATGAGGACGACGCGTTCATCGAATCGCTCGTAGCTTGTGACTACGGTTGGGGACCAGCTGACCAAGAGGTCGACCTGGATGATGGAGTGCCTACACATGGGGCTTGAGAGTATCTTTTCTTGGGTTTGAGTGATTTGTGTTGTGAGTATGGAGGTAGTCTATTTTGTATAAACTTTGGTTAAACATGTTTGAGATTTAGGCTGGACTTCAACCCTGCTACACTTGTTTCAATTTATATTATACATTATGTTTTCTCTATTGTTACATTTGCTTCCGCTATATTTTAAACGCTTCCGCAATTCAACCATTGATTTAATATTGTTCAAAAAGTTTTAAATTGGACCTCACTGCAGACCTACAATCTTGGAAGCTTTTGGATTTTCCGGGAAGTAGCGCGCCAACTTCGGGTACTTTGACGGTTATCTCAGTATTCGGAATTAGGGCGTTACACATAACCTATGTTAACACCTAGATGGCCTCTTATTCTTATACATTTTTTCTTACATAATACATATTGCTCTAACATACCAATTTATATAATATTTTTATATTTTCATTTCTATCTCTCTAATATAAATCAAAGTTTCTCTTTACAACTAAATAACACCAACATGGTTATTTATTTATACTTCAATACAAATAATTCAAATGTACTATTTTACATCGCACAATAGTTAACCTTATTGTAATATAGTAACTTGAAATCATAACTACGACATACTTTCTCAAAAGCATCCACCAAACTGAGCAGTCTGAGAGAGAGGCTAGGATGGATACAATATCTCTTGGATCCATTTAACACCACTGATTTTTGAATGATTGTACTGACTTTCCTCATTAAATTTCTTTTATGCTGGTTGGCTTTTAAAAAAATTAATAAAATTGTATTATGATTTTCCATCACTATCACCGATGATCGGTAGTGGAGAACCATATACTTTGACATGGTCCCCTTCAAATCCAAACCACTGAAAAGAGCACACCTTATTGCCTCTTTATGCAAGGTTTCCGTCTCATGGAGATGTATCAGAGTTCCACACTAATTCAAGACTACCTCTAGCTTAGAATTTAGGATTAGAATTTATCGATCTTCATTTCAAAACACAATCTAGCCTTTCATATTGATCTGTCATTCTGGAGCTATTTGTATCCACTAAACACCACAGCTTTTTTAATGGCTGCACTGATTTTCCTCATTATATGTCTCTTATGTTGGTTGGCTTCTAATAAAATCGTGTTACCATTTTCCATCACTTTTACTGAGTGAAATTTGGGTTGGTTTATTATTTTGCTTGTTGGGTTCTTAGTGGGTAATAAATGATCGTGTTTATTTTGTGGGAGGAATTTAAGTTACTTTATGATTTTGGTTATTGGGTCTACAATTTTAAACAAATGAAAATGATACTTCCGAATCTGGATGTCCTAAATGGAAATTAGCTTGAATATTAGAATAAAATCAATGGATAATATCCACTTAAAGTAATCATAGTAAGTTGATTCAGCTTACAACTAAGTATTTCAAAAAACATACACTTTAATTATTTTTCTCTGCTGCTCAAAATGCATGATGGTTACCATCAATTTTGTTACAATATTATTGTTTATAATAATCCAATTAGAGATTGAAAGGCTATGTGCATTCATAATTAATAACATTGTGTGCATATGTGCGTGTGTGAAACCTGTACATTGTATGTAGGTTGAAAATATCTTTTGTCATGAATCTTTTAAAGTTTCTCACTTTTTTGTAACTTATAACATTCATGATCCTTTCTTAGCACCCCTTTGAATAATCCACTTTCATGTTCTTTTGTCCTGAATTTAGAGGAACAGAATTTTTTTATTTTTTTTGTTTCTATTATTCCTAAATGCTAAAATTTAGCAATATGTGTGTATAACACTTAGTCGAAACTTGATACCTGGCAAAAATGTAGATAAAATTAAATATTGATTTTCTTATTTTTCAAGCCTTTGGCCCTACCCTGACCCTTAAGGGTAGGGTAAATGCCTAGGCAATGCCGCCTACTTAGGCCCAGCTCTGCATATATCGAGGATAGGGTAATGACAACCCCGAGCTCAGCCCGGCCTGATCCTTGGAAAGCCCTAATCTCAGTCGTCCAACACATTGGCAGGCGATCTCTCAACTCCCTTTCAACCTTCCACAGTTGTTGATTTTCCAGAGTTTCCATGTAGAGAACTAGCCTCTTCCACATACCCTTCTCATCCATTGCCACAACTGCATGGTAATTGGCCAACCCAGGATTCTTGTTTGAGTGGGGCAGACCCAAACAGGTATTTCAGTTTGAAGTGCTTAAACCCCATATTTTTCATATAGAATTTGAGGGCAAACTAGGCATGAAAAATGGTCAGTGTCGTGTCGTGCACAGGCAGCTGGGGCTCAGCCCGACACCGCCTGTTCGTGCGTACCCCCCCCCCCCCTCTCCCCCGATTTTTTTTAAGTTTAAATTAAAAAACTTAAATGAAATAAGGGCATACATGAGTTATGACACATTCACTGAAAAAAGACTTCAAATATATTATATTTCTTTGAGATTAAGTTACAAAAAATTTAAAAACAAATATAATTGAACAATATGATTGACATCAAGCTTTATGAGAGATGAAAAAATAACATATTACAACTTTGAACACAATGATACATTTGAAAAAAACATTAAGTAAGAATTACAACTTTATGACAAATGAAAAAAAAAAGAACATTTTGAAAAAAAATATTATAACATGAAAACTATGATAAATTCCACAAAAAGTTTTAGTTGATAAATTTCAAACACAGCTATGAAATATTTAACGCCGAGAGCTCATCTTCTATCTCATATTCCTCCATCAGTTGTTGTGTTTTATCCATTTGCTTGATACCAGTCCCGCAGGCACATGCAGGTCTCTATAGTTTCTTCTGACAGCATCGTCCGCGTGGGGTCAATAAGACACCCACTTGCACTAAATGCTTGCTCTGATGCAACTGAAGACGCTGGAATCGTTAGTAGTCATGGCGGAAAGCATAAGAAACTTACTTTCATATGTTTTCCACCAAGCCAAAAGGTCAAAATCATCTTCATCATACGAGACTTGAATCTGGCCCATCTGTATGTATTCATTAAGGTTGTGGGTGGGTCCCTCGGAAGAAGAGGAGATACTTCCGAGAGTGCTTCTCATAATACCCCAGATGGCCTCCTTTTTCCCTTTGTGTTTGGGGAAGGCCCATACAAGCAGAGGGTGTTTCGGATATACCCATTTGGGTGGAATATTCCAAATAAATTTGTTCTAATTGAGCTCTAATCATAGACATATCATTTACTTTAACTTGATTTATGTCGTTATTTATTTCAGTAATTAAAGTTTCTACACCTACTAATTTCAATGTAGGGTCTAATACAACAGCTATACAAAATGTTAAAGGAGCAATTTTTCAATATTGCAAAAACTTTTCCTCCATTTTGGTACACATCAACTAAAAAATATGTAAATATCTATGTTTTTTAAAAGCGATACTTATTTCATACAAATGGGTCAAAGCTTGAGTTGATGTAAGATAATATACTCCTAGAAAAGAAAAAAAAAAGGTTGTATCATGAAAACCTTCTAAAAATCTCTATTATCTCCAGAAGTTGCCAATTTTTATCAGATATAAAAATATTTTAATGTGCTAAATATAGTTGAGAAAAATGACGAAGTGTCATTTTATAAGTGCGGGCTTATTCTAACATTCTATAAGTAAGCTTCCACCTATGCTTTACATCTTGTTGTATTCTTTTTTGGCCTTCGATTTAAATTCTCACATATCTCCTTCCACCATTGTTTTCTTATGGGAGATGAAAAAATGATACCTACAATGTATTTAATAGTTTCTAAGGTCGGCTCACTAACTTTTATCCCTTCTTATATAATAAGATTTATGATGTGGCATGCATGCACATCTATTGCGCAAGATAGCTCCATTTAAATTAAGTTGAAGTACAGATTTTACGAACTCTACTGCGACGTTGTTGGAGCTTGCATTATCTAAAGATATAGCAATTACTTTATTTTCAATATTATACCCTCTAATTTTTTTCAAGGATAGTGGACCCTATCCTACCACCAGTGTATGGGAACTCTTGTAAAGAAAACGTCATCAATCTCTTCTGCATAATCCAATCACTATCAATATAATGTGATGTGATTGAAATGTACCCCACATTTTGTCTGGAGGTCTATAAATCTGAAGTTAATGCCACTTTCCATGTATGTTTTGGAAAGTGACTTTCAAATCCTCTTTTTCTTCGAGGAAAGTTCTTGTTGCATTATTTCTGGCAGTTACTCTAGAAATCTTCTGCCATGAAGGGGCAAACACTTGCCTCAAAAAAGTTCTCAAATGATCGATTTTCCGCAAGAACAAATGGTAATTGGTGAACTACTAGAAATTTTATGAGTTGATATCTAGCATTAATAGGGTCATATGTAAAAACTTCTAAACCACCACTTGATAGCGGTTTGAGAAAGTTGGGTTTGGACGGTCCCACTCCCGCCCCTACCCCCGCATTTCCTCCGACAGTCAGGCATATACAATTTCATGTGTCTAAGAAGGTGGTCTGTGCCACCTAACAATCTGTCGCTGTAAAGTTCTTTCCAATATTTACATTGTGCCTTTTTTCTACTACTCCTCTACGATTAGGGACCTCAACTGTATCAAAATGGTTCCAGATTATAGAAGTCATTCTTCTTTTCTTTCTAGTTGAGTAACTTAGGCCAGCACCGCCAACATATTGGGGATGCCTTTCTACTACTATCCCCTGATCCCGATCCTAAGTAAGATTTTTAGGATCTTCCTCATTTAGAGAAGTCAATGTCGAAAGGTTGTAATGATCTAGCCATTTTTTAAGAATAAATTTTCCAAAAAGCCTAAATAAATAATTATATATAATGTGTTTGTTGTGATAATTTATATAAGAATGGGAAGAAGATGACACTTAATATATAATATCACTACATATATTATTACTAAATAAAATTCAAATTTTAAAATAATAGATACATATGTAAGAGAGGGAGGGCTAATGGAGAAGTTCTGCTGAGAGAGATAGAGCTCCTTCAGTAGTGACTAATGAGATATAGAACTACTTAGCCTTAAAATGTTAGAAATTCTTTTTTGGAAAGCTTAGAGAGAGTGTGAGAGCTCAGAAAGTATATGAGTGTTGAAAAATGAGAGGAGGTATTTATAGACTTTCTAAATGTTGGAAATGACATAAAATACCCCTCATTTGACCTCCCCCCCCCCCCCCCAGGTTTTAAAATATGACCGTTATACAGAGGACGGAAGTTAAAAAATATGATCATTATACACAGGCCGGCCTATGTCGTGTCACAGCCCAAGCGCCCTGGCCCAGCACGGCACAGGCGTGCCCCGGCCCAAGCAGGAAAACCGGGACCTAGTCCAATTTTCATCTCTAGGGCAGACCAATGAATTTCGTGTAGATTTTCAGGATGGACTCACAAATTTCATCTCGATTTTTAGGGCAGACCAACGTCCGAAGGGGAGGAGAACCCCACAAGACCATATGTGCAGGTCCGCCCGGCCCGACACTCACTCGGATCATATCCAGAGGCAGAGCAACACCTTGCAGGTGTCACTGAAAGTACGTAATAGCAGTCCAATTCAAGAATAAAATAATGAATTATTCGTCAGGCACTTACCAATTCAGGTGCTGATCATGACCGATCATGTCCTGTGTCGACCAATCCAACGGCTTCAATTCAGCCAATTGTTCAGCTTGCATGTAGACGGAAGGGGTTCAAGGTGTTGCTGATCATGACCGGTCCGTCATGTCCTTACCAATCCAACGGGCTTCAATCAGGCCATGTGTTCAGCCTATCCATACACAGTCCAGGGGCGGCCTTGAGTTTTCATGGGCCCTAGGCGAGTGGCCCATTTGGCACTTTACTTTTAAAGTGAAGTTGAGTGAAGTGAAAAAAAAAAAGAATGAATAAAATATGTAGTGGGTTATGATGGTATTTTATTTTTAGTTGTTTGGAATGGAATATTTTTTACTTTTTATATAGGAGAAGGAATTTTTTTGTCTTTTAGTTAATAAATGTAGTTGATTTTTGACTTTTTTTTTGGAAAAGATAGAGGGAGTTTTGGTCAAAAGTGATTTTGATGTGATGTTTAAATCGACTTAACTTTACTTGACTTTACTAGTCAAATTACCAAACAGGCAATGTGGCCCTACCCGTATATCCACCGATAAATGATAAAAAAATAAAAGATAATTTTTTTTTTATTATTTGATCGAAAATTAAGTCTGAACTCCTTACCTACTCTTACCGAATCAGAATTGTGTTTCACATTAACCAATTAACACCAAGATTCAATTAAACAAAAAGATAAAAATAAAATATAATAAATTATAGAGAATTTTACCTCATAAGGGACCCTAGATGGCCACTGAGCATAAAATGGGCCACTACTAAATATGGCACGGGGACCACTTCCATTTTTTTTTATTAATGGTCGAAATATGTGATGACGTCGTCGCTACATTCAACCCCAATATAGAGCCCACGAAACCCCACTTCCCCATTTTCCCCTTCTTCCTCCCATCCCTGTCTCCATTTCCCCTGGCGATTTCAGTTCCTCCTTCTTCAAAAGATAAAGCAGGTGGTCCCAAAGGTCGTTTTCCATGTTTGGATTGTAGCATCAAGATTCTAGCATCTTTATTAGGAAACCCCACCGAAACCCCACTTCCCCATTTTCCCCTTCATACTCCCATCACTTTCGCCCTTTCCCCTGGTGGTTTTCTTTCCTCCTTCCTCAAAAGGTAGAGCAAGTGGTCCCAAAGGTCGTTTTCTGACCTATTGGATTGTAGCATCAAGCTTCCAGCATCTTTTTCAGGCTATGGTATTCTTCTTGTCTCTTTTCTTTTTCTGTATTACACAATGATGATTTACTGGGGTTTCTTCATCTTCTTTCCATTTACTTCACATCCTAAAATGGTTAATATTCATGCACTATACATGATTTTTGCATTGAATCGACCCATGACTCAGTTCTTCCATTTTCCCCATTCTCGACTGGGTAGTCAATCCTAGTGGACATGCAGAGACTTCATGTTTGGACTACTTCATTGCTACTGAAATAGGGAGACATAACCATAATGCCCATCATTTTAAATTTGATTATAGTGTGATGATATTATACAAGATAACAATTGGGTTTTACTGAAAAAAAATTGGGTGTGCAAAGAGAAAAATAAATTAAGAGTTACCAAAATCATATCGACTAATTTTTTTGCTGATCCTAATATAAAAATAAATTAAGAGTTACCCAAAATTAGTGTGATGATATTGTCATATATAGACTACTTCATTGCTATTGAAATAGGGAGACATCAACCATCATGCCCATCATTTTGAATTTGATTATAGTGTTATGATATTGTACAAGATAACAATTGGGTTTTACCAAAAAAAAAAAAAAAGTTTGGGTGTGCAAAGAGAAAAATAAATTAAGAGTTACCAAAATCATATAGACTAATTTTTTTGCTGATCCTAATAGATTATGAGCGCTTTTCCATCTAGTTCATCCATTCATACTGACATGCATATATATTGGATCCCACTAGGATGAAGCAGGAAACTTATATTAACTCTGGGTCCATTTAGGTTTGATTGTCCTAGCCGTAGTTCTTTTTTATGTTGCGTCCCATATTTATTGTTGTGATATAACATGACGTCCGACAGTATATCCAATCTATAATCAGCATATACTCAGAATCCAACATGAGCCCTTGGAATGTATAATTTATGAAAAATGCTAACTAGACAAGAGCCTTTTTATATAATGAATGAGCTTGAGTATATTCTACTTTCCCATATAGGCTGGTCCTAAAAATAATGGGTCCGAGCCTAAATGAACCTAGACACTATAACAGTAGACTCACTTTGACTTGATAAATTTTCTAAATTTATAAGTTAATCAAAATTATACAGTAGTGGCGGAATCCGGATCCAGCTAGAGCCCTATTCTTATTGACAATTCATCACTTCTTTTTTTTGTTGGATCATCACAATTCTGATACACACTAAAATATAGAGACTTGTAGTGGTGGAAAAAAAAAACCTAGACTTTGGACCATTCGCAATAACAAGTTGGATTTGGCCCATTGATAACATAGACTTCCTAATAACAATAAGATGAAATTAAGCTACACATGTGGCCCTTGCTTAAAAATAGACCCTTTGGACCATTATAATTGTTATTGTTCTTCTTATTCATCATGTTTCCATTGTAATGGCTTCATCATTAATCATTTTAATAATACAAGGGTTGTAAAGAAAGTTATTCAGATAAGAGTATTTGAACTAACTTCATTACCTATTCATTTCCATTGAATAAAGCCACAAAAAAATGTTTAGAGGAAGCGGTGGGAAAGGTTGCATTCAGTTTTTCCAACCATTAAATTTAAATAAATATTGCTATGATTCTAATTCATACATAAAGGCCTAGATAAATGTTGCTATGATTTATTTTCCAAGTGAATATAAGGAGTCTGTACCCATCAAAATAAGTAGTCTCACATTTGGAATTCTCCAAATCATCAAGACAAATTGCCCCCAGATGCTTGCAACCAAACATGGCTTAAATTATATATTTCAATGTTGTTTAGGCTCTTATATTTCAAAGACTGCTATAAGGGAAAGAAGAATTTGAGGACTAAAAGTCTATGTGATCTTACCCTATGCAGTTAACTACTTTTAATTTCCTTATTAGTTAGCTTTACTTCTCGCTCTAGTTATGTTTACATCTCCCTCTCTCTATTTGTTTTTTGCAGATGGTTGGAAGTGAGGGAGTAGGAAATAGGCTTCTATATGATCAGGCCAATCATATTTCAGAAGCCATAAACCATGGACATGTATATTCTTAGCCACCCTTTCATCTATATATATATATATAGTTTACCTTTTCTTAACTGTAATCACTTGAAAATGTCTCGCAGGAATTCGGTACATTTAGATGCATACCAATGAACCCGGACAAAGCTGTTTGGGTGTTAAATGAAATCCAAAAGGAGTACGTAAGGCAAGCGGGGTTGCATCATTTGGCGGAAATGGAACATATTAGGATAGATCATGCCCCAATTACGGCCTTGGTAGAAAGATGGCGTCCTAAAACTAACACCTTCCACTTCCCATCAGGTGAGGCGACTGTTACTCTTGAAGACGTGGCCTACATCTATGGGCTACCTATCGATGGCCCAATTGTTATCGGGAGAACTTTCCCGAGTTCAATGGTGAGTGAAGTATGTCTTGAACTACTTGGCAAGGCCCCTATTCAGGGTACCGAAGTAAATGGGATAAATATTAAATTCGCATGGTTGGAGGATAATTTTGCAGCGATGCCATCAAAGAAGAAGAGTACGAAGAAGAAAAAGAAACTTTCTAAAGCCGATGAAATCTATAACACTAGGGCATACCTTTTCTTCTTAGTTTCCAGTCAAATTATCTCTAACACATCGGGTGGAAGGGGTCCGACATATCTTCTCGAGTTGTTCAGGGAATTTAAGCCATATGCACGGGCCCCTGCCTGTCTTGCCAATCTTTACTGGATATTAGCAAAGGCAGTTAAATGTGTTAAGGACAAGGCTGAAGATAGACATCAGGAGGGAGATGAATGCAAATCTTCGAACAAAAATGATGATTCTAGGAAGTTCAAAACCTTGACTGGACCTCTTCAACTTCTCCAGGTGAAAACATTTTTATTTGAACATATTTAGAGTTTTTCTACAACTCTTACATTTGTTATTACGTATTAATGACTGTTTTTCGCAGCTATGGGCGTACACAAGAATGCAAATTGGACGTTGTCCACCACCAATGGATACCTGGAAAAGTGATATTCAGTTTCCATTGATGAAAACATGGACAGTTAGGTTGAATTCATTCAAAGCTGTAACCACACTGAATAAGACCCGACAACAGTTGAACAAATTGCCACAGGACGGTGTAAGTTCAATATGATCGGATGGTATACAGTTGGGAGTTGATGCTTTTAACATTACATCGAAACTAATATTGTTTTATTTCTTTTTGTGTAGTTCAAATGGCAACCATACAGCAAGCTCGGAAAGAAATTCCGGCATAACGTTTCTAAAGCCGACCGTGACCTATTTTAATCTTCAACGGCCTTAGCTTTTTATTGGGTAGTGGAGCGACATAATACGGGTCGTGTTATGAAACAGTTTGGACTTAATCAGGAAGTTCCCCCACCGTTCAGCATGCCCTATGCAAGAGTGGAGCGAGTAGAAAAGATAGTGTACGACTACGGTGCAAGTGGCAGGGTGCCTAATTATGTGTTGTGGGACAGTAGATCCCAGTGCGCTCTGAAGGGAATGAAAGCATCTTCAAAGACACATACTGACGAGTATATGCATTGGTATCGGGCCAACACGATCATGTATATCGGTCGGGGCCAGGAGCATGAGAAGATTGATACAACAAAGACCAAACATGATGAACATGAGGGTTGTTGTGAGCAGAAGCACGTTGATGGACCGCGCTCCAATGCTCGGTTCTACCGAGGTCGGCGGACGTGGGAGTCCGTTTGGTTCCGACCCTTTCGTAACCGGGGGGCAAGGGCGTGCATCAACATTTCTTTTTTTTTGTTGTGGGTGTGCCAGATTTTCTATTTTTACTTGGAATTGCAAGTAGTGATCCGGAGATCAACCTTCGCAAGTAAAAAGGAAATCAACTTCTTTCAAGTTTTCCATTGCACATATATTTAAGAAAAGAGACATTTTCTTGATTTGCCGTGAAAGGCGATTTTTTTTGGCATTTATAGCCGATTTTGGCGTTTATAGCCGATTTTTGGCGTTTATAGCCGATTTTGGCGTTTATAGCCGATTTTGGCATTTATAGCCGATTTACAATCCTTATCAATAATGAAAGACAAGAATTCTGATTTTTGTCTCTTTTGAAAAAATACAAACTACAATGAAAAGCAAGAAAAGGAGGATCTAACTTCTCAGGAGATTGTGGGGGACTCGTTTAGATTGACGGTCGCAAGCCATATGTGGGCTTCGCCATCATCCATGCAGATGAGAACAGAGGATGCTATTTGATTCGCTTGGCTTGGCTATAACCTCGGGTTTTTAGAAGACAAAGACCAAAAGGAGGTCCTATATCCAATAAAAAACCAAGTAGACGGGCTGAAAAGCCATATCTAAGCCAGTTGGAGGCAGGAGGAGAAGGAAAGGACCTTGGGGGGGATACCCCCCAAGGGACTTTTGTCACCTTGTTGCGGTGGCCGGTGTAGAATTTCCGCAGAGTTTTCTCTCTTTTTCCTTTCTCTGGATTTCTATCAGTTGGAGGCAGGAGGAGAAGGCAAGGACCTGTGGGCCACGGCCTGTGGGCCAGCCCGTTTTTTTTTTCTTCTCTTTTCTTCTTTTTTTTTTTTTCCTCCCCTTTTTTTTTTTGAGAGAGTTTCTTTTCCTTTTTCGTTTTCTTTCTCCCCTTTTTTTTTTTTAGAGAAAGTTTCTTTTCTTTTTTTTTTTTTGCTCATCATGATAATGCATTTTTTTCGCAAATCTAGATGTTCATGCATGCCTTTAATTTGTAAATTAAATTTGTAGCATGATGTGATAGCATACCTGAAAGTTTTCGCAAATTTGGGAATTTGGAGCTCGCAGTGATGTTGAGCCCTTCCTGATTTTGCGGAGACTTTTAGGTTTCGAAAGTTTGGAGTTTCGGAGCTCGCAGCGATGTTGAGCCCATCTTCAAGCTTTTTTATTTCTTTCGGGATAGTTCCTTTTCTTCGGAATTGCCCCGTCATCATGTCAAAATTTCGCCAGATTTTTTTTAGCGAGATTCTGTCATTTTGATGTTTGATCTTTTTCTTTTCCATCCTTTTCAGGTGGTTCCTCCAGAGCGAACAAGGGTAAAGAGCCTGCTACAAGCGTACCTCGTCGATCTTCTAGATCTTCTAATCTGGCCGTTCAGCAGGCTTTCGAGAAGGTCCAGTATGTTGAGAGAAATCTGGAAGAGTGCGACTCCCTCAACAGAGATGAGATGAGGCAGCGACTGATCACTCTCAAGGGAGAGGAATTCTATAAGATCATGGTAAGCAGTCGTCCATGGGTGATGGAAGATCAGAGCATTTTGCCCAAGCCTACCTTCTTCTTTGGTGATGCAGTCCCTGATGACATTACATACCAGAGGAGATCTTTTCAGTTTTCCTTCACAGCAGATGGTGAGAAGAAGACTGTTACTACCCGGTCGATGTTTGATCGCACCGTCTCGATTCTGAGCCTTGCCCCCACGTGCCCTAAGAGGGAAGATCCTCCAAGCTGGGTGAGGAGGACAAATGTAATCAAGACTGGGGTTTTTGTCGGCGGTTCTCCTGGATATACGGAGAGGTCGCCTGTTGACATGGACATGTTGATGCCATCCAGCGGCTACCAGGGCTCTGATTATCCGTCGGTCGATTTGAGACCGGTGGGCCTTGGTATTTTCAGCGGTGACGGCAGCAATTGGATCAAGCCTTTCCGACTTCGAGGTCGTTTCAATGCTGACTCCGAGTGGAAGTCGTGGACTGATCGCGTCCTGCTGATTGGTGGCGCCGTTTTGAAGGAAGCCGGGATTTTTGACGCGGTCCGTGCCTTTAGGGAGACCGTGATCTTTTCCGACGAGGCCTTCATGGCTATGCTGGAGTCGTTCCTCCCTCAAACCAATACCTTCGTTGTGACGAATGGTGAGATTGGTTTTTCTTTGAAGGAGTTGAGCGCTATTACCGGATTGCCCATCCTCGGCAAACTCTATGAGGAGTTTATGCCGATTGACAGCGTCCTCGAGGGGCAGTCTGAGGAGTTCAGGCTTCTATACTTTCAGCTCGTCGCCTTCTATGATTTTTTGAAGGAGAAGGGGGGTTCGAAAGTTAGATCCAGCAGTTGGAAGAGTTTTTGCTCTTCATTCCCCAACTTTTTTTATAGTAGGGAGCCTTCTGATAGCATGACCCAGGAAGCTGGAGCTCAGGATCCAAAGAAGATCTTGGTCATGCAAGAAGAGTTGAGAGATTTCTGTGCAAGCACAAACGCCATATGTCCTGACATTGCACTGCGGAGAGATCTCGCTGTTTACCTCACTTATTGGCTTGGTGAGGCTGTATTTGCTGGAGGAGATGGAACGCACATCAGGCCGCATTGTATTTTCCCGGCTTGTCAGATGGCGTTTGGAGAGCAGCTTGCTTTGGTGCCAGCTCTTTACTCCTACCTGTGTACCGAACTGCAGGCTGCTGCTTTTCTAGTTCGGCTTGGGCTTCCCATGAATAGGGTATTTTCAGCCCATATCTTTTATTCGTGGTATGTATACCACTGTCCTGGCTTCCATCGGCTGGGTGCTGCACAGGATGATGATCCTCTGATGATTCGACTGGCTAAGGGCAAAGCCGTGTCCGAATCACTTTTGTTTGCCCGCATGAGGATCCGACGGTTCAGGGACGTCGAGATGGGGCAATCTTCAGTAAAGCTTTCTCCGGAGTTGCGGAAGAAGGCTTTTGATTTTGGTGCCTCCCGAGACTCTACCAGGGCGGGGTCAGGAAGGCATTATTCCTTGACAAATGCAGAGAGAGAGTGGCTTTTCAGCATACGTGTCGGCACGATGGTGTACCGTAGACATCTTTTCGTCGACATCCAGCCGTATGTACCCTCTCGCTTTGCTTTGCAGCTTGGCTTTTCTCAAGGCGTTGTTGGAGCGCCTTCAAGCATGGTGAAACGCTTTGGAGGCTTACAGGACGGGAGAAATGCATGGGCTTTCTATAGTGCTGAAGACACTACAGCCATGATTTCTTATCCTGTGTTGCTGACTTCCCGGACTGCCGGCTTTGCGAAGTGGTTCGCGGAGAGCTTCTCGGCATATCGGGGACTTTCCAGGAAGGAGCTTGATGTGAAGCTGGCATCTGGAAAGGGCCTTGGAAAGTCGGATGGCATCCGGCGAGAGGAAGTTTGGGCCTTCCTTTCTGGAGAGAAGCACAAGATAGGCTTTCTTGGTGACCAGGGCGTCATCAGTTCTGAAGCTGTTCGAGAAATACCTGATGAGGCTTTGGAGCAGCTAGAACAGGAGGAAGCCGAACTTGGTGCTTGGATGCAGGCGGCACAGAGGCAAGCTTCCGTGGAGTCTACTGGCAAGAGCAGACCATCCAGTGATGAGTCAAGTGGGAAACCTGACTCTGACGGCGGGGCAGGTTCCTCTAAGAAGCGAGCCCGCAGGAGTAAGAGGAGGAGGAGTCATCATAGTAGCAAGGGGCAGCATGAGGACTCTCCTAACTTGGAAGTTCCTCTTACTATCAATGAGGATGTGCCAGTGGATGCTGACGAGCCTCCAGAGAAGAGAAGCCGAGAAGAAGAGACCGTCGGTGAAGGTATGATTCTTCCTTTTTCTCTTTCCATTTCTTTTCATGGGATTTTTCCATGTTATGATTTGCTTCTTGTTTCTGCTTTTCTTCTTTTTTTTTTTTTTAGCAGAGGAAGACTTGGTGATGCCTGAGGTCCCAACCGATGAGGTGGTGATGGATCCTGTTGAGGCACCTGAAGAAGAACCGAGGGACTCTGGAGTAAATCCAGAATCTCCAATTGGTACGACTTCTTTTGCTCTTTTTTTTTTGAGTTTGTGACTTGGCTTGCTAACACATTTTTTTTGTTGCCAGCTGACTTGCCACAGGGTTCTGATGACTTTGAACCATCGATGGACGCAAATGTTGATGATGCTTTCGATGAGTTCATGGAGGAAGAGAGTGTTCCGCCAGTCGTCGAAGAAGGTATTTTGTAGTTATAACTCTGATAATGATTTTCAAACAGGGTCATATTTATACCTTTTTGTGTTTCCTTTGCAGGTTTTGAAGTGGCAGAGGAGGATCCGTCGCTTCCAGAGTAAGAGATGCCAGAGGTTGATCCAGAGGTAGAGATTCCTGGGACCAGCTCTGACAATATTGAGGAGATTCCTCGCGCTGAGATTCCCTCCCGAGCAGGAGCAGCTTCAGCTGGAAAGAGTTCTTTTGTTACTCTTTCAACAGATGATGACATGAGTAGCCGACCAACAGAGTTGGGCGAATCCTCAGCTGGGCCATCTCTTCTTTTTGCGAAGAAGGTGGTGGTACGAGTTGTGAGCTCTTGGATTGAGACTCTCCTTTCTGGGCACTTGGAAGTCGGATTTGGCATGATCCAGCATGTGCAGGAGATTCTCAGTGATGCTGAAGAGGCTGGTCTGGATGTCACAGGTGCCAGGGCGATCGTTGATAGGATCATTGCACTGGGTGACAAGTGGTTTGAGACCGTGAGTTTGGCTGATGACCAGTTCTTCAAGGAGATGTTCCTGGACCCTGCTGATAAGGCTAAGTCTGACCTGGATGAGGCTACAGAAAGCAGGAAGGTGGCAGTCCGAAAGAGGAACTTAGAAGAGATAGCCATCATCAAGCTGACACATGACCTCAACATCCTTGACAGGGAAGTCGATGAGGCCAGGAAACGTCTTGAGCATTTGCAGGCACAAGTCGCTGCCAAGTGGACTGCCATAATAGAAGCTCGCGACAGGGAGAGTGCCCTGATTCACCAGGTTGCAGATGCCGAACGGGTTCTCAAAAGGAAGTCTGATGAGGATGAACAATGGCAAGCTGCTCGAGGTAAGCTTCCTGGTGTGAGAGAAGGGGTACAGCCCACTCCAGCATCTCATGGCAAGTTCCTGAAGAAGCGTGCCTTGGAATCCTTGACAGCTGAGGCTAAAAGTCTGCTCGGGGAGCTGAACTCTTGGCTGGAGACCATTTTTGATTGAGCTCCTGTATACAGAAACCATCCTTCTTTCTTTTTTTTTTTTTTTGGTACCACTTGTATTTTTTTGGTACTTATTTTTTTTGTAGTGCTTGTGAACACTTCCTTTTTTTTTTTGGTACCACATGTATTTTTTTTTTTGGTACTCTTTTCTTTTTTTGTTATGTAGTGCTTATGAACACTTTTTTTTTTTTGTTATCCCTACGCTCACTTTAATCTTTTTGTAATAAAAGTAATTGCTAAATGGGATTGATTTTTTTTTTGTTATCCCTACGCTCACTTGAATCTTTTTGTGATAAAAGTAATTGCTAAATGGGATTGATTTTTTTTTTGTTATCCCTACGCTCACTTGAATCTTTTTGTGATAAAAGTAATTGCTAAATGGGATGCTTTTCTTTTTTTTTTTGTTATCCCTACGCTCACTTGAATCTTTTTGTGATAAAAGTAATTGCTAAATGGGATTTGATCAAAAGGTTGTCATTTTGTGAAAATCTTTTGTCAAGTGATTGTTTTGGCATGAAAGCCAGTTTTTTTTTGTTTGTGGCATGGAAGCCAATTTTGGTGGCATTGATAGCCGGTTTGTTTTGTGGCATCTATAGCCGGTTTTTGGTGGCATTGATAGCCGGTTTGTTTTGGTGGCATTGATAGCCGGGTTTTTTTTGAAATCCAAGTTTTTTTTTTTTTTTGTTTGTGGCATTGATAGCCGGTTTTGTTTTGGTGGCATTGATAGCCGGGTTTTTTTGAAATCCAATTTTTTTTTTTTTTTGTTTGTGGCATTGATAGCCGGTTTTGTTTTGGTGGCATTGATAGCCGGTTTGTGGCATTTATAGCCTGTTTTGATGGCATTTATAGCCGGTTTGTGGCATTTATAGCCTGTTTGTGGCATTTATAGCCGGTTTGGTTTTCAAAAAATGCAAGTATCGACTAAAAGTCGCCTCCCTGCTGAATGTTCTTGCAAGTATCGATGGAATGTCGCATCCTTGCTCATTCGGTTGCGAGTATCGATGGAATGTCGCATCCTCGCGGATTTGGGTGCAAGTATCGATGGAATGTCGCATCCTTGCTTTTCAAAAATTTTGGCTTTGCGGGTACTGACTTGATGTCGTTTCCCCACGATTTTTGAAATTTGTGGTTTTCTCGAACCTTTGAAATTTGGGTTGTGGATATCAACTGAAATGTTGTGTTTCCACGGTTTTGGATTTTGCAAGTATCGACGAAATGTCGCTTCCCTGCGATTTTGGAAGTGTCGAACGTGGTTCGCTTGCTTCCGATTTGTGCAAGTATCGACTAAGCGTCGCTTTCTCGCGGTTTTTGAAAAACCATTTTTTTTGTTTAAAGACACGAGGGTCATGAGTTTTGACCTAAAACCATTTTGGCGGTAAAAGGCAGGGTGGACTAGGGTGGAAATCCCTGAATCCGGATTTTGTTTCAAACCATGAATTTTGGGTTCAAGGGTTGAAAATTTTGGTCAAGTTAGGAAAAGGTTCCTAAACTTGGATTTATATTTATATTTTTTTTTTTTTTTGAACAATGAAACGATGAAAGTAAGCATTGTTTTAGATTTCTAGAAATTTCAATATTTGACATGAAAATTCTAAAAAAGGGTGGGTTTAGCGAGCGTGTACCTGGAAACCGGTTTTGGCCATACAGGCATTGCTCTTACCCAGTTGGGTAAGTCTTCAAGGGTAGTACCGCTTTAAGAACTTGCCGTTGATGGGCAGCATACATCTGTCACCTTCCATGTTTAGGAGTGCGTATGCGCCATTGGAGAAAACTTTGTCGATGACGTAGGGTCCCTCCCATTTTGGCTCAAATTTGCCTTTGGACTTGTGAGCGAAGACCATTGGTCTTTTTACCGCAAGAACCAAGTCATTCTTTTTGTAGGCGCGTTGCCTGACCTTTTTATCGAAAGATCCTGCCATACGTGCTTGGTAAAGTTCAATGCTTTGTTGAGCTTCGAGCCGTCTCTCATCGAGATTGTCCAGCTCATGGAGCCGCAATTTGACATTGCTTTCTTGAGTCATGTCATTTTGCAAGGATACCCTCAGGGAAGGAATTTGTACTTCCAAGGGCACGACAGCTTCGCATCCATAGACCAAGGAGAATGGTGTGCTATGGGTTGGTCCTCGAACGGTGGTTCGATAGGCCCACAAAGCTTCAGACATTTTGTCGCTCCAGTCTCTTTTGTGACTAGAGACCATTTTTTTTTGAGGATTTTGCAGAGTGTCTTGTTGAAAGCTTCTGCTAACCCGTTTGCTGTCGGATTGTATGGAGTCGAAGGACAGCTTTGGATTTTGTATTTGTCGCAGAACCTGTAGAATCGATGATCCCGGAACTGTGGTCCGTTATCATGGACGAATCTTTTGGGTATGCCGAAACGACAAATGATGTTGGTGCGCAGGAAGTGAAGGACTGATGAGGTCTTCATTTCGTTAAACGCAAATGCTTCTGACCACTTGGAGAAATAATCCGTAGCGGCGAAGATGAAGCGATGACCTTTGCTTGAAGGGGGAGAAATAGGACCTATGATGTCCATACCCCAGGCTTCGAAAGGCCATGAGATCGCTGTAGGATGCAGCCATTCTGGAGGCATGTGAATGTAATCTCCATGAACTTGGCATTGTTGGCAGCGCTTAGCAAATTGCATTGCGTCAGCTACCATGGTAGGCCAGTAATATCCTAACCTTTTTATCTGATCATAGAGCTTAGGTCCAGCCTGATGAGCTCCACAAAGACCAGCATGAACTTCTTTGAGTGTTTCTTCAGCCTCTTGTTGTGACAAGCAGCGTAGAAGTACTCCGTTGAAGGATTTCCTGTAAAGGATTTTTGAAGGAATATCCAAATGGAAGCTTGGGGTTCGCCTTTGGATGCTTACCCGTTCTTTTGGATCTTCGGGTAGGATTCCGAACATAATGTAATCAACGAACGGATCCCTCCAGTCGCCGATTGAAGTTTGAAGGATTGAAATCCGACTTCCGACCACTTGGTGGCATTCAGCAACTGCTTGGTGTGTGTTAAGAGGAGGAAGGATTCTTCTTTCGCACACTGTGACTTGCATGTTTTCCTCTTCCTGGATTGCCATGGATGCGGCAAGTCCGGCTAGGGCATCTGCACGTATGTTTTCACCTCTACGAATGTGGGTGATGTGACAGATGTCAAACTTTTGCAGAAGTGACTGTGCCTTGTTGTAGTAGGGCAGCAAATCTGGCTTCCTGACTTCAAATTTCTGATTCATCTGGTTGACGATCAGTTGAGAGTCTCCAAAGACTTCCAGCATGGTGATACCGGATTCGATGGCGAGTTCCAATCCTAAGATCAGAGCTTGATATTCAGCTGCATTGTTTGTGCATGGTTCCAGTAGCGAGAAAGCGTGTGGAATCATGTATTTGTCGGGGCTAACAAAGAGGATGCCAACTCCCGAGATCAGCTGTCTTTTTTCATTTGTCCTGGTTGCACCGTCAAAGTACATGTCCCAGGAGGCACTTTGTGAGAAAGTCTCCACATTGTAGACTGGTTCGTCTGGGAGATCATCTCTGAGTGGAGAATCTTTAGGCAATGGATGCTCTGCGAGGAAGTCCGCTAGAGCTTGCCCTTTGATTGCTTTTTGTGGTACATACCTAATATCAAATTGTGACAGAAGGATGGACCATTTTGCCAGTCGAGCATTGAGAGAACCTGCCTTTGTGACAAGGACCTTCAAGAGGTTGACCCTCGAGACCAGGTAGACTGTGTTGGAAAGCAAGTAGTGACGCAGCTTTTGTACGGCGAACATCACTGCAAGACATTCTTTTTCGACTGGAGAGTAGCGATGCTCTGCACCTACTAGCATGCGGCTGAGGTAATATAGAGCAGCTTCTTTTCTTTGATCATTTTCTTGCGCAAGCAGAGCTCCCAAAGAGTGATCAAGGGCTCTTGTGTACAAGATGAATGGTTTTCCAGTGGTAGGAGCAGCTAACACTGGAGGTTTTGTCAGGTATGACTTGATGTCTTGGAAAGCAGCTTCACAGTCAGCATCCCATACAAAGTTTACACCTTTTTTCATCAACCGGGAGAATGGACGGCATTTCCCCGAAAGATTGGAGATGAACCGTCTGATGTAGGCTAATCTCCCTTGAAGCCCTTTGAGTTCTCTCAAGGTTCTTGGAGAGGGCATTTCTAGAATGGCTTTGACTTTTATGGGGTCAAGCTCTATCCCAGCTTTCCGAACTAAGAATCCGAGGAACTTACCCGACGAGACGCCGAAGAAGCATTTCAATGGATTCATTCGCAGTTTGTGTTTGCGAAGCCGGAGGAAGACTTCTCGAAGGTTTTCGAGATGATCTTCTTTTCTTTTGCTTTTGACGGCGAGATCATCAACGTAACATTCAACCGTCTTGTGCTGCATATCTTGGAATATTTTCATCATAGCCCTCTGATATGTGGCACCAGCATTCTTCAAACCGAATGGCATGACAGTGTAGCAATACACGCCAAATGGGGTTCGAAAGGATGTATGTTTTTCATCCTCAGGATGCATCTTTATCTGATTGTAGCCAGAGAAACCATCCATGAATGTCATTCGCTCGAATCCACAGGTATTATCAATCATTACCTCTGGTATGGGGAGCGGAAATTCATCTTTTGGGCATGCGCCATTCAGGTCTCTATAGTCAATACAGACCCTGATCTGCCCATTTTTCTTTGTCACGGGGACAATGTTGGCCAACCATTCAGGATGTTGTTCCTCACGGATGAAGCCGACGCTTTTGAGTTTTTGAACTTCTTGTTCAATTTTATCCATCACATCTGGACGGAATCTTCTTTGGCCTTGCTTGACAGGCTTGATGTCTTCTTGAAGATTGAGTTTGTGAACTGCTATTTTGGGGTCTAAGCCTGGCATTTCAGCATAAGACCATGCAAAGCAATCAACGAACTCACGAAGAAAAGCGATATACTCGGGTAACTCATCATCCTTTATATTCTTGCTTATGAATACAGGACGTGGGTTATCTGGTGTTCCCAAGTCTATCTTTTGAACAGGATCTTCTGTTGGAAGGTTCGAAGGTGGTTCCTCCACAATATTTTCGGAGGCTTCCAGCTCAACGAAACCTTCTGGGGTTTCAAAGGTATTTCCAGACCAAGGTTTTGTTCCTTTCCACGGGTCTTCTTGATCGGTAATTTTCCCAAGGCTTGCTATGAGATGATCCCAATCGCCTGTTGAAACCGAGTCGAAGTAGGCTACTTCTTTTGGAGATGAGGGTTCTTCTGGGTCAGAAGTCCACACGTCTGTGCCATCGGACAACTCCTCTTCATTTTCGGAGAAATCGTGCCAATTGGATGAGCTTCCTGGATCTTTATCAGGTGACTCATCAAAGAAATATCCAGGGAGATCGATGTCTTCATGGATTTGAGATGTTGAGGCTTGGTCAGTATATTGACTTTTAAGCCTTTGTGTCAACTGTCTCAGGGGAGTGTCAGGATCATACCCTAACCCGTGTGAAGATTTTTCTACATAGCCGTAGAGTCTCCAATCTTCCAGCTGGCTTTTGGTCAAGACGGGCCCCAATGGTGTGAGAATACCGCGTCCTTCTCCCAAACCGACTGGGTTTTGAGCGTCATAGCCCATTTTCTTCATAATAGCTTGTGCCACAGAACTGTATAAGGATAGTTGAGGCATACCTTTATTTTGGAAAGGTTCAAGCATGGAGTTTGATGAAGAAGCATCCGATCTATGAAAGAAGATCGGTTTTTCCTTTGCTGAAGTTGCTGGAACAACGAAGGAAGCTGACGTAGGATCTTCTATGTCAGAAGTTGTCTCCATTGGAGTAAGAGCAGGCTGAACTTGCTGAGTGTCAGCTTGGCTTGACGATGTGTCGTCTTCTGGCTCTGAATCCGAGTCCGTGTCTTGCATGATAGACACGAAAGAGACAACAAATTTGCCCCCAGGCTTTTGTTTTGCCTTCTTCACTTTAGTTGTGATGACCAAAGGCTTTGAAGATTTGAGGGAGATGATGAAGGGAGTTTGCATGCTCTCTTCAGATTTACCGGATGGTTTGTTTTCTTCCGGTGATTGTTGAGGAGTTTTGCCTTTATCTTTCTGGAGATTTTCGGCAAAGGATGCTGTATGATTCTCCTCTTCTTCTTTTTCACCTTCATACATCTGTGAGTCTGCGAAGTGGATTTCTTTACCTTTGAAGGGTTTTCTGTCCGCAAAGACTCGATGTATCATGCCGTCGTCGCCAACAAACTTGATGCATTGATGTAGAGTTGAAGGGACAACACCATTCTCATGGATCCAAGGGCGTCCGAGAAGGATGTTGTAGCATGAAGGGGTCTTTATTGCATACACTGTGACCTCAGAGATAAGATCACCGATCTGCAACTTGAACCTGATTTTGCCGATAGGCCTTTGAGTACTCCCATCGTATCCAAAGATAGATACAGATGTGTGGCTCAGTTTGCTGGGTGGGATGCCCAACTCTTCAAGAGCCGATGTGGAGATAAGGTTGAGTGCAGAACCTGGGTCGATCTGAACTCTATGCATAGGCATTTCCTTGATATACCCTGTGAAGTACAGGGGTCGGTTATGCCTGGTTTCGCCAAGTAGGAGGTCATCCTTTGTGAAGGCGATGGTTGCACTGGCTGTTTTTTTAACCGAGAGGCATTCAATGCATGATCCCTCAGTTTTCTTCTTTTCTCCCTTTGAGGAGGCTTCTGAGTTTTTGACCCGGTAATCCATTTCAATTTGGAGGACTTGCGGGGCATGTTTGTCGACATCCTCATTCAGTTTTTGTAATTCTGAGATGAGATTATCACGAGTGTGCGGAGACATTCGCAACAAATCTAGGACGTGCAGACGTGCAGGTATGTGCTTGAAATGTTCAATCAAGTCATACTTGAAAGCCTCCTTAGGGCCTGCATGTTCATCATTGTTGCCACTAGGGGCGCTTACAACATCTTTTCCCGAAGGATTTACATATGTAAAGGAAGATTGGTTGTAATTTTTGTGGTAGTCCCGGCCAGAGCGGGTGCCTCTACCAACTTCGAGAGCTTCTTGAGAAGGGTCTTCGTTTGGAAGATTGTCTTCAGGATCAAGAGGCTGTCGTTTTTCATTTGCTGAGGATGCATCAGCAGCAGGAGTTACCATCCTCAGTGATTGTGTTGCATGGAGCATTTTCCGGGAACAAGTCCTGAACAGCATCCAGCAATCTTTCTTCTTCGTTGACTAATTCATCGTCCCAAGCATCAATGGCTGGGAATTCTTCAGTCAGGAAGGGTGTGAACTTTGAAGTCACAGTCTCAGGAGAAGAAACCTGAGAGGGTGTCATCTCAGTGAAAGTCACGTGAGACGAGGTGGCTTCAGAAGATACATTGCTAGGCGTCGCCGGAGTGTAAGTGCTCTCATCAGACGATGCTTCGGAAGAGCTATAATCCCGAATTATCACATTACAGGAAGCTCTGACGGGAGACGTTGCCTGATCGGAGTCAGACTCATCCTCGGATGTGAGAGGATCGTCTATCCAGCAATTTTCTCCATTTTCAGGAGTTAAGGGAGGATGTACCTGATGGTCTTCAGGGACTTCAGGCTCTGGATTGCGAGGAGGCTCGTTGACGCGTTCTTGCTCTTGTTCTAGAGCGAGTCGCTGCAAGATCCTTGCATATTCTTCAAGATCAGGCATGAGAGCCGGATCTTCTTCTTCATCATCTCTTTGTGGCTCAACATTGTTGATTTCCACTGGAGTGATGAGAGGTGTTGGGTCAGCAGCATTTTCTTGTACAGCCTCTTGGTCTTCTTCATCATCAGACCAGGATCCTTGTGGCTGTAGGGGGTTATACCAGATTACTGGCATAAGATGAGACTCAGGAACCCATTCTTCATCGGAGAGATATTCTCCTGTTTCAAGGGACTCCTCCCACTCATCTGTGTAGTTGGATTCAAATCCATCATCGGTGTCGCTGGACTCGTATCCATCAATGGAGAATCCAACTACCGAATTGCAAGAGTATGATGTCTCCTGCATGGCTTCTCTGAATTGAGGTGGCATGAAATCACTGAGAGTGAATTTCCTTATCCCCTTTGAAGTCTCTGGAAGGGATGTTTTTGTTACCTCCAGTGAAGCGGTAGAGGAAGCCTCTGCCTTTTCTTTGACCTCTGGTTTTGGCTGGGTCTTCTCTTGCCGTTTGAGCTTGAGGAGATGTTTCCTAGCCTGCCTTCGCTGTTGAGCTGTAGGCTTTGTTTTCACGACCTCCCAATTTTCATCTTCCAGGAGATCGGGATGTACCCATATCGGTTGTCCGTCTGGTGTCGGGTAAGGAACCAGTTCCTCGGACGCTTCGATTGAGTTTATCACCTTGAAGGAAGTAGTGATCTTCTTCTTCGGTGATCTTGATGTTTGTCCACATGTCACCATGTTGACGGAGGCAGACCCATAGTTTTTGTCAAAGGTGATGACTCCGTTTTTCCACATCTCATTTATTTTCTCTCTCACAACGAAGCATTGATTGAGAGGATGCGAGATCATCTGGTGGTATGGACAGTACCGAGGATCGTTGGTTTTGCCAACATCGCCCGGTCTTTTTGGTTCAGGCAAGGTGAGCTTGCCGTTTGCCACAAGAGCCCCGAAGATTTCATCAACATCTTCATCAAACGGGTATTTCTTCTCTACTCGTTCTTTGAAGGCGTCAGAGAGTTCAGGTCTCTTACCAGCAGCTTTGTTTTCAGCTTTCTTTGGTGGCTGAGGAGCTGACTTGGTCTGCACATTGAGGACCTCTTTCTTCTTTGGTTTAGAGGTTGCAATGGCGGTTGGCTCTTTTCTTGATGATTTCTGACTGTTGAGGTCTTTAATCACCGTTTCAGCTTCCATGGAAGCTTCTAGGAGTTCTCCCAGGTTTTTTGATTTGTTGCCGATGATCATGGAGCGGATTCTGGCTCTCATGTTGTTTCGGCAGATGTCGACTAGCGACGCTTGTGGCAATACATCAGAGCATTTGTATGCCATTGCTTTCCACTTGTGAATGAAGTCATATGTTGATTCATTCTCCCCCTGTTTTAGGCTGCACAGCTGAGCCATAGTAGCGGGGTGATCCTCACCTTTGAAGTGAGTCAGGAAGCGTGTCTCTAGCATGGCCCAGTTTTGGATTGAGTCCTCCGGCAGAGTGGAGTACCAATCGAAGGCCGTACCTTTTAGGGTACTTGCAAAGAGGCGGATCTTGAGTGCATCTTGATCCGCGATAGCTCCCGTCAGGATCTTGAAGTGGATGACGTGCTGTCTGGCTGATCCTTTCCCCGTATATGTTTGGAGAGTAGGATGCTTGAATTTGGTGGGGAACGGGACCGAGTCCATCCATAAGGGATATGGTGGCTTGATCCCATGCTCTTTGAGTATATCCTCTTCTTTTGCTTTGGCGAGGATACCGTCTACGTCCTTTTTGGTAAGGGCGCGTGACTCATTTTCTTCTCTATTTACCTCGTCGTCTTGATGATTCGGAGGAGGTTCATTGTTCGCCTGATTTTGGAAGGCGAGGAGAAGGTTTTCCATCAGAGTTTCAATCCTCTGCTGGCCCTGTTCCAACTGCTGGATGCGGGTGATCGCATCTTCTGGAGGTGGATTGCGGGGTGGTGGCTCAGAATTTGTAGCCAAGACATTCATCCTTCGTGATTCGAACGAAGAAACTGTCCTGGTGACTGAGCTGGGGCTCATTCTTTTCGAAGAGGAGCTTGAGGAAGGATCACTCTGCTGTCCTTTGCTTGAAGGAGCAGGGGATTCTTCTGAATGTCTTCTTGTCCTGGAGACGCTGCGGGTCATTGGACGTCGGACATGGATTTTTGTTGCTGATTTTTGGCGCCTTCTGGTTTTTCCAACCATATGGACGGCAGCAACTTGGTTGGGCCTTTCTTTTTCGACCCATTTGGGAGAGACTTGAAGTGTGGGAGGCTGGGTCCTTTGCTTCTGTAGTCTCTTTTGTCGGTACGACGCGCGGCGGCGTATACGACGAGCAATTTGAGCTTCGGTCAGCTCTGACTGGGCTTTGACGATGAAGGATGTGCTCCCTCGGGCGCAGCAGCCGAGTCTGTCTTCTTTGTAGCTGGGCAAGGACAGGATGCGAACCCTATCCTTCGCCAGTTGCAGCGAAGCTTTGAATTTGTGAAGTTCGGCCCCTGTAGAGATGAAGGGTCGAACTGCAGATTTGTAGGCCTTAGCAGATGCTTGTGGAGGCCTTGTGATGCATGACTTGATTTTGGGCTTGTAGGAACAAGCCGGCTCATGCTGGGTTGACTTGGAAGTCAGGTTGGAGATGGGTCTCTCCTCTTTCATGTAAGCAAGAGGATAGAACTGGTTCTCCTTGAGTGGGGCCAGGAATGCTGGCTTAGTGGATGCCTGGGACCTTCTCTGTTTTGGTGAAGGTCTTGGGGACCAAGTCTTGGGGTAGACCTGGTTGTTTGCAGGTTGAGGCTTCGTGGGGCTGCCACGGGCTTCAGATCTTTTGGTGCTCGCCTTTGGTGTCACGGTAGTGACACGTTGAGAGGCGAGTTTCTGCTTCTTGGAGGGAGCAGCTTGTTCCTCAGGAAGTGGGAATGGTCCCAGCGTCCCGAAGACGATAGTCCGGGGAGTCGAGGTCGACCCGGAGTTCACAGAGTTGCCGAGGGAGTTGACACTTCGGCAGCTGATGGGGCGCTTGTAGGTGCGCGTGGTTTGCTTCTGTTGAAGCATGAGTTGGTGCTTGCTTTCGTCGAAAGTAATGGTTAGTGAAGCTGCCATTGTTAGTTTTTTCGAAAATTTCTGAAACAAGACCACATCCATTAGTAATCACAAGAATATAATGATCATAAATGGGAAGTTCTATGGTTTCGTCTTTTCAAATTGCTCGAGATAGATGACCCAAGCAATATGAGGAAGGCAAAATGCCATAGAGGGTACAATTGTTCTGATCGCAGGTATGGTAAGCCCGGAATGGGCATCCCAGTGACTGCTAGAAGCAATTGTGAACTTAAATTCGACTTATCGAGAAGCAGAGCTTGCTCGAGGTAAGAAGAATTTGGAGTTACAGATGTGCCGGTCGCAATACAGTAGACCCTGAAAGGGCGTACTAGTACCGCTAGACACAAATGTTTTGAGACCGCATCTATGAGATGAGATTCTCTGTTTTGAAAGGTCAAGATTGGATTCATCAAAGAGAGCAGATGGTATTCCAATCTGAACACGGGCTCAGCGATTTCCGCGAGCGCCAGTGCTCAGAGAGAAATGAACCATGATTTCTCGGATCTGAATCTAAAAATGACGAGTTTTTTTTGAAAGGCCAATATCGGGTTCATCAAAGAGAGCAAAAGGCACTCTAATCTGAACACGGGCTCAGCGATTTCCGCGAGCGCCAGTGCTCAGAAAGGAGAAGACCAAGATTTCTCTAATCTAAACCCAAAATGACGGAAGTTTTTTTTTTTTTTGAAGTTTTTTTTTGAAGATTTTTTTTTTTTTTTTTTTTTTAAAAAATCTTTTTTTTTATTTTTTATTTATTTATTTTTTTTAAGATTTTTTTTTTTGAAAATTTTTTTTTATTTTTTATTTTTTATTTTAAATTTTATTTTTAAAAATTTTATTTTTGAAAAAAAATATTTATTTAAAAGACGAGAGAGTACACATAGGCCTCCTAACCCGGTCTTATGAAATCTTGATTGATAGAATTGCCCCCAGGTAAGGGTAGGATTACTTAATGAACCCGTTTGGAGGACCCTTGCCTAGAACAGTCAAGCTGTCTCCACACTCTGGACAAGGCTTTTCTTTGAATCAACCATGATCAAAGAACACAGTTGGTTTAACCTTAGTGGTCTATGTCTTTTTTTTTTATATTTTTTTATTTTATTTTTATTTTTATGAATTCATCGAAGAGAAACCATGGCCCAAAACCTTAGTCGAACAGGCTCAACATTTCTGCAAGCGCGATGAACGATAGGAACAGATCAAGGTTTCTCAATTTTGAATCCAAATTGAAAATCTAAATTTTTTTTTTTTTATATATATATATAATATTTTTTTTTTGATTTTTAATGAACTCATCGAAGAGAAACCATGGCCCAAAACCTTAGTCGAACAGGCTCAACATTTCTGCAAGCGCGATGAACGATAGGAACATCAAGGTTTCTCAATTTTGAATCCAAATTGAGAAATCTAAAATTTTTATATATTATATATATTTTTTTTGATTTTTAATGAACTCATCGAAGAGAAACCATGGCCCAAAACCTTAGTCGAACAGGCTCAACATTTCTGCAAGCGCGATGAACGATAGGAACGGATCAAGGTTTCTCAATTTTGAATCCAAATTGAGAAATCTAAAATTTTTTTTTTTTTATATATATATATTTTTTTTGATTTTTTAATGAACTCATCGAAGAGAAACCATGGCCCAAAACCTTAGTCGAACAGGCTCAACATTTCTGCAAGCGCGATGAACGATAGGAACGGATCAAGGTTTCTCAATTTTGAATCCAAATTGAGAAATCTAAAATTTTTTTTTATATATATATATATATTTTTTTTATTTTTTAATGAACTCATCGAAGAGAAACCATGGCCCAAAACCTTAGTCGAACAGGCTCAACATTTCTGCAAGCGCGATGAACGATAGGAACAGATCAAGGTTTCTCAATTTTGAATCCAAATTGAAAAATCTGATTTTTTTGTTTTTTTTTTTTTTTTGAAAAGAGAAAGAGTGGAAATAAATTCAAAGAATTAGAAATTTCCAAACAAAAAATCTCATCTCATTTTTTTATTATGCGGAATTCAACATAGGCCACCAATTATAAAGTAGCCAATGAATCGAGAAAAGAAATATAAGCATAGAGCAAAATATATGATATGCAAATATTTCATTTCTAGCATCGTGTTCTCAAATAAACGAGTCCCACCGGGTGTGCCAGCTTGATGGACCGCGCTCCAATGCTCGGTTCTACCGAGGTCGGCGGACGTGGGAGTCCGTTTGGTTCCGACCCTTTCGTAACCGGGGGGCAAGGGCGTGCATCAACATTTCTTTTTTTTGTTGTGGGTGTGCCAGATTTTCTATTTTTACTTGGAATTGCAAGTAGTGATCCGGAGATCAACCTTCGCAAGTAAAAAGGAAATCAACTTCTTTCAAGTTTTCCATTGCACATATATTTAAGAAAAGAGACATTTTCTTGATTTGCCGTGAAAGGCGATTTTTTTTGGCATTTATAGCCGATTTTGGCGTTTATAGCCGATTTTTGGCGTTTATAGCCGATTTTGGCGTTTATAGCCGATTTTGGCATTTATAGCCGATTTACAATCCTTATCAATAATGAAAGACAAGAATTGTGATTTTTGTCTCTTTTGAAAAAATACAAACTACAATGAAAAGCAAGAAAAGGAGGATCTAACTTCTCAGGAGATTGTGGGGGACTCGTTTAGATTGACGGTCGCAAGCCATATGTGGGCTTCGCCATCATCCATGCAGATGAGAACAGAGGATGCTATTTGATTCGCTTGGCTTGGCTATAACCTCGGGTTTTTAGAAGACAAAGACCAAAAGGAGGTCCATATCCAATAAAAACCAAGTAGACGGGCTGAAAAGCCATATCTAAGCCAGTTGGAGGCAGGAGGAGAAGGCAAGGACCTTGGGGGGGATACCCCCCAAGGGACTTTTGTCACCTTGTTGCGGTGGCCGGTGTAGAATTTCCGCAGAGTTTTCTCTCTTTTTCCTTTCTCTGGATTTCTATCTGTGTGCTTGTGCTTTTTTTTCTCTGATTTTTCTGATGCTTTCTGATGTGTTTTCTTCTTGGAGAGCCCTCCTATTTATAGGCTTTTAGGTAGCCCTTTAGGTGGGTTTATGGGCTTTTATTGTCATTAAGCCGCATAATGGGAGGAGTTACAAAATTGAATTGTTTATTTTGTAACTCCTTTTTCTTGGCTTCTGATTGGCCGGAGGAGATTGAGGGCATTTAATCGCCTTTAATCGCCATGATGGGAGGAGTTTCATGGGTTAAATGCCATGAATCTCTTGACTTGTAACTCCCGAATGCTTGCTTCTGATTGGTCCGTCCAAAGAAATGGATTAATGACTGTAATAAAGCTAGTCAATTAATCGCATTAAGTGGTCGCCGAGCAGCTGAAGAGTCGCGGGTCGTGCCACGTCTTTTGGAATTCTTCTGTCGATGATCATCGATGGATCTTCATGTAGATCGACATCAGATGACCATGTAATTTCAGGTGTTTGTTGCCAACAGCGGGTCGGTGCCATCTGTCCTGTCGATTTCTCGATCGGTCGGGTAGAAAGCACACTTTTTTGGTTGACCGGGTGGCGATCAATACTGTCTTCGATACTCTTGATGATTTACCCGTGTTTTGGACGGATGTCAGAGGACTTGGTGTCTCAAAAGCATGAATTTTGGAAAGTACCAGAGGCTGGGCCCTTCGAATCGCGAAAAAAACGGCGAAAACCGGGGTTTCCGGGGCTTTCCCGGCAACCCCGGGGTCCATGGTCGCCGGCGACCCTGGCCCAGGGTCGCAGGGGTCTGCGACCCTGGGAGGTTTTCCCCCTTTCGTGTCCCGTTTTGCGTCCGTTTTTGCTTTTTTCTGACTCTTTTTTCTTCTGTACTTTTCCTTGACATTTTGACCATTTATTGGCCTGATTTCTTTGTATGAAACCTGATGAGAATCCTTGCATTTTATTTTGCAAAGTTTCCAATTTCCTGAGAAAGCCGAAGACTTTGTCGCGCAGAGCTGCCGATTTTCCGTCAGAAGCTGAAACTGGGTCAAACGATGTCGGAATGACCTGAAATTTGGTGTGAAGCCTCCTGAGCAATAAATAAGACCAACCATAGGCTTTTGTTTGAGTTCCGAAGCCGTTTGGGGTCCTATCACCTGCAGACTTGCTTTTTGTCGCGATGAAGATGTCGCGGTTTGATGTGTGGTCAACCGATGTCCGATTGACTTGAAATTTGACAGGGAACCTATTGGAGTCATTTTAAGATGATCCATAGGTTCTATCTTGGAAACCATGGTCCCGGAGAGCTTTTGTCGCCGAGAGGCCTGATTTGGCTGTCGGAGAAGCGAAGTTAGGCCAAATGATTTTGAAATGGCCCGAAACTTCTTGTGTACTCCTCTTTTGGCTGTCTGGAAGAATCTTGCAGTTTTTGTTTGATTCTGACAAGATTTTATTTTTGGAAGCAGCATTGCCTATTTATGGCAGGTTGCGACTTCATGTAGCTCTTTGGATCTTGATGGGGCAAAGTGACATTTTTGGTGTCAACACACGTAAGATACGGGTGCCCCTTTCTTATGATTTAATTTTTCATTTCCACATGCCTTGTGGCTGATTTCTTGTCATGTCCGCAGGTTCATCAACTCTTACTTCACATGGAAAGGTCAGTTGACCATGCTGTGGGGAAGAAAACCTCAATTGAGCATTTCCGGGATTCCTGGATCAGGAAGATATTCAAATTTAGATCTGGGTTGAATACAAAATTCGTCAAATTTAAGGATGAGCACTTATACAGCTCAGCATCAGAAGATGTAAGCCAAAATTGCATCCATTTATTATTACTTTTACTTACAGGAATGTCATTCTAAATAATGTGTGAAAGCTTTTATCAAACAATTGATGTAATTGAGATTAAAGAATGACAGGATAAAAAGGCGTCCACTGATGGATTAAGGGTTAAAAAGGCTGCAGCCAAAAGAAGCCCGGGGAAAAAGAATGGAAAGAAGCAAAAGAGTGTGAAGTATAATAGTGATGTTCTAGGATCACCTATGTCACACACCCCTACTGAACATGCCCCTGAAGTGGCCAAGGGGGATTTTATGATGGAACCAGATTTAGTAGAAAGATATACATCTACACCGGTCGACTTTTCCAATGAGCCACCAGTGGTTGATATCTTTTCCACTCCTTGAGGGGCATCAACCTCACAAGCAATTATACTTTCACCGATCAGGGAGTCCATTGATTCACTAGTTTGGAGGTTAAAACGATTGCCCCAAACAAGGAAGATTCCAGAAAAGTTTGACGACTACTTACACTCAATGGGTGAATCGGAGTATTCACTCTCCAAAAGTGACAGGTTTTCTACTAAATGGGTTCAAACGATATTTCAATGAGAGGTATAATGTAATTACATTACCTTCGCAATGGTTTCATTCCATAGATGGCCTTATGTATATTGTATTTTGCAGTAAGGAAGAGCTCGACATTGTATGCACATTGGTATCCAGTGAAGTCCTGCAATCTGCTCTAGAGGAGGGAATTTGGTTCGACACCAATATTCTGTATTATTGGTTTGATGTGTTGAGAGAGAAGTGTCGAACGGCCTTTTTGGCCGACCCAAGCATTTCTGTAAGTATATAGATTCTGATTTGCAATTATCACTTCGTCGCCATTTGAAGGTTAAAAAGCCACTTTTAATTTTTTGCAGAGCTGGTGGCAGTCTGGATTGCCAACCGCTGAAGAAGCAGCTTTCGGTCCCGGAGGTTCTCGAGTGTGTGAGGCTAGAGAATGTAAAACATTGGTTTACGTTCTTCACTCTGTCAAACATTTCACATTACTTGTTGGGTATACGGACGAGAGGAAATGGGGATTCTATAATAGTTCAAGCAGTGATCGTCATGCTTTAACTACCTGTAAACGATTTGTGAGTATACCAAAATGGTACCAACTTTTAAAATAGCTTCTTAAGGTGTTATCGTACCTGAATTAGTCTGATTTCTTTTAATGATCTTGCAGGTTGAGTGGCTGACGACGAAGTTCAGCCAATATGGGTGGGCAGACCCATACATATGGACAATCAACGTAAAAACGAACATCCCACTGCAGGAAAACGGCTACGACTGCGGTGTCTTCACCGCTGCGTTCGCTGAGCACTGTATATTTCGTCGTCCGATTAATTTTATGCAGGCTGACATGATGTATTATCGGCAACGAGTAGTCATTGAGATCTTCAAGCGCAGCTGGGAGTTGAATGCATATCGATTGAAGATTGATGAGATTCCAATTGATTCAATTAAGCCTGAAAAATGATGAAAACTTGATCTTTTGTTGTGATCCTTTGTTGTAAATACTCTAACATGGTTCATGTTTTTAAGGGCCTAGTATTGATTGGAATTGCAAATTGGCCAGGAGTTGTAGTGCTTTAAAAAGTTGAAATGATTGTAAAGGGACTTTTTGTTTGCTTTTGTATAATTAAAGATAGTTGTTTGGCTGTATTGAATGTTGCCCTCCTTTGTATTTTTTAATGCAACTTTTAATATGGACTTGCATGTCGTATGGGAGTTGTAGTGCATTCACACATCCAACCATTACAACAGTTTTTTTTTCACCTCCGTAATATTAAGTGACAACGTCGTCGCATAATTTTTAATCTCTGACGACGTCAGTGTAGACACCTCATTTGGCCCCTATGATAGCCTTAAACACCTGTCATTTATAGCGATGCCCCCATTTCACCCATAATTGAATGATTAATGGCATAATTTAGATTAATTGATGACAATGAAGATGTTTTTTGATAGTTTCAGACTTAGTTCAACGACTTCTAGAAATTCGTGAGAAGAAAGCCAAATCACATTGAGATCTAGAGTCCAACTCACCTTTCACACAAGGACAGACTACTACACTAACTCTACATATTCCAAACCACTTAAGACATGCTTAGGCCAGTTCTTACAAAGATTACACCAAGTTTACCCAAATGCCATCCGATTACCCTAAGTTAGGAAGCCGGATCCATTGATCCAGAGGTCCCCATCTTTTCTCAGCCCATAATCATTGGGACAGTTAAACCATTGGATTCTTCACTTCAAGAGCTTTCCGACGGTATGTAGAACGTCCAAATCCGATAAGCGGATCAAAAGTTATGAGTTTTCGAAGTTTGCCTTAGAAAGAGTAACAGAAATTCATCTAGGCACCACCCAAGGGGCGCCCACCCTACTCAAATTCACCTAGGCGCCCCATGTGTGGCGCCCTACTAGTCATGGTCACCTAGGCGCCTCATGTGTGGCGCCCACCCTCCTAAATCACTAGTTTGACCTAAAATGGACCGGAACCACTCAACGTAGGGACCAAACTCCGAAAATGAATTGACTCCACCTAGGCACCCCATGTGTGGTGCCCACCCCACTCTTTATTCCATCTAGGCGCCCCATGTGTGGCGCCCATACTCTTCAGCCCACCTAGGCACCACATGTGTGGCGCCCACCCTATTATTCCACAAACCTAACTTAAGGCAGCCCATAACCACTCCAAGCAAAGACCCAAACAACTTTCCATCTAGGCACCACCCTTGTGGCGCCCACACTGTCCAGTCCACCTGGGCACCACCCTTGTGGCGCCCAGTCAATTAAGTGCTAGTGTAGGTCCCCTCAATTGAACATCTATCCATTCTATTCCGACTTCAGATGGGACCAAACTTTGAGAATGATCCGAACCATGTAGGCTCCACCCCATGGGCGCCTACCATGAACCAGTCCACATAGGCGCCAGCCCTGTGGCGCCCACCCTATGCAGTCACCTGGGCACCACCCCATGGGCGCCCAGCCTCTTTTCCAAACCCTAATTTATCCCAAAACACTTAAGCCGCCTTGGGATGCGTGAAACCTTCTAGAAACACGAACTAATGAAGCCCTAGCCCTCCTAAACTCGTCCCAAACCTCTATTTAAGGATCTCTTAACCTCATTTACAAGGGAGCTACCCTAAAAAGAGAGAAAAGTATAGAGAATAAGCAAAAAGGAGAAAGGTAGCCACCATTAGAGAGAAAGCTTCAGATTTAGAGAAGAAGAAGGGGAAATAGAGGAGAAGACTTCCATATCTTCAACTAGAGCTATGGTTCTTCGCGTAAGCCTCGTTCTAGGAACTTGAAAAGTGTGATTCAAACCGGTATTCCTAGATCTTTCTATTCTTCTGCTGCATTTTATCATCATCTTTGTTTAGAAACATGCTTAGGATCATTCATGCATCATAGATCTATATTAGTTCTTGATAAAAATGGTATCAGCATCTCATCATATTAATAACATGTTTAGATTCATACTAGTGGTGTAGATCTGCATTGATTTCGTAGTTCTAAGTGCTTAACTAGGTTAGATCTCGCATTTGTAGCATCATCATCCTCATTTAGATCGAGGAGGTCGTGAAAAGCCTATCTCAGAAGGCTGGGCGCCACCCACTGGGCGCCTACCATCTCTGGTTTGGCTAGGCGCCACCCTCTGGGCGCCTACCCTTCCGAGAAAGGGTTTGGGTTTTAGATCTCTACTTGTTACATCATTTTCTCGTAGATTTGTTAGTTGCATCATTAGTAGTTCGCATTAGGACATCCGCATCAGTTACTAAATATCGAAAATTGTGTTGGAAATCTTAAGACTATTGTGCATTCATTGCGAATCTTTGAAAACCCTGACTGAGCAGGATAGGCACCACAGGTGTGGCGCCTAGCTGGACTGTTCCACCTTTGTGCACAAGTTTCGATCTCTCGCATTTAGTTCATTTAGAAATCGCATAACAATGATATGTTTGCTTGTTTGATATGTTCTGAACTTCAAATTATCATTTTTATCACACACACCACCATATCATCTGAAACATAAAGTCATAAAAAACCCAAAAAAAAATCATAAAACATAAAATTATTTCTTCTCTTCCCTTACTCTCTAGTAAATTAGAGGAGAAACCAAAAACAAATTAAAAAATACAAAGAAAACCCAAAAATAGTAGGTAGATAGCCTAGATTATCAAATCTCGTGCCTAAGTAGGATAAACCTTAAAATATCATAGTTAATTAACTTAAGAATTGCCAAATCATTAAGAACCCTAGAACAAACAATCTAATTGATTTGGACTGAAATTGGACTAAGGAATCACTAAGATTGTTTAGGGAACCGCTTCTCCTCTCTTGAGCTTAACTTGCTTATTCACTAAAGGTCCCTAATTAAGGATTAAACATAATTAGTTAAGGCTCTGATCTCACATCAATTAATACAATAAATACCTTTAATCCAAAAGATCTTGAGACCTTAATTAATTCGGATTAAAAATAACCAAGAACTTAATTAAAACCCTAAAACAGATCCATCTGGGCGCCACTCCCTGGGCGCCCAGCCTATTCATTCCCTAAGAGGCTCTATTTAAAATTTAATCTAATTAATTAAGACTTTAACCAACCCTAATTAACACACTAAAATACTTTTAACTTGAAAGACCTGAAATCTTAACCAACTTAAACTCGAATCCACCTAAAAGATACAAAACTAACAAACCCTAAAAAATTCATCTAGGCACCACTCCCCTGGCGCCCTGCCTTCCAATCCACCTGGGCACCACTCCCCTGGCGCCCAGCCTTCCAATCCATCTGGGCACCACTCCCCTGGCGCCCATCTTATCCCTTTACTAAGAAATCTCTAATTGAAACTTCTAATTAAACCAACCCGAATTAGCACATTAAAACACTTTAGGACTTAAGAAACCTAAGACTCTAATCAATTCACCCTCGGATTAACTTAAAATCCATCGAACCAAATCAAACCACAAGGCAGTCACCTGGGCACCACCCCCTGGGCGCCTAGCCTATCAATCCACCTGGGCACCACCCTCTGGGCGCCCAGCCTGTGAGCTCCACCTACACTACTCGTTTCTTGGAAACCAATCAATTAAGAACTAAACCTAATCAACTTAAATCTAATTCTTTCTCAACTGAATACTAAAAGATACTTTTCATCCAAACGCATTAAACCACAAAACCCAACTTCGAATCAACCTAGAACCTCAAAACCAAGCCGAACCTCAAGACAGCCACCTGGGCACCACTCCTTGGGCGCCCAGCCTATCAATCCACTTAGGCACCACCCCCTTGGCGCCTAATCTGTCAATCCACCTGGGCACCACCCTCTGGGCGCCCAGCCTGTGAATTCCACCTACCCCGTCCATTCCTTAGGAAACCATTAAACCCAATTAATTGGAACCCGATTCATCCCCAACTGAACACGAATAAACACTTTCCGTCAAATCCTAGACCCTTAAATCAATTCAAACCCGAGATTGACCAAAGAATCACAAAACCCAACCGAACCATAAAACACATCCATCTGGGCACCACACCCTGGGCGCCCAGTCTACTCCTTTTCATAAAAAGCCCTAAATTCACAACTTAACCTAATTAATTAAAACCTCAAACCAATCCCAATCAACATAACATAATACCTTTAACCTTAAAACACTTGGAACCTTAATCGATTCGGACTTAATACCCAAAACCCTTTGGAACCGACCAAACCATAAAGATTCCACCTAGGCACCAATCCCTTGGCGCCTATCCTATCAATCCATCTGGGCGCCACTCCCTGGGTGCCCGTCCTGCCAGTTTCACCTAGGCACCACCCCCTGGGCGCCTAGCCTACATTTCAACCCTACCCAACCAATTCAACTAAAAATTAATAATTAAACACCTTACAACTTAAACTAACTAAGACCAGAACCTTAATTAATCTCCGGACCCACAGACCAATAATTTAATCCTATCCGGCACAACACAAAATCACAGGCAAACCACCTGGGCACCACTCCCTGGGCGCCCATCCTGCCAATTCACCTGGGCGCCACCCCTTTGGTGCCTATCCTTCCACTTGCACTAAAACACGAATCCTCGTTTTATTTCAAAACCCGGACCCGCATCACTTTGACATTAGAACAGCAGAGACATTAAAACATTCCTCAGAGTAAAACATAGCCCTTAAAACCCCCAGAATTCTGAAAAGAGATCGAAAAGTCTGAAAAGCATAAACTGTTAGGATAGGCTCCACCCCCTGGGCGCCTACCCTGTTTTTAATCTTGAATTGTGATTTTCGACTACTTTTTAGAATTCTGATTTAAATTAAAAATAACATAAGTTTAAAATATAGAAGAACACATTAACCAGATCCTTAAAACATCTCTAAACCACTCTCAATCAAAACCACAACTCACAACAAATCGAATCAATTAAGATCTTACTCAACAAACTGCTTAGGCACAGGAACTATCAAACTTAGGCTATTTACACCCTAGGATCAAATTGGATTACCTTGTTAGGTAGTTTAGAGCATTAGGCTTCACCCCATCACTCTTCCTGTTCCGTTAGGGAATTGGGAAAGCTGATGTGGGTGGTCTAGGACCTTAGGTTAAGGTTAATCCGATGATCAGTAATAAAGCATTAATTACATAAATCCAAGTAAATCCCCTAGTTAGGCCCTTCTAGCCCCATATCAAAAATCCATAAAAACTATAAAACCAACAAAATAAACCCAAAAAGATTTTTCCTTTATTTCTTCCTCCACCTCAGGTGCCAAATATTTAATTGAACTTAATGATAAAAGGAAATGAAGAACTGACTTCTAAAATTGAATAAATGAGAATGACGAGATGAGATGAGTGATTTCACACACACTTTTTACTTCGGCCCATCGGCCACCCTTAAACAATCACGGCCCATCGGCCACCTTTAAACAAACACTGGCCCATCGGCCACCTCCAATCAATTACGGCCCATCGGCCTTTCATTTTTATCACTCGTGTATCGCACACAAAAAACACAGAAATCACAAGTCAAAATCTCATTTGCATCATCATTTTGATTTGAAAAGTCAGCCTTTAAACCTTATTTTGCCAAGGGATTTGAAGGGGGTACCCGGGAACGGGGCCAATCCTCTTCTTAAATATTTGGCACCTCCCCCCATTTATTTTCTTTATTTTATTTACTTTATTTTACTTGGATTTATTATGATTATGCTGTGTGAGGATTAACCTTTATTTAGACTTTAACTCATGACCCTAATTGACCCTATATTAAAAAGACCCAAAGAGACCCAAATTAATGTGACAGGACAACCGTCGTGTGTTGCCGGCAGCACATTAGACGAGAGGAAGAACCCACCCACTTATTTTCTCCCCACATTTCTTCGACTTTAGTCGAAGAATGGTGTTACGGCCGTATCCGTAGCTGGCGATCGTGATCCATTGATTTTGAGGATAGTCGGAATCCTCATTTTCGATGTAAAATTTAAATAGCATATATAGACGAATAGAGATTTCCCCACGCAAAATGCAAAATTCCCCTTTCTTTCCCTTTTTTGGGGGGGGTCGAAATTCACATCCGACAGCCTGGCGATCGTGATGGGACCTCTTTTGTTTTCCTGTCACTTATTTGGGTTTTTCCGGGATTTTATTCTAGGACACGAACATCCAATCAATGGTCAGATGCTCGTGTCCCATTCAGTTTAGGGTTGTTATGAGTCTAGTCCAAAATTAAACTTAAGGTTCGAATGCACCGTCCACTAAGCTTTCCCCCATTACATCATAAGAAACAAACTTGCACCAACACTCACTACAAAACAACATAAAACGTGCTCCTCTCATCCCCTCTTTCTCTCTATTCTCATCTAAGTACTTCTTCACAAATGGAGGGTTACACGTTCGGGATGCCCGACTTTCAACCCCTCTCACCCCCACTGTTGCTCCGCACCACTAGCGGGTCACACCAAGCCCCCCAGAGTATAGAATCCTCTAGAGTATTAGATGGATCCTCAGCAACGTCAAGCCATGACCCGCAACAGATGAGGCGGTCCCTCTTCGAAGGTGGCCCCCTGCCAGTCAATACCATCACAATGGGAAGGAATCTGTCTAACACATCCACCCCGTCTCATTCATCAGGGGAGAATCAGCTTTCCTCACATTCAGGGGTAACTTACACAGACTTAGTCAATCCTACCGGCCAGGTTATAAGGTATAGAGTTCACAATAATGATTTGTCGAGAGATTACTCTCTCCGCGCGAATGATCCTGTTGTCTCACAAGTTACACCTTATTCCTCCCTGATCAGTCAGACCGAGCCGATTACGTCTTCTGTCCCACAGTACGGGATGCCTATGGATACACCTATCACCACACCAGTTAGAATTGTCACACCATCCCGGACTCTCGCGACAAACGAGAATTCGTATCATCAGACAAGTCATGTTCCAGTAAACACGGGTCAGTTGGCGATGCCCAACACCTCATACCATAATCCCTTGACTCACATGGGAACGCCAGATGTCTACCAACAATATGAGGTAACCCGACCCCAATTCCAGGTGATGACTCCTTCGTCAATCAATCAAGCGGGTTATAATCCTTTGACGGCTAGCACTGATATGTTATACCCCCAGCCGATTCAATATGAGAAGACCCCTCCCATCTATCAAAATCAGACGGTCCCAATCTACCAAATGCCTAACTCAGACCAGAGCCCTCCAGTCCAGAACGCGCAGGTTATCAATCCCGCAGGAGTTAGAAACCCTTATCAAACATATCAAGCGAATGAACCGCGCTATCAGCAGGCGTATCAGCCACCCGCTTTAAGTCCCATGGTTGACCCATATAGAGGACAGTCGGTCGCTCATGGAGGAACTCAGTTGAGCCAAGGCTATCAACCTATCCCGCAATCATATTTCCAAGACCAGTTCCAAGAGCCAGCTTACGCCCCTGTTCCACTAGAACCACAAGGAGGTTACCGGCCACAGATGATTCAATACCTAGATCCTCTAGCGTTCAAAGAACTGCAGAAAAATGTAGAAGAGCTTAAAAATGAAATCAAGAAAAAGTCCCCGAGCTCGATTGGAAAAAAGCTAGGGTTCTACGATTTTACTAAGAAGGAAGAAAAAGAGAGATCACCTTTCCCTATTAGAGCTCCTAAGTTCATACCTTATGATGGTACAACTGACCCTCAACACCACCTAGTCTCATTCTGCAACAAGTGTCGCGCCATCGCTGACAATGACTCCATGCTCATAAATTATTTTCAGGAATCATTAACGGGGGATGCATTAACTTGGTATACGTCTGTATCTTCCCACGAGATTAATACCTTTGAGGATGTAGTAGAGAAATTTCTAGCACGGTATCAACACCTAACTAAAAACAAACCCCTGTGGCATGACTTAGCGAACCTCAAACAAAAGAACAATGAGGACTATGAGGAATTCGCGGTGAGGTGGCAAAATCAATTTGCGCGATCAGACTGCAACATGCAAGAAGAGGAACAAGTGAGGATGGCCATATCAAATATGAAAGACCCGATGAGAGCCTTAATGACGATCGGAGAAGTCGTTAGTTGGAGTGGCCTGTACCGTAGATTGTCCTAGAATGAAACAAAATTTAGACGAGGGAGTATTGAACACCATCATTGACCATAAGAAAAACACGCGTAGAGTGGGCACAACTACCCAACCGGAAAGCCGCACAACCCCTGAAGTGAGCTCGAATCAAGAAGAGGTCTACCGACCATACCAAGAACGCAACAGTGTTAGCTTTAACCAACACCAGAACCAGGGACAAAATGTCAATCCCAATTTCCAAAGTGGTAATCCGAATTATCAGAGGAACAACCAGAATTATCAGCAGAACAATCAGAATTACCGGAACCCCCCAAGAAATAACCAAGGTTATGAACAACCGCCAAGGAATCAAGGGCCCCCGGTGAATCAAAACCAGAATCCTAATCCTATACAACCGGTTCCGAATTCGATGGTTTTGCCACAAAATCAGAACACAAATCCTCAACCTAACTATGGTACCGTCCCCTTCAATTACAATAGAGGCAATAATGGCAACCAAAACAACACGAACAATGGGAATAGAAAAAGATTCGGGGCAAAAAGGGCGAACTACCCATCCCTTCCACAACCTTGGACCGCTGTCTTCTAGTCCCTCTTAAACCAGAATGCCCTCCAACTCCCTCCGGAATGACCACAAGCCTGGTCGGAACACCTGGATAAAAACAAGTTTTGTGCCTACCATAGGATGCCGGGGCATGACCTCACCCAATGCTACACGGTTAGAGACCTGATCTATGATCTCAATGACGAAGGCAGAATCGATTGGAGCAATATTAGGCCGATGGGCGCGAACGACTCACGGAACGCCCCTCCTAATCAAAATGCAACCCCCAATCCAGTGCAAAATGTCCCTAACATGCAGATCTATACCAACCCGCTGCCTCAACATGGACCATCAACCTCTGGACAAAGCCCACAGACTCAATTGATAAACATCGCCATGATAGAGCACCAATGTGTTGATGCCTTGGCCCAAGGGAACATAAACCATAGCCAACTATGCCATGATGAATTCTTTGAGGAAGAGGACCATCGAAAATACGTCACACCATGGGATGGGAAAACCAAATTCAAAATCTTCAATTCTGGAATGGGCGCGATCATTGATTCTCCTGACCTTTACAAGGTGAACTTTGATGAGCTAGACAACCAAGAACCACCGATCCTCGCAAATTCCCAACTAGACCCTCACCCGGATACAAACGCGCCTCAGGCTCACCTCCGATCTGGACGGATCCGTCCTCCCCGGCTACCTCCTCACCCTATTGCTCAAAACTTAGATTCTCAGAATCCCAACACTCAGGTCGAGGAAACAGTTGATGAAAGAGCTTATACTTCGATAGAAACGGGGATAGAGTACGACCTCTTGGGACACCTCACAAAGATCCCAGCTAAGGTATCCGTCCTCGATTTGATTAAAACGTCACCCAAACATCAACAACAATTACTTGAGGCTATCACACGCTTACAAGTCCCTGTAGGCACAACCCCCGAAGAGTTGGGAACTACCATTGCAGCCTTAGCCCCTAGAGCTCCCTTCCCGGCCGTCACTTTTACTGAACAGGAACTAAAAGAAATACCACCTGAAGCGAGGACGTCTCCCCTACATCTAACGATTAAGATAGCGGGAAAGGAAATGTCAGGAGCCCTGGTCGACACCGGCGTGTCACTGAACATATGCCCTTTGAAAACCTACAAAGCATTAGGGCTCGCTATAAAGGACCTAACTCCAGCCCCTATGGTTGTAACCGGTTATGACGGGAATAAGAAAACAGTATGTGGAAAAATTATGCTGTTAGTGCAAGCGGGCCCGATCTCGATGCCAGAAGAATTTTATATCATGGATATCCCCGCCACTTTCAACTTAATTCTGGGACGCCGATGGTTGAACCATATGAACGCCGTCATGTCAAGCAGACACCAATGTGTCAAATTCCCTTACTTAGGCAAGATCATGAAGATGATGGGGGACCCGCCTGTCATTGAACCAGAGGAACTTCAGATACTCCCGACCCTACAACCCGCTCTTATGACCCCAGAGGTCAAGATCCATGGATACACGGTTGATCCTCTCATCTCCTTAATGGACATGAACCCCATGCGAAATACGTTCTCTGAATTATCTTCTTTGCAAAGTCCATCAACAAACAACGAAAGCCAAGCCCGAGGATGGACTCTAATGAAGAAGATGGGATATCAACCTGGATTTGGGCTAGGAAAGAACGGAGAAGGTATTCTCGATCCTTATATTCCAGATCCTAGAGCAAGAGCGGAAGGATTGGGTTACGATACGCATGATAATATGAGGCATAAACGAGAGGACTGGGCCTTAGATGAACACTTTGTAAGACACGATAAAATCTTAGATCCCAACACACCACCAACTAAGGAGGGATGCTACAATTTGGATCCAAATGACAAAGGCAAGGCCATTTTAGTAGAAAATTGGGAAGACTCTGTGTCATCCGAAAGCGAAACTTATGAGGAAATTTTCAGCACTTGGAGAGAGCTCCATTCACCAAAAGAAGCGGACAATGCAGACCACACCATTGATCCAGGGTTCCATATCCTATCATGTAACATGCTAACTGTGAGCAAGCCGACTCATTTACCCAAAAAAAAAACGTCGATTACCGAACTCCGAGAGAGTCGCGAAACATGGGAAATTGAAGACCCTACCAGCGAAGAAGTGGTATATTGGCCCATTGCCTGGCGCCATTGGCGAGGAGACCCCTCTCAAGAAGACCGTGAAATATGGGAAACCAGTGACCTCGATGATCATGAAGTGGTATACCGCCCCACTGCCTGGCCACGCCAGCGGGGAGGATCCTCCTCGGTAGATAGCCCATCTCCAACCCCACCTGTACCATATCATTCCAAAAATCCCAAAAAATCAGAAAACCCCAAAAACCCAAAAAAATTAGAAAATAGAAAACCCAAAAACATAGGAACCGTAGTGGTAGAAGATTTTGGTCATCATCAACACATGGGCAATCTAAGGCGATGGAAATTACCCCCGGTAGAGCAGTTCCGACTGGAGGAAATTATGGCCAACATTGATAAGTTAGGCTGTGAATCTCTGCCTGTCGTTCCAGAACCCGAATCCTCCGCGGAACATGCGAACATCAATGATGGCATGGGTGTTTACGAATTAGTTTACGCTGAAGAAGGGGATGACAAAGTTTCTGAGGAATTTAGGAGAGTAATCAAGAAGTTTGATGAAGAAACACAAGCAGCTGCTGAGAAGACAAAAGAGATAAACCTGGGAACGGAGGAGAGGCCCAAGCAGGTTCAAATCAGTGCATGCCTAGAACCTAATGAAGAAAGTGAAATCCTTGAGGTCTTAAGGGAATATCAAGACGTATTCGCATCGGATTATAACGACATGCCCGGACTTGCACCCGACCTAGTAGAGCATCGAATCCCACTAGAAGATGAGGCTAGACCTGTCAAGCAAAAGTTGAGAAGGATGCTCCCCGACGTTGCCCTGAAAGTAAAGGAGGAGGTTGACAAACTCCACCAAGCTCAATTCATCAGGGTCGTGTTGTTTCCCCAATGGGTTGCCAACATAGTCCCGGTAAAGAAGAAAGACGGACGCGTCCGAGTCTGTATCGATTTTCGAAACTTGAACAAGGCATCTCCCAAAGACGATTTCCCTTTACCTCACATCGACGTACTTGTTGATAATACTGCAGGGCACGCCATGCTCTCATTCATGGATGGTTACTCAGGGTACAACCAAATCAGGCTGTCACCAGAAGATCAGGAGAAGACCTCATTCACCACGCCCTGGGGAACTTACTGTTTCGTTGTTATGCCCTTTGGCCTAAAGAATGCCGGTGCCACTTATCAGAGAGCCATGATGGCGATATTCCACGATATGATACACGACTGTGTGGAGGTTTACGTAGATGACATTCTGATCAAATCCAAAACCCGTGAGGACCATTTCATAGCTCTCAGGAGAGTCCTTCAGCGATCTAGGGACACCCAACTAAGGATGAATCCGAAGAAATGCGTTTTTGGAGTATCCTCTGGCAAACTCTTGGGCTTTATGGTGAGCAATCGGGGAATTGAAGTTGATCCTTCTAAGGTAAAGGCCATCCTTGAAATGCCGCCCCCGAAAAACCTCAAAGAATTGAGAGGCCTCATAGGGCGGTTACAATTCATTAGAAGATTCATCTCACAGCATTCACAAAGATGCGAGCCGTTCTACAAACTGCTAAAAGGAGGTGTGGAATACCACTGGGACGACAACTGCCAAGAGGCATTCGAAGATCTAAAGAAATATCTGTTGAGTCCTCCTATTCTGAAGCCCCCTACCAGAGACAGGCCCCTCATTTTGTATGTATCAGCGACAGAATCTGCAATAGGCGTGGTCCTAGGTCAACATGATGAAACTGGCCGAAAGGAGAACGCAGTCTATTACCTGAGCAAATCTCTCTTACCCTATGAAAGGAAATACTCCCCAATGGAGAGAACATGTTTAGCCGTAGTTTGGGCTGCTCAAAAATTGAGACACTACTTTCTAGCTCATCAGGTCAAACTTTTAGCCAGGATGGACCCTTTGAAGTATATTTTTGAGAAACCCGTCACTTCGGGAAGAATCGCGCGATGGCAGATGCTCCTGGCCGAATTTGACATAACCTATGTTACCCAGAAGTCCGTAAAAGGACAAGCGATCACTGATCATCTAGCACACCTTCCTCTGCCCCAGTACGAGCAAGTCAGGACTGATTTCCCCGATGAAAGCATTGTGTTTGCAGGCATTGAAGAGACCAAGGATGATGATTTATGGACCATGTACTTTGATGGAGCTTTAAACCAAAATGGAAAAGGAGTCGGGGTAGTGCTATTATCCCCGGAAGGAGTTGTCATTCCGAAGGCCTACAAGATCGGATTCCCAGCGACCAATAATACAATGGAATACGAAGCTTTACTAGCAGGATTGAGAGAAGCCCAAGCCCTAGGAGTTGAAAAACTGAGAGTCTTCGGCGATTCCAAAGTTGTCATTTCTCAAGTAGCTGGGGAATGGAAAGTTAATGCCCCTAAACTTGCACATTACCATGAGAAAGTGAGAGAACTAATGTCTGACTTCAAGAAGATTTCCTTTCTCTACATCCCTCGAGCTTTGAATCGGCTAGCTGACTCATTAGCAATTTTATCTTCGATCATAGAGATGCCCGACGACAAAGATTATGAAAGGTTCCTTATTAGAAGGCTAGACTCTCCATCCGTCAAACCAATAGACCTGACCAGAGGGGACCCTGCCGAAGTTCTGCCAAAAGTTCCAAGAGAAAAGAGTAAGAAAGTCGAGGCCAAAGAGTCTGATCATGAGAAAGATTCTAAACCCGAAGAAGGAATCTTAGCTCGCATACAGCATGATGATGACCTGGTGGATGATCACCCGTGGTACTATGATATCTGGAATTACCTACGTGATGGCTACGTCCCTGAGTATGCCACCCGATCGGATAAGAGAGCATTGAAAGAAATGGTTCAGAGATATGTCATAGTCGCAGGACTATTGTACCGTAGATCATTCAGTGGGATTCTCTTACGATGCGTAACCACAGAAGAAGGGCAAGAGATAGTTGAAGAAGCGCATTCGGGAGAGTGTGGAGGACACGTCAATGGCCAGATGCTAGCTAAGAAAATCATTCGTTTAGGTTACTATTGGCCCTCCCTAGAGTCAGATTCAGTCAATTATGTTAGAAGATGCAAAGAATGTCAGCTGCATGCTGACCTAATCCACGCCCCCGCATCATCCCTTCACCCTACCATAGCTCCATGGCCTTTTTCGACTTGGGCCTTTGATATCATAGGACCCCTGGCCCCTACCTTAGAGAACACACAAAATAAGGCATTCATATTGACAGCCACAGAATATTACACTAAATGGGCAGAAGCAGAGGCATATGTTAATATTAAGGCTACCTCTGTAGTCAAATTCATCAAAAAGAATATAATAGCCCGGTTTGGCATCCCTAAAGCATTCATAACAGACAATGGCCCACAGTTTATATCCCAACAAATGAACGAGTTATGCACAAAATATGATATAGAACTGCATCATTCAACCCCATATTATCCCCAAGCGAATGGTCAAGCCGAAGCAACCAACAAGACCTTACTGAAGATCATCAAGAAGACTGTGCAAACCGCCAAAGGTAGTGACTGGCCAGACCGTTTGGTCGAAGCGTTGTGGGCGTACCGGACTTCCATAAGACCTCCTACAGGACAAACCCCATACTCTTTGACTTATGGAATGGAAGCAGTCCTTCCTCTCGAAGTTCTTCATCCATCACTGCGCATCCAGCTAAATGAAGATATAACAGAAGACCAGAGGAGAGAAGCATTGCTACTTCAGCTAGACCTACTCGACGAGAAAAGAATGAAAGCAGCAGAACATGCACAAGTATACCGGAAGTGAATTGCCAGAGCCTATGACAAACATGTCAAACAAAGAAAATTCAAGGTTGGTGACTTTGCGCTAAAGCGCATCACTCCATCCCAGCTTCCGCATCCTAGAGGTAAGTTACGACCCAATTGGGAAGGCCCTTATGTAATTAAGGAGGTATATCCTGGAAATGCATATAGACTAGTGAATGCAGAAGGGGAAGAGCTCCCCGATCCATGGAACGCTATGTACCTGAAAAGGTACACGGTATGACCCCTCCTTATTTCTTGCGGAGTATGACCCTCCTTGCTCCATGGCGTAGTTGTAAAAATCCTGTAAGAGGACCGAAGAGATGCGCTATGATCAAGCTTGGAACTCGAACACACACCAGCACTTAAGAATACACAAAATGGTGAGTCTGCTCCCCACAAGTTTCGCACGGTTAAACCCATCCAATGTGAAGGTTTGTAGGTAAGTTGCCCATGTCATGAAAGATTTTTGATCGTATGAAAAAAAAAAAAGGGGTGTTTAGTTAGGATTAGTCTTGAAAAGAATAAAAAGCTTCATGACTAGTCTGGGTTCGTAGCCTTTTTAACCCGAGCCAATAAGCCCGTAGGGGTATTTACATGCCTAGTGCCCTAAAACCATCTGGTTTGGGAGTCATTGGCCTAATGCTCATTACATGGGTTAATTAGAAAGCTTAAGGGGCCTAGACATTGCACAGTCTGATGCGTAAAAAAAAAAAGAAAAAGGGGTGTTTAGTTAGGAGTCTTGAGAAGAAATAAAGTTTTGTGACTAGCTTGGGTTCGTAGCCTCTTTAACCCGAGCCAGTAAGCTCATAGGGGTATTTTCGTACCTAGTGCCCTAAAGCCGTCTGGTTTGGGAGTCATTGGCCTAATGCTCGTTACATGGGTTAATTAGAAAGCTTAAAGGACCCAGGCATTGCACAGTCACATGTTCCAAAAAAAAAAAATCTATTAGAATTAGGCTCGCTAGAGTGACATGGGTACTTATCAGGCGAACTAAGCAGAAGGTGGTCTAAAACCACAACACTAAGGAAACACGGTGACTCACCACCCCCACACACGAACACAACTCACAAATGAGCCCCCAAAGGCGGTCAAGTACTTTCTAAAGTTCAGCCGAAAAGACTAAGCAGCTACAAGAGGGGGCCTGTGAGGGCTCGACCTCCAAAGGATAGTTAGGGAAGATTATGTTACCACCAAGGTGACAATCATGGATCGAGAGGCTAATCCACTCTCACGCTTTCACCCACGGCCAGAATAAACACTAGTCTTATGCTGGGGCATTTTTATATATATATACATACAAATATATGTTTATCTCACACGGCTTCCCAATCTGGGTCCTCATGCCATACACGATTGCCACGAGCACTCACTAGCCTTCACACACTCACCTCATGCATGCTTTTTTACTAATGACTTTCGGTTGGATGCAGGAAAAACAGATTCCCTAAGGTACCAATTCTATCTTGTTATTCTCTAAGCTTGAGTGCCAAAATGGCCCCCTGACATTTTTACCGAGAAAGAAAAATGCTACCTAAGCCAAATGATGCAGGGGGCCCAAAAATATTAAACTAACAAGTTCGTTTTGAGACCTTGTAGGGAACCCAACCCCGATCACATCCAAAACATCCCACAAGCTGGGGCATTTTTTTTTATGGGTATTGTTTTGCGCACAACTCTTCATGACTTGAAAAGATTAAAGTGATGGTAACCAAATTTGGGATATATAAATTATGTCTGTCATGATATTCTACGATGAATTTGATTGTAGATGTATGCCATACACATCCTTTTATGATATCATATATTGTGCAATTTGAAAATGCATTTATCTTGAATCTCCGCCTTTGTACTTACGGTTGACAATGTGAATGCCTTAAAACATAAAATTGCTTAGGCCACAAACATCACACACCCAGGCACTCCCCATTGTTTGAAAACCCTGAATCTCTATATTGTTTCTCCAAGTCAAAGTTGATATGGTATTTTATTCGCTTGGTCTATTACATAGATTTCATTTTGTCTGTCTTAGGTTCTAATGTTCTTTTTTCATGAGAACTGTGCTAGAGCACGAATTTTGAGGAATTTCAGAAAAATTTCGACAGCACTTCCCCTTATTTTTGGACCCCGGAAAATCTCCGGATACAAAAACCCTGTTACCTGTGAAAGAAGTACACTTCATATATTCCTGACACCTCACAAAACTCCTCATCAATCAACCACACATGCCTAGTACACACTATCTCAATTACACATACATAAATACACATGTGCACAACATATACATCAGATCAAGTACACACCGTGAGCTAAGACAAGATGGAATGACATAGATACATGACCAACACGTATATGGATACAACATGGAACACATGGAGACGGATCCTGGACAGATCAATCAAACAACGATAACCCTATGGAGCAGCTCCCTCATGACGAGCCGATGAAGCAAAGGAAGATGGACCAGGAGCACGATGAGAAGGGGCACGGGTCGAGCTCGAAAATGCATAACCTCTCTCCTCCGCCCTCTGGCGGTACCGATCAAGGCGCCTCCGCAAGTCGGCAACCACCTCATCGTGACTTAGCTGCATGCGGTCCATGCGCTGAGCGTATTGATCATGAATGAGAGCCCTTTCCTCGCTCAAGCTAAGGAGTGGAGGAACGGAAGCAACGATAACACCGCTCTGTAGGACGACATGCAAGGAAGCGTTACGTTCATAAAGACTCGTAGCAAGAAACATGGGATCTAGAAAGATAAAGGAAGGAAAAACCCTCACCTGCGCAGAGGCCTCAAAGCTCCTGAGCTTGGTACACAACTCGTCAACCTGCACACCACAAGATTACAAGGCATGTCAATGTTAGAAGAATAAAAAATCGAGTTATCGCGTGAGTAAGGTTCATACCTGTGCCGCTGAAGCAACTCTTTCCGCAAATGCCTTGTCACACTCGCTACGAAGCTCTGCCTGAAGATCACAAAGAAAGATGGTTAAGAATTACTCATTATACGCCTTGAATACAAGGGCAACAAACTGAGACCCAAACTTCGCTAACCTGCAGTCGATCCACCTCAGCCCGCAGAGTGAGGAGATCACTCTCCACTTGGATCCTCATGGCCTCAGGCATGTCTCGCTCCTTGTTACCCTGCATAGTGGCAAAGGTCATGAACATCAATTCAAAATGGACAACTAACCCCATGACCTCGTACCTCATGAGAATCTGCCAATGCGTCGATAATTGCTTCATTTTCCTGGCAGCGCTCCTGTTATCAAAGCATTATGAGTAAAGAAGGTATAAAAGAGATAGCATGTGGCCAATTAAGGTTGACAATTCTCGTACCCTCTCGGCTGACAATGAGGCTCTCAGTCTCATGACCCCCGCATCCTATGAAGTACCAACCATGCCAATACGCTAAGAATGATAAGGATTACTATAGAAGATGAACACTGTTTGACTCAAACACTAAACTAAGTAGTCATACCCTTTTCTCCACTAGTTGGGACAATCGAAGTACCTCCCCCCTGAGGATGGACTCCGCATCGGGTACTACTCCCCCAGATGTCCCCTGTCACACATGAGAGTCACGATTAGAGAAATAGAAGAGGCATATATCTTTGAGATTACGAAGTTTATAACCAAGATTGGAAGTCCCATGAACCCTCACCTCACATTGTCTTTCAGATGACGGATGTGCCTGCCGATGCCCTGCTCCTGCCGGTATCTCCCCCTGAAAAATAAAGGAAGAAACAATGTGATTCACAATGGAAAGAATACAACATTAAAGCAAACAAACTTCAATGGTTACCCGAAGAGATGATGAAGCCTCAGCCGCTTCCACGCAATTACTAATGGAATATGAAGCCCCGTAAGAGTACGACTCTGGGAGTATGTACCGACGCAAAGCTGTCTTCCAATATGCCTCATAATCACTCCAGGCACTAGCATCCGCGCCAAAAATGGCCATCCTCCCTTTTGATCTCCAATTTTTGATTTCTCTCCGGCAAGGATGGCGGCGTTTGAACGTTTTCAGACCCCACCCTGGGTATGACCGACGCATGACAGACTTTTCCGAGGGAACAACTTGATGGTGTCCCAATTGGCGCGCGACTCGGCTGACTACCAATCTAACTGCTACCTGAGGGGCGTGGAGCCATATGTCCCTCTCAAATAAGGCACGCCCCTCCTGGACTACTGCCATCTCATCATCCGGTCGACCCTGATAGGGCTGCCAAATCACCTGACAAACTGTGGCATATGCAGCAAATGAGAGCTAAGAGCAGTAAGTGTCTAATGTAGCAAATGGATAAGGGACAATACATACCTCTTGTTTTTTTAGTTCATTCAAGATGAACCGGTAACCTTGCTCACCCGGCCTCATCTTGAGGGCTTTAATACGCTCGGCCATTTCCGGAGGCAAGATGTCAGCAAAGCCTCGTAAATTTGCATTAGGGTACCACTGCGAAGCCCGGGGAACGCAGCTCAGCCTCGCGGGCAAGCGCTCGGGCCGACACTGGACGATGTGCTCCCAGAGCCATACCTGCTCAAAGTTAAAGCTCGATTATTACAAAAGATGAAGCATGAGACATGATAAGAAAAGAAGACTACTGGAGGTCACAACACATGCGAATAAAGATTTAACCTGTAAGATCGGCACAAACCCTCGAAGGCTCTTGCATCCAGACTGAACGCGGCACCTCGAATCTAGACTGTGGAATAGAAAGGCAAGGGTGGCCGCACCCCAAGCATAATCGCCAACCTTATCCAAGTCTTGCACAAATCGGATGAGGGTACCAGACGCTCTATTACCAGTTGCATTGGCGAAGAGGCATCTCCCAAAAAAGAATAATAGAAAAGCCCTGAGATGCTCATCATCACCCAACCATGCTGAAATCAGTCTTGGTCTCCTCAAGCGACCTTCATACTGCCTCCCCTGCTTTTGCTCTGCACAATGCCAAATGGACATAAGGAATTCACCCAGTAATGGAAATAAGGAGCAAAATAGTTACCAAACATTTCAGTACTCACTCGCGACTTGGAACACCTCACATGGTATCCCTACCCTTTTTCGACGGGTATATCCATCGACTGCTGCCTCCCGCCAATCATACCCTGAAACCAAAAGAGAAAGTATATGAAAAACAAGGTTGAGAAAAATACAAGGCATCCGAGATCGGTTGAAGAAAGCCAAATCGAGCATTTACCCCCGGAAGGCCCGGCATCATCCCCCCTGTCACCTTCACCAACACCTTCATCACCTCCCTCATCAATATCGATAGCGGCGACCCGGCGAGGCCTCACCCCCTCATCCTCACTATCCCCATCATCAATCTCGTCATCTCCATCGTCAGACGCGACAACCTCGCCCTCTGACTCGTGGAAGTCAGCATCATCATCACTCCCGCCCATCTCCTCATCACTATCAATGGCCTCCACCACTGTTACATCATCATCAGTGGGGCCGCCTGCATATCGGGATCTGCCTGAAGAAGGGCCCTCACCTGTCAGAGAAGTTGTGGGTATTGCCAGCAAATGGTAAATATAAAATGTACTAGTCTCATGGGAGTTTTCAACTCAAGATCCAATTCAAAAGGAATAAAGAATTGAATTTTACCAGCGTCAACCCTAGCCGCGACCGCTGCGGGAACTGGACCTCCCTCATGACCTCCGACCGGCGGACCTCCCAAAGCCGGTATCCTTGCCCTCAACTTGGCAAAGAAGTCTGCCTGGTTCCGAGCCCACTCTGAAATGAAGGAGAAGTGATTAGCAAAAGTAATGGAAGACAAAGGATAGAATGCTATGAGAGCGGTAGTGCAATACATACTATTTAGAATCCTCCTCCTCTCTGGGCTATATGCCTCTCTCAGCCACTCGGCATCAATTTGACCCACACCAGATTGGGGGCATGCCCCGAACATCCTATGCAGACGTAACTGAGTGATGGAGGCCTTGGCATCACTTGCCTTTGAGAAAACGGGGAGGCCCGTCACCCTCAAACCCCAGCACCGCGCGATGTCCTCCAATGTGATCGTCATCTCCCCCGGCGGGAAATGGAATGTGTGTGTCTCATCTCTCCGTCTCTCGGAGAGAGCATAAATGAGAGCACGATCGGTGCGGAAGGCGACGATAGACATGAAGTCTCCAAACCCCATCGCTCGCACCCGATCCTTCAGGCGATCGGGGAGCTCGATCCACCAATCCCTCATCTGTATCCAACTCACCCTAGCCCGAGCAAAAGGGACAGGCTGCATTACAAACAATAAAGGGAAGAATGTCAATGATAGTGGAGACCAACAAAGTATAACATTTATAAAGGCAGCTAAAAATTTACCCGGCCAGCTCTTATCTCATCTGCGAGATGGGGCTTCTTCTCCAACTTATCCTCACCCTTTGTTTCTTTCTCGGGGGAGCAATGACTGGTTCTGCCCCAACCTCTTCCAGAGTATCCATCGGCGTAGGGGCACGCTTAATAGCCTTCTTAGTCCTAGCCATCTGACAAACCCATGCCCAAAAATTAGAATGAGAAGTTGAGCATGAGAACATATCAGTCCACATAAGCATGAGAAACAAACTGGTCCCAAGGTGGTAATTGTGTTTCTGATTTAGAGGTGATGAGCCCCATTGGTTAAAAGATAAATAAAGAGGAAGCCAAAGACCATGACCCTTGATCCAACCTGAAGACTAAAACAGATCCCACTTGCCAAACTAACCTCATTAAGACACATGTTTCAGACTTACAACGAAATGAAAACACATTCAATCCGGCCCTGTTTCTTTCACCCAACAGATTAAAAAAAATGGAGAGATGGTCTTTGATGATGATAGAAACAAGTGCTGAACTGAATTAGGATAATGAACAGCACAAATGAGAGGTAGAAAGGTCCCACAAGCTGAGACCTGAGATTATCCAAACATCAATGGAGACAGAGGACCAGCCTTTGGCTTTGGCAGAATTTCAGCACGGTAATCGGCAACATAGTGATGATCCATTCCAACTTATTAAGGAAAGGCGTCACCAACAAGACAGACAGGTCAGTTCATCCAATTCAAGAAAACATACCATTGATTCATAAACACATATGTATCATGCATCAATTGTTCATGCATCATTCCAAAATCCAAATCCATGCATTTAGCTGCATACCCCACCTCATTATATGCTAAGTAGGGTACACACATAGATTTTAAAAAAAAAAAAAAACACAAAAAAAAAACAACAAAAAGAAAAAGCAAAAAGGGGAAGCAAAATAGGCACACACACAAAGGCGCAGCGCACATCGTCGAACTGAAACATTGTCCCATCACATGAGGTCCCATTGCACCACATTAGTCCCATCACGCATACATCTAACATTGTGCACTGCATCTCATGCCATCTTCATCAATAAAATTAGAACGGTTACCTCTGCAAATTGTAAAACTGAGTACTAACGAAGAAAAATGCAGAATCTTTTAGTGTTTATTCAATACAGGTTCCCAAAGCGAAAGAGAAAACTCCAAAGGTGGAGGACCTTCAAGAACACTGATGGAGATTGATGACAAGTTCACAAGCTTCGGTAAACAAATGACGAAAGAAAGCAGCAACGATCCATAACATCAGATTATGGAAAGCTCTTGAGGTAAGTACCCCTAACTATGATTTTCATGATTTTACCTCACGTTTGGAAATTGAGTCACCGTAGGCCTCCCTTAAGCGCTTATAATCGGTACGGCAACCATAATACCATGTTCTCACGAATTGTGTGTTCGCTGACTCAAATCTTGATGTTGGAGGATGGAAACTGTGTAATTCGAAGCTCTCCATGATAAGCATGAAAAGACGATCGAATCTATCCTAGGTTCTCGTCTAAGCTTGGGTGAAGACCAAGATCCCTAGAGAGTGACGGTTATTCCGGTGACCGTCTTCCATTGATTTAGCTTTTTCGATGCATACCCGAGTTTCAAAATCAAACATCTCTTTTAAAAAAAAAATGCATCTCATTCTCACATGCACTCACACTATTGCTTGAACTATGTTTATAATTGCCATTAAGATCCCCATTATTGCTAGTTAGTTTCAACTATGCTTTAAACATTTAACTATGGATGAAAGTTAAAAGACGTTATATATGACCATTTGAAATCAATTCTATTGCAAGAACAAATGAAATTCTGATAGTGATTTAGCTAATCGAAAGATCGACTTCTGATTCAGACCACTGGGGCACAGTTCCCACCACCGTTTTAAATTCAGCAACTGGGGCACAGTTCCCACCATCATTTTAAATTCAGCAACTGGGGCACAGTTCCCAACCCGCCACGTGGCAATACCACGGGCACCGAGGCACAGATCTCGGGTTTCCAATCAAATCAGTAGGCACGTAACTTCTTCTTTTTTCTTTTTCCCCTGAATAAGAACCGATCCTAGAAAAGTGAACCTCACCTTTGGAATGAGTTTGCAATTGCATACATCCATAGGTAGCCACTCCCGCGAGCTCAAAAGCTCCCGTGAGTCATGAGTGGTGTGTCTACTTTCTTTGGAGCACAACTCTCCACGTGCTGTTCTCCAAAGAGGGGCATACTGTAGACACCTCATTTGGCCCCTATGATAGCCTTAAACACCTGTCATATATAGCGATGCCCCCATTTCACCCATAATTGAATGATTAATGGCATAATTTAGATTAATTGATGACAATGAAGATGCTTTTTGATAGTTTCAGACTTAGTTCAACGACTTCTAGAAATTCGTGAGAAGAAAGCCGAATCACATTGAGATCTAGAGTCCAACTCACCTTTCACACAAGGACAGACTACTACACTAACTCTACATATTCCAAACCACTTAAGACATGCTTAGGCCAGTTCTTACAAAGATTACACCAAGTTTACCCAAATGCCATCCGATTACCCTAAGTTAGGAAGCCGGATCCATTGATCCAGAGGTCCCCATCTTTTCTCAGCCCATAATCATTAGGACAGTTAGACCATTGGATTCTTCACTTCAAGAGCTTTCCGACGGTATGTAGAACGTCCAAATCCGATAAGCGGATCAAAAGTTATGAGTTTTCGAAGTTTGCCTTAGAAAGAGTAACAGAAATTCATCTAGGCACCACCCAAGGGGCGCCCACCCTACTCAAATTCACCTAGGCGCCCCATGTGTGGCGCCCTACTAGTCATGGTCACCTAGGTGCCTCATGTGTGGCGCCCACCCTCCGAAATCACTAGTTTGACCTAAAATGGACCGGAACCACTCAACGTAGGGACCAAACTCCGAAAATGAATTGACTCCACCTAGGCACCCCATGTGTGGCGCCCACCCCACTCTTTATTCCATCTAGGCGCCCCATGTGTGGCGCCCATACTCTTCAGCCCACCTAGGCACCACATGTGTGGCGCCCACCCTATTATTCCACAAACCTAACTTAAGGCAGCCCATAACCACTCCAAGCAAAGACCCAAACAACTTTCCATCTAGGCACCACCCTTGTGGCGCCCACACTGTCCAGTCCACCTGGGCACCACCCCTGTGGCGCCCAGTCAATTAAGTGCTAGTGTAGGTCCCCTCAATTGAACATCTATCCATTCTATTCCGACTTCAGAGGGGACCAAACTTTGAGAATGATCCGAACCATGTAGGCTCCACCCCATGGGCGCCTACCATGAACCAGTCCACATAGGCGCCAGCCCTGTGGCGCCCACCCTATGCAGTCACCTGGGCACCACCCCATGGGCGCCCAGCCTCTTTTCCAAACCCTAATTTATCCCAAAACACTTAAGCCGCCTTGGGATGCATGAAACCTTCTAGAAACACGAACTAATTGATGGACCGCGCTCCCGGATGCCCGGGGTTCCTACCGAGGTCGGCGGACGTGGGAGTCCGTTTGGTTCCGACCCTTTCGTAACCGGGGGGGGCAAAGGGGGGCGTGCATCAACATTTCTTTTTTTTGTGTAGGTGTGCCAGATTTTCTATTTTTACTTGGAATTGCAAGTGGTGATCCGGAGATCAACCTTCACAAGTAAAAAGGAAATCAACTTCTTTCAAGTTTTCCATTGCACATATATTTAAGAAAAGAGACATTTTTCTTGGTTTGCCGTGAAAGGCGATTTTTTTGGCATTTATAGCCGATTTTGGCGTTTATAGCCGATTTTTGGCGTTTATAGCCGATTTTGGCATTTATAGCCGATTTACAATCCTTATCAACAATGAAAGACAAGAATTGTGATTTTTGTCTCTTTTGAAAAAATACAAACTACAATGAAAAGCAAGAAAAGGAGGATCTAACTTCTCAGGAGATTGTGGGGGACTCGTTTAGATTGACGGTCGCAAGCCATATGTGGGCTTCGCCATCATCCATGCAGATGAGAACAGAGGATGCTATTGATTCGCTTGGCTTGGCTATAACCTCGGGTTTTTAAAGGACAAAGACCAAAGGAAGGTCCTATGTCCAATAAAAAGCCGAGTAGACGGGCTGAAAAGCCATATCTAAGCCATTGGAGGCAGGAGGAGAAGGCAAGGACCTTGGGGGGGGGGTACCCCCCAAGGGACTTTTGTCACCTTGTTGCGGTGGCCGGTGTAGAATTTCCGCAGAGTTTTCTCTCTTTTTCCTTTCTCTGGATTTCTGTCTGCTGTCTGTGCTTTTTTCTCTGATGTTTCTGATCTTCTGTGATTCTCTGTTTTTCTTCTTGGAGAGCCCTCCTATTTATAGGCTTTTAGGTAGCCTTTTAGGTGGGTTTATGGGCTTTTCTTGTCATTAAGCCGCATAATGGGAGGAGTTACAAAATTGAATTGTTTATTTTGTAACTCCTTTTTCTTGGCTTCTGATTGGCCGGAGGAGATTGAGGGCATTTAATCGCCTTTAATCGCCATGATGGGAGGAGTTTCATGGGTTAAATGCCATGAATCTCTTGACTTGTAACTCCCGAATGCTTGCTTCTGATTGGGCCATCCAAAGAAATGGATTAATGACTGTAATAAAGCTAGTCAATTAATCGCATTAAGTGGTCGCCGAGCAGCTGAAGAGTCGCGGGCCGTGCCACGTCTTTTGAGATTCTTCTGTTGATGATCATCGATGGATCTTCATGTAGATCGACATCAGATGATCATGTAATTTCAGGTGTTTGTTGCCAACAGCGGGTCGGTGCCATCTGTCCTGTCGATTTCTCGATCGGTCGGGTAGAAAGCACACTTTTTTTGGTTGACCGGGTGGCGATCAATATTGTCTTCGATACTCTTGATGATTTACCCGTGTTTTGGACGGATGTTAAAGGACTTGGTGTCTCAAAAGCATGAATTTTGGAAAGTACCAGAGGCTGGGCTCCTCGAATCGCGAAAAAAACGGCGAAAACCGGGGTTTCCGGGGCTTTCCCGGCGACCCCGGGGTCCAAGGTCGCCGGCGACCCTGGCCCAGGGTCGCAGGGGTCTGCGACCCTGGGGGGGTTTTCCCCCTTTCGTGTCCCGTTTTGCGTCCGTTTTTGCTGTTTTTTTATTCTTTTTTCTTCTGTATTTTTCCTTAACATTTTGACCATTTATTGGCCTGATTTCTTTGTAGGAAACCTGATGAGAATCCTTGCATTTTATTTTGCAAAGTTTCCAATTTCCTGAGAAAGCCGAAGACTTTGTCGCGCAGAGCTGCCGATTTTCCGTCAGAAGCTGAAACTGGGCCAAACGATGTCGGAATGACCTGAAATTTGGTGTGAAGCCTCCTGAGCAATAAATAAGACCAACCATAGGCTTTTGTTTGAGTTTTGAAGCCGTTTGGGTCCTATCACCTGTAGACTTGCTTTTTATCGTGATGAAGATGTCGCGGTTTGATGTGCGGTCAATCGATGTCCGATTGACTTGAAATTTGACAGGGAACCTATTGGAGTCATTTTAAGATGATCCATAGGCTATGTCTTGGAAATCATGGTCCCGGAGAGCTTTTGTCGCCGAGAGCTCCTTTTCGGCTGTCGGAGAAGCGAAGTTAGGCCAAATGATTTTGAAATGGCCCGAAACTTGTTGTGTACTCCTCTTTGGGCTGTCTGGAAGAATCTTGCAGTTTTTGTTTGATTCTGACAAGATTTGATTTTTGGAAGCAGCATTGCCTATTTATGGCAGGTTGCGACTTCATGTAGCTCTTTGGATCTTGAAAAGGCAAAGTGACATTTTTGGTGTCAACAAATGCCCCCTCGAGGTACAGCGGCGAGTTGCTTAACTTTTGTAGTCGATGTGCCTCGAAGAGATTTTTTTGAAGGAAAGCCTGTGACTTGACCAAGAGTCTTTGAGCAATCTTTCTTTTTGGTATTTATAGCCTTTTGAGCTTCCAGGGGAATTTTATGGTAGTGAAAGGGATCACGTACCATCTCGAGGCAAAGTTTTGAAGATGACATCAGGGATGTGGATTTGGGTTTTGACCTTGTGACCTAACAGGCTATATGTGGCAGGTTAGGGGGTCGGGTTTGGTTTTGATCGTGTGACCCAACAAGCTGTATGTGGAATATTGGGGGATCAATTTTGGTTTTGATCTTGTGACCTAACAGGCTGTATGTGGCAAGTTAGGGGATCAGGTTTTGGTTTTTGGTTTTGGTCTTGTGACCTAACAGGCTGTATGTGGCAAGTTAGGGGACCAGGATTTGGTCTGATGGAATGTCAATTTCAAGAATTTGGCTCAATTTGGTAGATGAGGCTGGATGGTTTGATTTTTGGAAGCTCATGGGGCTTGGAATTTTCTTTTGTATGGTCCAATCAACTCAAAAGAGGCATGGAACCATTTTTGTATGCTCTTGGTAAGAGGGATTTCTCTTTGACTAAAAGCCCAAAAAAAAATTTCTTTTTTTTTTTTTTTTGTGTGTGCCTAGGTGGTCAAACCTGGTTCATATGGGCTAACCCATGGGACCTTAAGCTTTTGAAATAGCTTAGATCTCATATGGTGTCATTTTTGTAAAGAATATCCAAAAATATCTCATTTGGATAGAGAATATCCAAGAATATCTTTACTTGGAGAGAATCTCTCATGATCCCTTTATTTTGGGATAGGATATCTCAAGATATCTTTCTTTTGGGAAAGAATCCATCATAGATTGATTTTTGGGAGAAAATCCTTCAAGATATCTTTCTTTTGGGAAAGAATCTTTCTAATCTCTTTCTTTTGGTAAGGTTACTAATTAGTAACACTTACCTCTTTCTTCTTTCCTCTTTTGGTTTGCTCTCCTCTATAAAAGCAAGGAGAAGGTTGGATCTCTTGCTCTTATTACTTTCTTTTGCAATAATCTCAAGAGGGCTTCAAGACCAAGAGTTCTTCTTCTTCAAGATCTTCAAGACTTTTCTTCTTCTTCTCCATCAATGGCTTCAAGTAAGTTCTCCTTTTTTTTTTTTTCAAGAAAACTCCATTGTAGGAAAAATAAAGTTCTTTCTTTTTTTTTGTTTCTTTCTTTTTCTCTTTTTTTTCTCACGTGTTTTCCCCTTTTTTTTCACACGTTTTTTTTTTCTTCTTTCCTTTTTTTTTCATGTTTTTTTGTTGTTTTTTTTTTGTTTGTGGGCCGTACGGACAGATCCGTACGGATCTGGCCGTACGGCCACGTGGCCTGTGGGCCAGCCCTCTTTTTTTTTTCTTTTTTTTTTTCTTTCCCTCCCCTTTTTTTTTGAGAGAGTTTCTTTTCTTTCTTTTTTTGTTTTCTTTCCCCTCTCTTTTTTTTTTTTTTTAGAGAAAGTTTCTTTTCTTTTTTTTTTTTTGTTTTCTTTCCCCTCTTTTTTTTTTAGAGAAAGTTTCTTTTCTTTTTTTTTTTTTTTTGCTCATCATGATAATGCATTTTTTTTTTTTTGCAAACCTAGATGTTCATGCATGCATTCAATTTGTAAATTAAATTTGTAGCATGATGTGATAGCATACCTGAAAGTTTTTTGTAAATTTGGAAATTTGGAGCTCGCAGTGATGTTGAGCCCTTCCTGATTTTGCGGAGACTTTTAGGTTTCGAAAGTTTGGAGTTTCAGAGCTCGCAGCGATGTTGAGCCCATCTTCAAGCTTTCTATTTCTTTCGGGATAGTTCCTTTTCTTCGGAATTGCCCCGTCATCATGTCAAAATTTCGCCAGATTTTTTTTAGCGAGATTCTGTCATTTTGATGTTTGATCTTTTTCTTTTCCATCCTTTTCAGGTGGTTCCTCCAGAGCGAACAAGGGTAAAGAGCCTGCTACAAGCGTACCTCGTCGATCTTCTAGATCTTCTAATCCGGCCGTTCAGCAGGCTTTTGAGAAGGTCCAGTATGTTGAGAGAAATCTGGAAGAGTGCGACTCCCTCAACAGAGATGAGATGAGGCAGCGACTGATCACTCTCAAGGGAGAGGAATTCTATAAGATCATGGTAAGCAGTCGTCCATGGGTGATGGAAGATCAGACCGTTTTGCCCAAGCCTACCTTCTTCTTTGGTGATGCAGTCCCTGATGACATGACATACCAGAGGAGATATTTTCAGTTTTCCTTCACAGCAGATGGTGAGAAGAAGACTGTTGCTACCCGGTCGATGTTTGATCGCACCGTCTCGATTCTGAGCCTTGCCCCCACGTGCCCTAAGAGGGAAGATCCTCCAAGTTGGGTGAGAAGGACAAATGTAATCAAGACTGGGGTTTTTGTCGGCGGTTCTCCTGGATATACGGAGAGGTCGCCTGTTGACATGGACCTGTTGATGCCATCCAGCGGCTACCAGGGCTCTGATTATCCGTCGGTCGATTTGAGACCGGTGGGCCTTGGTATTTTCAGCGGTGACGGCAGCAATTGGATCAAGCCTTTTCGACTTCGAGGTCGTTTCAATGCTGACTCCGAGTGGAAGTCGTGGACTGATCGCGTCCTGCTGATTGGTGGCGCCGTTTTGAAGGAAGCCGGGATTTTTAATGCGGTCCGCGCCTTTAGGGAGACCGTGATCTTTTCCGACGAGGCCTTCATGGCTATGCTGGAGTCATTCCTCCCACAAACCAATACCTTCGTTGTGACGAATGGTGAGATTGGTTTTTCTTTAAAGGAGCTGAGCGCCATTACTGGATTGCCCATCCTCGGCAAACTCTATGAGGAGTTTATGCCGATTGACAGCGTCCTCGAGGGGCAGTCTGAGGAGTTCAGGCTTTTATACTTTCAGCTCGTCGCCTTCTATGATTTTTTGAAGGAGAAGGGGGGTTCGAAAGTTAGATCCAGCAGTTGGAAGAGTTTTAGCTCTTCATTCCCCAACTTTTTTGATAGCAGGGAGTCTTCTGACAGCGTGACCCAGGAAGCCGGAGCTCAGGATCCAAGTTCAAAGAAGATCTTGGCCATGCAAGAAGAGTTGAGAGATTTCTGTGCAAGTACAAACGCCATATGTCCTGACATTGCACTGCGGAGAGATCTCGCTGTTTACCTCACTTATTGGCTTGGTGAGGCTGTATTTGCTGGAGGAGATGGAACGCACATCAGGCCGCATTGTATTTTCCCGGCTTGTCAGATGGCGTTTGGAGAGCAGCTTGCTTTGGTGCCAGCTCTTTACTCCTACTTGTGTACCGAACTGCAGGCTGCTGCTTTTCTGGTTCGGCTTGGGCTTCCCATGAATAGGGTATTTTCAGCCCATATCTTTTATTCGTGGTATGTATACCACTGTCCTGGCTTCCATCGGCTGGGTGCTGCTCAGGATGATGATCCTCTGATGATTCGACTGGCTAAGGGCAAAGCCGTGTCCGAATCACTTTTGTTTGCCCGCATGAGGATCCGACGGTTCAGGGACGTCGAGATGGGGCAATCTTCAGTAAAGCTTTCTCCGGAGTTGCGGAAAAAGGCTTTTGATTTTGGTGCCTCCCGAGACTCTACCAGGGCGGGGTCGGGAAGGCATTATTCCTTGACAAATGCAGAGAGAGAGTGGCTTTTCAGCATACGTGTCGGCACGATGGTGTACCGTAGACATCTTTTCGTCGACATCCAACCGTATGTACCCTCTCGCTTTGCTTTGCAGCTTGGCTTTTCTCAAGGCGTTGTTGGAGCGCCTTCAAGTATGGTGAAGCGCTTTGGAGGCTTACAGGACGGGAGAAATGCATGGGCTTTCTATAGTGCTGAAGACACTACAGCCATGATTTCTTATGCTGTGTTGCTGACTTCCCGGACTGCCCGCTTTGCGAAGTGGTTCGCGGAGAGCTTTTCGGCATATCGGGGGCTTTCCAAGAAGGAGCTTGATGTGAAGCTGGCATCTGGAAAGGGCCTTGGTAAGTCGGATGGCATCCGGCGAGAGGAAGTTTGGGCCTTCCTTTCTGGAGAGAAGCACAAGATAGGCTTTCTCGGTGACCAGGGCGTCATCGGTTCTGAAGCTGTTCGAGAAATACCTGATGAGGCTTTGGAGCAGCTAGAACAGGAGGAAGCCGAACTTGGTGCTTGGATGCAAGCGGCACAGAGGCAAGCTTCCGTGGAGTCTACTGGCAAGAGCAGACCATCCAGTGAGGAGTCGAGTGGCAAACCTGACTCTGACAGCGGGGCAGGTTCCTCTAAGAAGCGAGCCCGCAGAGGTAAGAGGAGGAGGAGTCATCATCGCAGCAAGGGGCAGCATGAGGATTCTCCTGACTTGGAAGTTCCTCTTACTATCAATGAGGATGTGCCAGTGGATGCTGACGAGCCTCCAGAGAAGAGAAGCCGAGAAGAAGAGACCGTTGGTGAAGGTATGATTCTTCCTTTTTCTCTTTCCATTTCTTTTCATGGGATTTTTTCCATGTTATGATTTGCTTCTTGTTTCTGCTTTTCTTCTTCTTTTTTTTTTTAGCAGAGGAAGACTTGGTGATGCCTGAGGTCCTAACCGATGAGGTGGTGATGGATCCTGTTGAGGCACCTGAAGAAGAACCGAGGGACTCTGGAGTAAATCCAGAATCTCCAATTGGTACGACTTCTTTTGCTCCTTTTTTTTTTTGAGTTTGTGACTTGGCTTGCTAACACATTATTTTTTTTTTTTTGTCAGCTGACTTGCCACAGGGTTCTGATGACTTTGAACCATCGATGGACGCAAATGTTAATGATGCTTTCGATGAGTTCATGGAGGAAGAAAGTGTTCCGCCAGTCGTCGAAGAAGGTATTTTGTAGTTATAACTCTGATAATGATTTTCAAACAGGGTCATATTCATACCTTTTTGTGTTTCCTTTGCAGGTTTTGAAGTGGCAGAGGAGGATCCGTCGCTTCCAGAGCAAGAGATGCCAGAGGTTGATCCAGAGGTAGAGATTCCTGGGACCAGCTCTGACAATATTGAGGAGATTCCTCGCGCTGAGATTCCTTCCCGAGCAGGAGCAGCTTCAGCTGGAAAGAGTTCTTTTGTTACTCTTTCAACAGATGATGATATGAGTAGCCGACCAACAGAGTTGGGCGAATCTTCAGCTGGGCCATCTCTTCTTTTTGCGAAGAAGGTGGTGGTGCGAGTTCTGAGCTCTTGGATTGAGACTCTCTTTTCTGGGCACTTGGAAGCCGGATTTGGCATGATCCAGCATGTGCAGGAGATTCTCAGTGATGCTGAAGGAGCTGGTACGGATGTCACAGGTGCCAGGGCGATCGTTGATAGGATCATTGCACTGGGTGACAAGTGGTTTGAGACCGTGAGTTTGGCTGATGACCAGTTCTTCAAGGAGATGTTCCTGGACCCTGCTGATAAGGCTAAGTCTGACCTGGATGAGGCTACAGAAAGCAAGAAGCAGGCAGTCCGAAAGAGGAACTTAGAAGAGCTAGCCATCATCAGGCTGACGCATGACCTTAACATCCTTGACAGGGAGGTCGATGAGGCCAGGAAACGTCTTGAGCATTTGCAGGCACAAGTCGCTGCCAAGTGGACTGCCATAATAGAGGCTCGCGACAGGGAGAGTGCTCTGATTCACCAGGTTGCAGATGCCGAACGGGTTCTCAAAAGGAAGTCTGATGAGGAGGAACAATGGCAAACTGCTCGAGGTAAGCTTCCTGGTGTGAAAGAAGGGGTACAGCCCACTCCAGCATCTCATGCCAGGTTCCTGAAGAAGCGTGCCTTGGAATCCTTGACGGATGAGGCTAAAAGTTTGCTTGGGGAGCTGAACTCTTGGCTGGAGACCATTTTTGATTGAGCTCCTGTATATTTTTTTTTACAGAAACCATCCTTCTCTCTTTTTTTTTTGGTACCACTTGTGTTTTTTTGGTACTTATTTTTTTGTAGTGCTTGTGAACACTTTCTCTTTCTTTTTTTTGGTACCACATGTATTTTTTTGGTACTCTTTTTTTTTGTTATCTCTACGCTCACTTGAATCTTTTTGTGATAAAAGTAATTGCTAAATGGGATGCTCTTTTTTTGTTATCCCTACGCTCACTTGAATTTGTGATAAAAGTAATTGCTAAATGGGATGCTCTTTTTTTTTGTTATCCCTACGCTCACTTGAATCTTTTTGTGATAAAAGTAATTGCTAAATGGGATTTGATCAAAAGGTTGTCATTTTGTGAAAATCTTTTGTCAAGTGATTGTTTTGGCATGAAAACCAGGTTTTTGTTTGTGGCATGGAAGCCAATTTTGGCATGAGAGCCAGCTTTTTTTTTTTTGTGGCATTGATAGCCGAGTTTTTTTTGTGTGGCATCTATAGCCAATTTTGGTGGCATTGATAGCCGGTTTGTTTTGTGGCATCTATAGCCGGTTTTTGGTGGCATTGATAGCCTGTTTTGTTTTGGTGGCATTGATAGCCGTTTTTTTTTTTGAAATCCAAGTTTTTTTTTTGTGGCATTGATAGCCGGTTTTGTTTTTGGTGGCATTGATAGCCGGTTTGTGGCATTTATAGCCTGTTTTGATGGCATTTATAGCCGGTTTGTGGCATTTATAGCCTGTTTGTGGCATTTATAGCCTGTTTTGATTTCAAAAAAAAAATGCAAGTATCGACTAAAAGTCGCCTCCCTGCTGAATGTTCTTGCAAGTATCGATGGAATGTCGCATCCTTGCTCATTCGGTTGCGAGTATCGATGGAATGTCGCATCCTCGCGGATTTGGGTGCAAGTATCGATGGAATGTCGCATCCTTGCTTTTCAAAAATTTTGGTTTTGCGGGTACTGACTTGATGTCGTTTCCCCACGATTTTTGAAATTTGTGGTTTTCTCGAACCTTTGGGTTATGGATATCAACTGAAATGTTGCGTCTCCACAGTTTTGGATTTTGCAAGTATCGACGAAATGTCGCTTCCCTGCGATTTTGGAAGTGTCGAACGTGGTTCGCTTGCTTCCGATTTGTGCGAGTATCGACTAAGCGTCGCTTCTTCGCGGGTTTTTTGAAAAACCATTTTTTTTTTGTTTAAAGACACGAGGGTCATAAATTTTGACCTAAAACCATTTTGGCGGTAAAAGGCAGGGTGGACTAGGGTGGAAATCCCTGAATCCGGATTTTGTTTCAAACCATGAATTTTGGGTTCAAAGGTTGAAAATTTTGGTCAAGTTAGGGAAAGGTTCCTAAACTTGGATATATTTTTTTTGAACAATGAAACGATGAAAGTAAGCATTGTTTTAGATTTCTAGAAATTTCAACATCTGATATGAAAATTCTAAAAAAGGGTGGGTTTAGCGAGCGTGTACCTGGAAACCGGTTTTGGCCATACAGGCATTGCTCTTACCCAGTTGGGTAAGTCTTCAAGGGTAGTACCGCTTTAAGAACTTGCCATTGATGGGCAGCATACATCTGTCACCTTCCATGTTTAGGAGTGCGTATGCGCCATTGGAGAAAACTTTGTCGATGACGTAGGGTCCCTCCCATTTTGGCTCAAATCTGCCTTTGGACTTGTGAGCGAAGACCATTGGTCTTTTTACTGCAAGAACCAAGTCATTCTTTTTGTAGGCGCATTGCCTGACCTTTTTATCGAAAGATCCTGCCATACGTGCTTGGTAAAGTTTAATGCTTTGTTGAGCTTCGAGCCGTCTCTCATCGAGATTGTCCAGCTCATGGAGCCGCAATTTGACATTGCTTTCTTGAGTCATGTCATTTTGCAAGGATACCCTCAAGGAAGGAATTTGTACTTCCAAGGGCACGACAGCTTCGCATCCATAGACCAAGGAGAATGGTGTGCTATGGGTTGGTCCTCGAACGGTGGTTCGATAGGCCCACAAAGCTTCAGACATTTTGTCGCTCCAGTCTCTTTTGTGATTAGAGACCATTTTTTTGAGGATTTTGCAGAGTGTCTTGTTGAAAGCTTCTGCTAACCCGTTTGTTGCCGGATTGTATGGAGTCGAAGGACAGCTTTGAATTTTGTATTTGTCGCAGAACCTGTAGAATCGATGATCCCGGAACTGTGGTCTGTTATCATGGACGAATCTTTTGGGTATGCCGAAACGACAAATGATGTTGGTGCGTAGGAACTGAAGGACTGATGAGGTCTTCATTTCGTTAAACGCAAATGCTTCTGACCACTTGGAGAAATAATCCGTAGCGGCGAAGATGAAGCGATGACCTTTGCTTGAAGGGGGAGAAATAGGACCTATGATGTCCATACCCCAGGCTTCGAAAGGCCATGAGATCGCTGTAGGATGTAGCCATTCTGGAGGCATGTGAATGTAATCTCCATGAACTTGGCATTGTTGGCAGCGCTTAGCAAATTGCATTGCGTCAGCTACCATGGTAGGCCAGTAATATCCTAACCTTTTTATCTGATCATAGAGCTTAGGTCCAGCCTGATGAGCTCCACAAAGACCAGCATGAACTTCTTTGAGTGTTTCTTCAGCCTCTTGTTGTGACAAGCAGCGTAGAAGTACTCCGTTGAAGGATTTCCTGTAAAGGATTTTTGAAGGAATATCCAAATGGAAGCTTGGGGTTCGCCTTTGGATGCTTACCCGTTCTTTTGGATCTTCAGGTAGGATTCCGAACATAATGTAATCAACGAACGGATCCCTCCAGTCGCCGATTGAAGTTTGAAGGATTGAAATCCGACTTCCGACCACTTGGTGGCATTCAGCAACTGCTTGGTGTGTGTTAAGAGGAGGAAGGATTCTTCTTTCGCACACTGTGACTTGCATGTTTTCCTCTTCCTGGATTGCCATGGATGCGGCAAGTCCGGCTAGGGCATATGCACGTATGTTTTCACCTCTACGAATGTGGGTGATGTGACAGATGTCAAACTTTTGCAGAAGTGATTGTGCCTTGTTATAGTAGGGCAACAAATCTGGCTTCCTGACTTCAAATTTCTGATTCATCTGGTTGACGATCAGTTGAGAGTCTCCAAAGACTTCCAGCATGGTGATACCGAATTCGATGGCGAGTTCCAATCCTAAGATCAGAGCTTGATATTCAGCTGCATTATTTGTGCATGGTTCCAGTAGCGAGAAAGCGTGTGGAATCATGTATTTGTCGGGACTAACAAAGAGGATGCCAACTCCCGAGATCAGCTGTCTTTTTTCATTTGTCCTGGTTGCACCGTCAAAGTACATGTCCCAGGAGGCACTTTGTGAGAAAGTCTCCACATTGTAGACTGGTTCGTCTGGGAGATCATCTCTGAGTGGAGAATCTTTAGGCAATGGATGCTCTGCGAGGAAGTCCGCTAGAGCTTGTCCTTTGATTGCTTTTTGTGGTACATACCTAATATCAAATTGTGACAGAAGGATGGACCATTTTACCAGTCGAGCATTAAGAGAACCTGCCTTTGTGACAAGGACCTTCAAGAGGTTGACCCTCGAGACCAGGTAGACTGTGTTGGAAAGCAAGTAGTGACGCAGCTTTTGTACGGCGAACATCACTGCAAGACATTCTTTTTCAACTGGAGAGTAGCGATGCTCTGCACCTACTAGCATGCGGCTGAGGTAATATAGAGCAGCTTCTTTTCTTTGATCATTTTCTTGCGCAAGCAGAGCTCCCAGAGAGTGATCAAGGGCTCTTGTGTACAAGATGAATGGTTTTCCAGTGGTAGGAGCAGCTAACACTGGAGGTTTTGTCAGGTATGACTTGATGTCTTGGAAAGCAGCTTCACAGTCAGCATCCTAGACAAAGTTTACACCTTTTTTCATCAACCGGGAGAATGGACGGCATTTCCCCGAAAGATTGGAGATGAACTGTCTGATGTAGGCGAATCTCCCTTGAAGCCCTTTGAGTTCTCTCAAGGTTCTTGGAGAGGGCATTTCTAGGATGGCTTTGACTTTTATGGGGTCAAGCTCTATTCCAGCTTTCCGAACTAAGAATCCGAGGAACTTACCCGACGAGACGCCGAAGAAGCATTTCAATGGATTCATTCGCAGTTTGTGTTTGCGAAGCCGGAGGAAGACTTCTCGAAGGTTTTCGAGATGATCTTATTTTCTTTTGCTTTTGACGGCGAGGTCATCAACGTAACATTCAACCGTCTTGTGCTGCATATCTTGGAATATTTTCATCATAGCCCTCTGATATGTGGCACCAGCATTCTTCAGACCAAATGGCATGACAGTGTAGCAATACACGCCAAATGGAGTTCGAAAGGATGTATGTTTTTCATCCTCAGGATGCATCTTTATCTGATTGTAGCCAGAGAAACCATCCATGAATGTCATTCGCTCGAATCCACAGGTATTATCAATCATTACCTCTGGTATGGGGAGCGGAAATTCATCTTTTGGGCATGCGCCATTCAGGTCTCTATAGTCAATACAGACCCTGATCTGCCCATTTTTCTTTGTCACGGGGACAATGTTGGCCAACCATTCAGGATGTTGTTCCTCACGGATGAAGCCGACGCTTTTGAGTTTTTGAACTTCTTGTTCAATTTTATCCATCACATCTGGACGGAATCTTCTTTGGCCTTGCTTGACAGGCTTGATGTCTTCTTGAAGATTGAGTTTGTGAACTGCTATTTTGGGGTCTAAGCCTGGCATTTCAGCGTAAGACCATGCAAAGCAATCAACGAACTCACGAAGAAAAGCGATATACTCGGGTAACTCATCATCCTTTATATTCTTGCTTATGAATACAGGACGTGGGTTATCTGGTGTTCCCAAGTCTATCTTTTGAACAGGATCTTCTGTTGGAAGGTTCGAAGGTGGTTCCTCCACAATATTTTCGGAGGCTTCCAGCTCAACGAAACCTTCTGGGGTTTCAAGGGCATTTCCAGACCAAGGTTTTGTTCCTTTCCACGGGTCTTCTTGATCGGTAATTTTCCCAAGGCTTGCTATGAGATGATCCCAATCGCCTGTTGAAACCGAGTCGAAGTAGGCTACTTCTTTTGGAGATAAGGGTTCTTCTGGGTCAGAAGTCCACACGTCTGTTCCATCGGACAACTCCTCTTCATTTTCGGAGAAATCGTGCCAATTGGATGAGCTTCCTGAATCTTTGTCAGGTGACTCATCAAAGAGATATCCAGGGAGATCGATGTCTTCATGGATTTGAGATGTTGAGGCTTGGTCTGTATATTGACTTTTAAGCCTTTGTGTCAACTGTCTCAAGGGAGTGTCAGGATCATACCCTAACCCGTGTGAAGACTTTTCTACATAGCCGTAGAGTCTCCAATCTTCCAGCTGGCTTTTGGTCAAGACGGGCCCCAATGGCGTGAGAATACCGCGTCCTTCTCCCAAACCGACTGGGTTTTGAGCGTCATAGCCCATTTTCTTCATAATAGCTTGTGCCACAGAACTGTATAAGGATAGTTGAGGCGTACCTTTATTCTGGAAAGGTTCAAGCATGGAGTTTGATGAAGAAGCATCCGATCTATGAAAGAAGATTGGTTTTTCCTTTGCTGAAGTTGCTGGAACAACGAAGGAAGCTGACGTAGGATCTTCTATGTCAGAAGTTGTCTCCATTGGAGTAAGAGCAGGCTGAACTTGCTGAGTGTCAGCTTGGCTTGACGATGTGTCGTCTTCTGGCTCTGAATCCGAGTCCGTGTCTTGCATGATAGACACGAAAGAGACAACAAATTTGCCCCCAGGCTTTTGTTTTGCCTTCTTCACTTTAGTTGTGATGACCAAAGGCTTTGAAGATTTGAGGGAGATGATGAAGGGAGTTTGAATGCTCTCTTCAGATTTACCGGATGGTTTGTTTTCTTCCGGTGATTGTTGAGGAGCTTTGCCTTTATCTTTCTGGAGATTTTCGGCAAAGGATGCTGTATGCTTCTCCTCTTCTTCTTTTTCACCTTCATACATTTGTGAGTCTGCGAAGTGGATTTCTTTACCTTTGAAGGGTTTTCTGTCCGCAAAGACTCGATGTATCATGCCGTCGTCGCCAACAAACTTGATGCATTGATGTAGAGTTGAAGGGACAACACCATTCTCATGGATCCAAGGGCGTCCGAGAAGGATGTTGTAGCATGAAGGGGTCTTTATTGCATACACTGTGACCTCAGAGATAAGATCACCTATCTGCAATTTGAACCTGATTTTGCCGATAGGCCTTTGAGTACTCCCATCGTATCCAAAGATAGATATAGATGTGTGGCTCAGTTTGCTGGGTGGGATGCCCAACTCTTCAAGAGCCGATGTGGAGATGAGGTTGAGTGCAGAACCTGGGTCGATCTGAACTCTATGCATAGGCATTTCCTTGATATACCCTGTGAAGTACAGGGGTCGGTTATGCCTGGTTTCGCCAAGTAGGAGGTCATCCTTTGTGAAGGCGATGGTTGCACTGGCTGCTTTTTTAACCGAGAGGCATTCAATGCATGATCCCTCAGTTTTCTTCTTTTCTCCCTTTGAGGAGGCTTCTGAGTTTTTGACCCGGTAATCCATTTCAATTTGGAGGACTTGCGGGGCATGTTTGTCGACATCCTCATTCAGCTTTTGTAATTCCGAGATGAGATTATCACGAGTGTGCGGAGACATTCGCAACAAATCTAGGATGTGCAGACGTGCAGGTATGTGCTTGAAGTGTTCAATCAAGTCATACTTGAAAGCCTCCTTAGGGCCTGCATGTTCATCATTGTTGCCACTAGGGGCGCTTACAACATCTTTTCCCGAAGGATTTACATATGTAAAGGAAGATTGATTGTAATTTTTGTGGTAGTCCCGGCTAGAGTGGGTGCCTCTACCAACTTCGAGAGCTTCTTGAGAAGGGTCTTCGTTTGGAAGATTGTCTTCAGGATCAAGAGGCTGTCGTTTTTCATTTGCTGAGGATGCATCAGCAGCAGAGTTACCATCCTCAGTGATTGTGTTGCATGGAGCATTTTTCGGGAACAAGTCCTGAACAGCATCCAGCAATCTTTCTTCTTCGTTGACTAATTCATCGTCCCAAGCATCAATGGCTGGGAATTCTTCAGTCAGGAAGGGTGTGAACTTCGAAGTCACAGTCTCAGGAGAAGAAACCTGAGAGGGTGTCATCTCAGTGAAAGTCACGTGAGACGAGGTGGCTCCAGAAGATATATTGCTAGGCGTCGCTGGAGTGTAAGTGCTCTCATCAGACGATGCTTCGGAAGAGCTATAATCCCGAATTATCACATTACAGGAAGCTCTGACGGGAGACGTTGCCTGATCGGAGTCAGACTCATCCTCGGATGTGAGAGGATCGTCTATCCAGCAATTTTCTCCATTTTCAGGAGTTAAGGGAGGATGTACCTGATGGTCTTCAGGGACTTCAGGCTCTGGATTGCGAGGAGGCTCGTTGACGCGTTCTCGCTCTTGTTCTAGAGCGAGTCGCTGCAAGATCCTTGCATATTCTTCAAGATCAGGCATGGGAGCCGGATCTTTTTCTTCATCATCTCTTTGTGGCTCAACATTGTTGATTTCTACTGGAGTGATGAGAGGTGCTGGTTCAGCAGCATTTTCTTGTACAGCTTCTTGGTCTTCTTCATCATCAGACCAGGATCCTTGTGGCTGTAGGGGGTTATACCAGATTACTGGCATAAGATGAGACTCAGGAACCCATTCTTCATCGGAGAGATATTCTCCTGTTTCAAGGGACTCCTCCCACTCATCTGTGTAGTTGGATTCGAATCCATCATCGGTGTCGCTTGATTCGTATCCATCAATGGAGAATCCAACTACCGAATTGCAAGAGTATGATGCCTCCTGCATGGCTTCTTTGAATTGAGGTGGCATGAAATCACTGAGAGTGAATTTCCTTACCCCCTTTGAAGTCTCTGGAAGGGATGTTTTTGTTACCTCCAGTGAAGCGGTAGAGGAAGCCTCTGCCTTTTCTTTGACCTCTAGTTTTGGCTGGGTCTTCTCTTGCCGTTTGAGCTTGAGGAGATGTTTCCTAGCCTGCCTTCGCTGTTGAGCTGTAGGCTTTATTTTCACGACCTCCCAATTTTCATCTTCCAGGAGATCGGGATGTACCCATATCGGTTGTCCGTCTGGTGTCGGGTAAGGAACCAGTTCTTCGGACGCTTCGATTGAGTTTATCACCTTGAAGGAAGTAGTGATCTTCTTCTTCGGTGATCTTGATGTTTGTCCACATGTCACCATGTTGACGGAGGCAGACCCATAGTTTTTGTCAAAGGTGATGACTCCGTTTTTCCACATCTCATTTATTTTCTCTCTCACAACGAAGCATTGATTGAGAGGATGCGAGATCATCTGGTGGTATGGACAGTACCGAGGATCGTTGGTTTTGCCAACATCACCCGGTCTTTTTGGTTCAGGCAAGGTGAGCTTGCCGTTTGCCACAAGAGCCCCGAAGATTTCATCAACATCTTCATCAAATGGGTATTTCTTCTCTACTCGTTCTTTGAAGGCATCAGAGAGTTCAGGTCTCTTACCAGCAGCTTTGTTTTCAGCTTTCTTTGGTGGCTGAGGAGCTGACTTGGTCTGCACATTGAGGACCTCTTTCTTCTTTGGTTTAGAGGTTGCAATGGCGGTTGGCTCTTTTCTTGATGATTTCTGACTGTTGAGGTCTTTAATCACCGTTTCAGCTTCCATGGAAGCTTCTAGGAGTTCTCCCAGGTTTTTTGATTTGTTGCCGATGATCATGGAGCGGATTCTGGCTCTCATGTTGTTTCGGCAGATGTCGACTAGCGACGCCTGTGGCAATACGTCAGAGCATTTGTATGCCATTGCTTTCCACTTGTGAATGAAGTCATATGTTGATTCATTCTCCCCCTGTTTTAGGCTGCACAGCTGAGCCATAGTAGCAGGATGATCCTCACCTTTGAAGTGAGTCAGGAAGCGTGTCTCTAGCATGGCCCAGTTTTGGATGGAGTCCTCCGGCAGAGTGGAGTACCAATCGAAGGCCGTACCTTTTAGGGTACTTGCAAAGAGGCGGATCTTGAGTGCATCTTGATCCGCGATAGCTCCCGTCAGGATCTTGAAGTGGATGACGTGATGTCTGGCTGATCCTTTCCCCGTATATGTTTGGAGAGTAGGATGCTTGAATTTGGTGGGGAACGGGACCGAGTCCATCCATAAGGGATATGGTGGCTTGATCCCATGCTCTTTGAGTATATCCTCTTCTTTTGCTTTGGCGAGGATACCGTCTACGTCCTTTTTGGTAAGGGCGCGTGACTCATTTTCTTCTCCATTTACCCTCGTCGTCTTGATGATTCAGAGGAGGTTCATTGTTCGCCTGATTTTGGAAGGCGAGGAGAAGGTTTTCCATCAGAGTTTCAATCCTCTGCTGGCCCTGTTCCAACTGCTGGATGCGGGTGATCACATCTTCTGGAGGTGGATTGCGGGGTGGTGGCTCAGAATTTGTAGCCAAGACATTCATCCTTCGTGATTCGAACGAAGAAACTGTCCTGGTGACTGAGCTGGGGCTCATTCTTTTTGAAGAAGAGCTTGAGGAAGGATCACTCTGCTGTCCTTTGCTTGAGGGAGCAGGGGATTCTTCTGAATGTCTTCTTGTCCTAGAGACGTTGCGGGTCATCGGACGTCGGACATGGATTTTTGTTGCTGATTTTTGGCGCCTTCTGGTTTTTCCAACCATATGGACGGCAGCAACTTGGTTGGGTCTTTCTTTTTCGACCCATTTGGGAGAGACTTGAAGTGTGGGAGGCTGGGTCCTTTGCTTCTCTAGTCTCTTTTGTCTATACGACGCGCGGCGGCGTATACGACGAGCAATTTGAGCTTCGGTCAGCTCTGACTGGGCTTTGACGATGAAGGATGTGCTCCCTCGGGCGCAGCAGCCGAGCCTGTCTTCTTTGTAGCTGGGCAAGGATAGGATGCGAACCCTGTCCTTTGCCAGTTGCAGCGAAGCTTTGAATTTTTGAAGTTCGGCCCCTGTAGATATGAAGGGTCGAACTGCAGGTTTGTAGGCCTTAGCAGATGCTTGTAGAGGCCTTGTGATGCATGACTTGATTTTGGGCTTGTAGGAACAAGCCGGCTCATGCTGGGATGACTTGGAAGTCAGGTTGGAGATGGGTCTCTCCTCTTTCATGTAGGCAAGAGGATAGAACTGGTTCTCCTTGAGTGGGGCCAGGAATGCTGGCTTAGTGGATGTATGGGACCTTCTCTGTTTTGGTGAAGGTCTTGGGGACCAAGTCTTGGGGTAGACCTGGTTGTTTGCAGGTTGAGGCTTTGTGGGGCTGCCACGGGCTTCAGGCCTTCTGGTGCTCGCCTTTGGTGTCACGGTAGTGACACGTTGAGAGGCGAGTTTCTGCTTCTTGGAAGGAGCAGTTTGTTCCTCAGGAAGTGGGAATGGTCCCAGCGTCCCAAAGACGATAGTCCGGGGAGTCGAGGTCGACCCGGAGTTCAGAGAGTTGCCGAGGGAGTTGATACTTCGGCAGCTGATGGGGCGCTTGTAGGTGCGCGTGGTTTGCTTCTGTTGAAGCATAAGTTGGTGCTTGTTTTCGTCGAAAGTAATGGTTAGTGAAGCTGCCATTGTTAGTTTTTCGAAAATTTCTGAAACAAGACCACATCCATTAGTAATCACAAGAATATAATGATCATAAATGGGAAGTTCTATGATTTCGTCTTTTCAAATTGCTCGAGGTAGATGACCCAAGCAATATGAGGAAGGCAAAATGCCATAGAAGGTACAATTGTTCTGATCGCAGGTATGGTAAGCCCGGAATGGGCATCCCAGTGACTGCTAGAAGCAATTGTGAACTTAAATTCGACTTATCGAGAAGCAGAGCTTGCTCGAGGTAAGAAGAATATAAAGTTGGAGTTACAGATGTGCCTGGTCGCAATACAGTAGACCCTGAAAGGGCGTACTAGTACCGCTAGACACAAATGTTTTGAGACCGCATCTATGAGATGAGATTCTCTGTTTTGAAAGGTCAAGATTGGATTCATCAAAGAGAGCAGATGGTATTCCAATCTGAACACGGGCTCAGCGGTCTCCGCGAGCGCCAGTGCTCAGAAAGAAATGAACCATGATTTCTCGGATCTGAATCTAAAAATGACGAGTTTTTTTTTTTTTGAAAGGCCAATATCGGGTTTATCAAAGAGAGCAAAAGGCACTCCAATCTGAACACGGGCTCAGCGATTTCCGCGAGCGCCAGTGCTCAGAAAGGAGAAGACCAAGATTTCTCTAATCTAAACCCAAAATGACGGAAGTTTTTTTTTTTTTTTTTGAAAATTTTTGAAGATTTTTTTTTTTTTTTTTTAAATCTTTTTTTTTATTTTTTTATTTATTTTTTATTATTTTTTTTTTAAGATTTTTTTTTTTTTTGAAATTTTTTTTTATTTTTTATTTTTTATTTTAAAATTTTTATTTTTAAAAATTTTATTTTTAAAAAAAAATTTATTTAAAAGACGAGAGAGTACACATAGGCCTCCTAACCCGGTCTTATGAAATCTTGATTGATAGAATTGCCCCCAGGTAAGGGTAGGATTACTTAATGAACCCGTTTGGAGGACCCTTGCCTAGAACAGTCAAGCTGTCTCCACACTCTGGACAAGGCTTTTCTTTGAATCAACCATGATCAAAGAACACAGTTGGTTTAACCTTAGTGGTCTATGTCTTTTTTTTTTTTTTTTTTTTTTATTTTTATGAATTCATCGAAGAGAAACAATGGCCCAAAACCTTAGTCGAACAGGCTCAACATTTCTGCAAGCGCGATGAACGATAGGAACGGATCAAGGTTTCTCAATTTTGAATCCAAATTGAGAAATCTAAAAAAAAAAAAAAATTTACTTTATATATATATATATATATTTTTTTTTAATGAACTCATCAAAGAGAAACAATGGCCCAACCCCCGATCCGAACACGGTCTCGGCGATTTCCGCGAGCGCCAGTGCCCAGAAGGGAAAGGATCAAAGTTTCTCAATTTTGAATCCAAATTGAGAAATCTAAAAATTTTTACTTTTATATATATACATATTTTTTCTTTTTTTTAGATTTTTAATGAACTCATCGAAGAGAAACAATGGCCCAACCCCTGATCCGAACACGGTCTCGGCGATTTCCGCGAGCGCCAGTGCCCAGAAGGGAAAGGATCAAAGTTTCTCAATTTTGAATCCAAATTGAGAAATCTAAAAATTTTTTACTTTTTATATATATATATATATTTTTTCTTTTTTTAGATTTTTAATGAACTCATCGAAGAGAAACAATGGCCCAACCCCTGATCCGAACACGGTCTCGGCGATTTCCGCGAGCGCCAGTGCCCAGAAGGGAAAGGATCAAAGTTTCTCAATTTTGAATCCAAAAATGAAAAATCTGATTTTTTTTTTTTGTTTTTTTTTTTTTTTTTGAAAAGAGAAAGAGTGGAAATAAATTCAAAGAATTAGAAATTTCCAAACAAAAAATCTCATCTCATTTTTTTTTATTATGCGGAATTCAACATAGGCCACCAATTATAAAGTAGCCAAGGAATCGAGAAAAGAAATATAAGCATAGAGCAAAATATATGATATGCAAATATTTCATTTCTAGCATCGTGTTCTCAAATAAACGAGTCCCACCGGGTGTGCCAGCTTGATGGACCGCGCTCCCGGATGCCCGGGGTTCCTACCGAGGTCGGCGGACGTGGGAGTCCGTTTGGTTCCGACCCTTTCGTAACCGGGGGGGCAAAGGGGGGCGTGCATCAACATTTCTTTTTTTTGTGTGGGTGTGCCAGATTTTCTATTTTTACTTGGAATTGCAAGTGGTGATCCGGAGATCAACCTTCACAAGTAAAAAGGAAATCAACTTCTTTCAAGTTTTCCATTGCACATATATTTAAGAAAAGAGACATTTTTCTTGGTTTGCCGTGAAAGGCGATTTTTTTGGCATTTATAGCCGATTTTGGCGTTTATAGCCGATTTTTGGCGTTTATAGCCGATTTACAATCCTTATCAACAATGAAAGACAAGAATTGTGATTTTTGTCTCTTTTGAAAAAATACAAACTACAATGAAAAGCAAGAAAAGGAGGATCTAACTTCTCAGGAGATTGTGGGGGACTCGTTTAGATTGACGGTCGCAAGCCATATGTGGGCTTCGCCATCATCCATGCAGATGAGAACAGAGGATGCTATTGATTCGCTTGGCTTGGCTATAACCTCGGGTTTTTAAAGGACAAAGACCAAAGGAAGGTCCTATGTCCAATAAAAAGCCGAGTAGACGGGCTGAAAAGCCATATCTAAGCCATTGGAGGCAGGAGGAGAAGGCAAGGACCTTGGGGGGGGGTACCCCCCCAAGGGACTTTTGTCACCTTGTTGCGGTGGCCGGTGTAGAATTTCCGCAGAGTTTTCTCTCTTTTTCCTTTCTCTGGATTTCTGTCTGCTGTCTGTGCTTTTTTCTCTGATGTTTCTGATCTTCTGTGATTCTCTGTTTTTCTTCTTGGAGAGCCCTCCTATTTATAGGCTTTTAGGTAGCCTTTTAGGTGGGTTTATGGGCTTTTATTGTCATTAAGCCTCATAATGGGAGGAGTTACAAAATTGAATTGTTTATTTTGTAACTCCTTTTTCTTGGCTTCTGATTGGTCGGAGGAGATTGAGGGCATTTAATCGCCTTTAATCGCCATGATGGGAGGAGTTTCATGGGTTAAATGCCATGAATCTCTTGACTTGTAACTCCCGAATGCTTGCTTCTGATTGGGCCGTCCAAAGAAATGGATTAATGACTGTAATAAAGCTAGTCAATTAATCGCATTAAGTGGTCGCCGAGCAGCTGAAGAGTCGCGGGCCGTGCCACGTCTTTTGAGATTCTTCTGTTGATGATCATCGATGGATCTTCATGTAGATCGACATCAGATGATCATGTAATTTCAGGTCTTTGTTGCCAACAGCGGGTCGGTGCCATCTGTCCTGTCGATTTCTCGATCGGTCGGGTAGAAAGCACACTTTTTTTGGTTGACCGGGTGGCGATCAATATTGTCTTCGATACTCTTGATGATTTACCCGTGTTTTGGACGGATGTCAGAGGATTTGGTCTCTCAAAAGCATGAATTTTGGAAAGTACCAGAGGCTGGGCTCCTCGAATCGCGAAAAAAACGGCGAAAACCGGGGTTTCCGGGGCTTTCCCGGCGACCCCGGGGTCCAAGGTCGCCGGCGACCCTGGTGCGACCCTGGGGGGGTTTTCCCCCTTTCGTGTCCCGTTTTGCGTCCGTTTTTGCTGTTTTTTTATTCTTTTTTCTTCTGTATTTTTCCTTAACATTTTGACCATTTATTGGCCTGATTTCTTTATAGGAAACCTGATGAGAATCCTTGCATTTTATTTTGCAAAGTTTCCAATTTCCTGAGAAAGCCGAAGACTTTGTCGCGCAGAGCTGCCGATTTTCCGTCAGAAGCTGAAACTGGGCCAAACGATGTCGGAATGACCTGAAATTTGGTGTGAAGCCTCCTGAGCAATAAATAAGACCAACCATAGGCTTTTGTTTGAGTTTTGAAGCCGTTTGGGGTCCTATCACCTGTAGACTTGCTTTTTGTCGCGATGAAGATGTCGCGGTTTGATGTGCGGTCAATCGATGTCCGATTGACTTGAAATTTGACAGGGAACCTATTGGAGTCATTTTAAGATGATCCATAGGCTCTGTCTTGGAAATCATGGTCCCGGAGAGCTTTTGTCGCTGAGAGCTCCTTTTCGGCTGTCGGAGAAGCGAAGTTAGGCCAAATGATTTTGAAATGGCCCGAAACTTGTTGTGTACTCCTCTTTGGGCTGTCTGGAAGAATCTTGCAGTTTTTGTTTGATTCTGACAAGATTTGATTTTTGGAAGCAGCATTGCCTATTTATGGCAGGTTGCGACTTCATGTAGCTCTTTGGATCTTGAAAAGGCAAAGTGACATTTTTGGTGTCAACACTAATGAAGCCCTAGCCCTCCTAAACTCGTCCCAAACCTCTATTTAAGGATCTCTTAACCTCATTTACAAGGGAGCTACCCTAAAAAGAGAGAAAAGTATAGAGAATTAGCAAAAAGGAGAAAGGTAGCCACCATTAGAGAGAAAGCTTCAGATCTAGAGAAGAAGAAGGGGAAATAGAGGAGAAGACTTCCATATCTTCAACTAGAGCTATGGTTCTTCGCGTAAGCCTCGTTCTAGGAACTTGAAAAGTGTGATTCAAACCGGTATTCCTAGATCTTTCTATTCTTCTGCTGCATTTTATCATCATCTTTGTTTAGAAACATGCTTAGGATCATTCATGCATCATAGATCTATATTAGTTCTTGATAAAAATGGTATCAGCATCTCATCATATTAATAACATGTTTAGATTCATACTAGTGGTGTAGATCTGCATTGATTTCGTAGTTCTAAGTGCTTAACTAGGTTAGATCTCGCATTTGTAGCATCATCATCCTCATTTAGATCGAGGAGGTCGTGAAAAGCCTATCTCAGAAGGCTGGGCGCCACCCACTGGGCGCCTACCATCTCTGGTTTGGCTAGGCGCCACCCTCTGGGCGCCTACCCTTCCGAGAAAGGGTTTGGGTTTTAGATCTCTACTTGTTACATCATTTTCTCGTAGATTTGTTAGTTGCATCATTAGTAGTTCGCATTAGGACATCCGCATCAGTTACTAAATATCGGAAATTGTGTTGAAAATCTTAAGACTATTGTGCATTCATTGCGAATCTTTGAAAACCCTGACTGAGCAGGATAGGCACCACAGGTGTGGCGCCTAGGTGGACTGTTCCACCTTTGTGCACAAGTTTCGATCTCTCGCATTTAGTTCATTTAGAAATCGCATAACAATGATATGTTTGCTTGTTTGATATGTTCTGAACTTCAAATTATCATTTTTATCACACACACCACCATATCATCTGAAACATAAAGTCATAAAAAACCCAAAAAAAAATCATAAAACATAAAACTATTTCTTCTCTTCCCTTACTCTCTAGTAAATTAGAGGAGAAACCAAAAACAAATGAAAAAAATACAAAGAAAACCCAAAAATAGTAGGTAGATAGCCTAGATTATCAAATCTCGTGCCTAAGTAGGATAAACCTTAAAATATCATAGTTAATTAACTTAAGAATTGCCAAATCATTAAGAACCCTAGAACAAACAATCTAATTGATTTGGACTGAAATTGGACTAAGGAATCACTAAGATTGTTTAGGGAACCGCTTCTCCTCTCTTGAGCTTAACTTGCTTATTCACTAAAGGTCCCTAATTAAGGATTAAACATAATTAGTTAAGGCTCTGATCTCACATCAATTAATACAATAAATACCTTTAATCCAAAAGATCTTGAGACCTTAATTAATTCGGATTAAAAATAACCAAGAACTTAATTAAAACCCTAAAACAGATCCATCTGGGCGCCACTCCCTGGGCGCCCAGCCTATTCATTCCCTAAGAGGCTCTATTTAAAATTTAATCTAATTAATTAAGCTTTAACCAACCCTAATTAACACACTAAAATACTTTTAACTTGAAAGACCTGAAATCTTAACCAACTTAAACTCGAATCCACCTAAAAGATACAAAACTAACAAACCCTAAAAAATTCATCTAGGCACCACTCCCCTGGCGCCCTGCCTTCCAATCCACCTGGGCACCACTCCCCTGGCGCCCAGCCTTCCAATCCATCTGGGCACCACTCCCCTGGCGCCCATCTTATCCCTTTACTAAGAAATCTCTAATTGAAACTTCTAATTAAACCAACCCGAATTAGCACATTAAAACACTTTAGGACTTAAGAAACCTAAGACTCTAATCAATTCACCCTCGGATTAACTTAAAATCCATCGAACCAAATCAAACCACAAGGCAGTCACCTGGGCACCACCCCCTGGGCGCCTAGCCTATCAATCCACCTGGGCACCACCCTCTGGGCGCCCAGCCTGTGAGCTCCACCTACACTACTCGTTTCTTAGAAACCAATCAATTAAGAACTAAACCTAATCAACTTAAATCTAATTCTTTCTCAACTGAATACTAAAAGATACTTTTCATCCAAACGCATTAAACCACAAAACCCAACTTCGGATCAACCTAGAACCTCAAAACCAAGCCGAACCTCAAGACAGCCACCTGGGCACCACTCCTTGGGCGCCCAGCCTGTCAATCCACTTAGGCACCACCCCCTTGGCGCCTAATCTGTCAATCCACCTGGGCACCACCCTCTGGGCGCCCAGCCTGTGAATTCCACCTACCCCGTCCATTCCTTAGGAAACCATTAAACCCAATTAATTGGAACCCGATTCATCCCCAACTGAACACGAATAAACACTTTCCGTCAAATCCTAGACCCTTAAATCAATTCAAACCCGAGATTGACCAAAGAATCACAAAACCCAACCGAACCATAAAACACATCCATCTGGGCACCACACCCTGGGCGCCCAGTCTACTCCTTTTCATAAAAAGCCCTAAATTCACAACTTAACCTAATTAATTAAAACCTCAAACCAATCCCAATCAACATAACATAATACCTTTAACCTTAAAACACTTGGAACCTTAATCGATTTGGACTTAATACCCAAAACCCTTTGGAACCGACCAAACCATAAAGATTCCACCTAGGCACCAATCCCTTGGCGCCTATCCTATCAATCCATCTGGGCGCCACTCCCTGGGTGCACGTCCTGCCAGTTTCACCTAGGCACCACCCCCTGGGCGCCTAGCCTACATTTCAACCCTACCCAACCAATTCAACTAAAAATTAATAATTAAACACCTTACAACTTAAACTAACTAAGACCAGAACCTTAATTAATCTCCGGACCCACAGCGGCACAACACAAAATCACAGGCAAACCACCTGGGCACCACTCCCTGGGCGCCCATCCTGCCAATTCACCTGGGCGCCACCCCTTTGGTGCCTATCCTTCCACTTGCACTAAAACAAGAATCCTCGTTTTATTTCAAAGTCCGGACCCGCATCACTTTGACATTAGAACAGCAGAGACATTAAAACATTCCTCAGAGTAAAACATAGCCCTTAAAACCCCCAGAATTCTGAAAAGAGATCGAAAAGTCTGAAAAGCATAAACTGTTAGGATAGGCTCCACCCCCTGGGCGCCTACCCTGTTTTTAATCTTGAATTGTGATTTTCGACTACTTTTTAGAATTCTGATTTAAATTAAAAATAACATAAGTTTAAAATATAGAAGAACACATTAACCAGATCCTTAAAACATCTCTAAACCACTCTCAATCAAAACCACAACTCACAACAAATCGAATCAATTAAGATCTTACTCAACAAACTGCTTAGGCACAGGAACTATCAAACTTAGGCTATTTACACCCTAGGATCAAATTGGATTACCTTGTTAGGTAGTTTAGAGCATTAGGCTTCACCCCATCACTCTTCCTGTTCCGTTAGGGAATTGGGAAAGCTGATGTGGGCGGTCTAGGACCTTAGGTTAAGGTTAATCCGATGATCAGTAATAAAGCATTAATTACATAAATCCAAGTAAATCCCCTAGTTAGGCCCTTCTAGCCCCATATCAAAAATCCATAAAAACTATAAAACCAACAAAATAAACCCAAAAAGATTTTTCTTTATTTCTTCCTCCACCTCAGGTGCCAAATATTTAATTGAACTTAATGATAAAAGGAAATGAAGAACTGACTTCTAAAATTGAATAAATGAGAATGACGAGATGAGATGAGTGATTTCACACACACTTTTTACTTTGGCCCATCGGCCACCCTTAAACAATCACGGCCCATCGGCCACCTTTAAACAAACACTGGCCCATCGGCCACCTCCAATCAATTACGGCCCATCGGCCTTTCATTTTTATCACTTGTGTATCGCACACAAAAAACACAGAAATCACAAGTCAAAATCTCATTTGCATCATCATTTTGATTTGAAAAGTCAGCCTTTAAACCTTATTTTGCCAAGGGATTTGAAGGGGGTACCCGGGAACGGGGCCAATCCTCTTCTTAAATATTTGGCACCTCCCCCCATTTATTTTCTTTATTTTATTTACTTTATTTTACTTGGATTTATTATGATTATGCTGTGTGAGGATTAACCTTTATTTAGACTTTAACTCATGACCCTAAATTGACCCTATATTAAAAAGACCCAAAGAGACCCCAATTAATGTGACAGGACAACCGTCGTGTGTTGCCGGCAGCACATTAGACGAGAGGAAGAACCCACCCACTTATTTTCTCCCCACATTTCTTCGGCTTTAGTCGAAGAACGGTGTTACGGCCGTATCCGTAGCTGGCGATCGTGATCCATTGATTTTGAGGATAGTCGGAATCCTCATTTTCGATGTAAAATTTAAATAGCATATATAGATGAATAGAGATTTCCCCACGCAAAATGCAAAATTCCCCTTTCTTTCCCTTTTTTTGGGGGGGGTCGAAATTCACATCCGACAGTCAGTGCTTCACAGAAACTTCAATGAATAGACTCATGTTGTATATCTGACGATGTCGTTGCATCACAGAAGCTACTCGAAAAGATTCATGTGTTAATATCTGACGACGTCGTCGCTTAACAGTAGCTCTTCTAATAAACTCATGTTTTAATAACTGACGACGTCGTTGCTTCACAGAAGTTAGAGGAATAATGTCATGTCTTAATAACTGACGGCGTCGCTGCTTCACAGAAGCTAGTGGAATAGAGTCATGTCTTAAAAATCGACGACGACGTCGCTTCACAGAAGCATTTAAAAAAACTCGTGTTATAATAAATGACGACGTCGTTGCTTCACAGAAGTTAGAGGTTTAAGTTCATGTCATAAACTGACGACGTCGTTGCTTCACACAATCTAGTGGAATAGAGTCATGTTGTATATCTGACGACGTCGTCGCTTCACAGAATCTAGTGGAATAGAGTCATGTTTTAATAACTGATGACGTCGTCGCTTCACAGATGCGTTTATAAAAAACTTAATTCTAATAACTGACGATGTCGTTGCTTCACAGAAGCTAGCGCAATGGACTTGTTTCATAATACTGACGACGTCGTTGCTTCACAGAAGTTATTGGAGCGGAGTATGTGTTAATAACTGACGACGTCGTCACTTCACAGAAGCTATTCTAATAAACTTATGTATTATAACCGATGACGTCGTTGCTTCACAGAGCTATTGAATTGGAATGTGTTTTAAAAACTGACGACGTCGTTGCATCCATTGAGCTAGTGGTGATCAATGTTTTAGAGTCTGACGACGTTGTTGCATCACAGAAGCATTTCTGAAAGACTCATGTCTTAAGTTAACAAGGGATGTGTTAAATTTCAACGAATCATTAGTTAACAAAAAGTAGAGCGAAACATTTCAATGACGCTAGTGCTTAATAGATTCTTTGCACACAAAAGTAGAACACATCGAACCAAAAATGGTGACATAGTTGATAAAACTTGATGACAAATTTGTTAAAACTGTTATATATAAAGTTGTATTACAAAAGTATGATCCACATCAAGGGATGTGTACAAGGTAAGCTAAAAAGCTATCCCACAAAAGTATGATCTACATCAAGGGATATATACAAGGTATGCTAGAAAGCTAACCCACAAAAAGTAAATCTACCCCACAAAAGTATGATCCACATCAAGGGATATGTACAAGGTATGCTAGAAAGCTACCCCACAAAAGTATGATCTACATCAAGGGATATGTACAAGGTATGCTAGAAAGCCACCCCACAAAAAGTATTTCTACCCCACAAAAGTATGATCCATATCAAGGGATATGTACAAGGTATGCTAGTTGGATCTATGAAACATGATCTGATGGTGGATTGCGACAACTATTTCGGTTATGTCCCCTACTTTTGCAATTAGAGCAAGTAACAACCCTGCGTTGTCGATTTCTGTCTTCAACACGAATCCGGGATTTCTTTGGACGCCCTGGCTGTTTGGTAGCACGTGGAGGCAAGACAATTTCATTTGATGTATGTTCCTATTGTCTGCTATCACGAGTGGCATGAATGACCTCACTGTACGAAGCACGATAAGTAGTTGTTAGGTAACAATCCTCAACATAGTCATAGGGATTTAGGTGACTAACTTTCATTGCTACTAGTGCATGACAGCATGGAATCCCCATTATTTCCCATCTACGGCAAACTACACTTCTTCTGTTCAAGATCCACAATATCTATGAATTGTGCTGATTGAACCTGAAACTCAACGACTCCGGCAACACGTACATGCACGCGGCGTGAGTCTTCAGCCTCTTGGCTCATTAGTTTCTCTGCATAGGGCGTTAATCGCGATGTAATATTTAGTGACTCGAGATGTCTTCTCTGGAAGAACTCCATCAACTTCGCACGGATTTCTTCAACTTGCTTTGTAATAGGAAGCACCCTAATGTCCTTTAAAAGCACGTTCGTACACTCAGCAGCATTGCTGGTTATCATGTCATAGCGCCGACCTTCAACAAACGCATTTGACCAACGTTGTTTTCCAATGGCATTGATATAAGTATGCGCCCCTTGGTCTACAGACAGGATGTCATTCATATAGGCCTCATACTCATATGGTCTAAAAGCCTTGGCATCCCGCTAGAATTTCAATACAATGGCACGATCACAGAAGGCTGTTTTAATGTTTTCTGCAATGTGATGACAACAGTAGCAGTGCATTGCGCTTGGAATGATGTTGGCCAATGCCGGGACAAGGCCCTTTTGTCGATCAGAGACAATAGTCAAATTTGTTGGACTTCCCAAAGCAAGAGATAGGTTGGCAAGAAACCACTCCCAACTGTCACGATGCTCAGCCTCGGCCAAAGCGAAAGCTATAGGAAATAGATTATGATTACCATCATAGGTGACAGCCACTAGCAGCACACCCGGATACTTGCCCCGAAGATGTGACCCATCAACAGCGATCATCGGCCTCATCGACGAACATAATGATCAGATGCAAGGACAGAAAGCCCAGAAGAATCTTCTAAACCTGTCTTCAACAGTCGTATCGATATTAGTCACAGTACTTGGATTGGTCATGTGTAATTCTTTACAATAAAGAGGTAGAATTTTAAAAGATTCTTCATATAATCCCCAAACTACATGCAATGCCATCTCTTTTGCAATGTGTGCTTTTAACTCCTTTTGGTATTCATTCATAATTTCTTTTGGTTTCAAGTGGTTATTGCATCAGACTCTGTCCTCAATGAACTCTTCAATCAGTTTCAAGGATGCTTGGGGATGTGTCATTCCCATCATTGGTTTTGAGCAACAATGTCTTGGGTTATAAGTCCGCACCTTAAACTCCGAGCCTGAATCAATGATGGAAGCATGTATACGCCAGGGACAACAATCATCTCTGCAACGTGCCATGACTTTTTTTATCTTGGTCGACACATGTCGTAGAGTAAAATTGTTATAAATTACAAATTTCGCAAAAGATCTTCTAAAGCTTTCACGATCAGGAAATTGACGCCCTATCCACATTTCTCGTGCTGAGTCCATACCAGTATCGGCTATAACATCTTGAGGGGCCATTGTGTCTACAAAATTGATATCTCCCATAGCCACTGAATGAATCACAGCCTGAATGGTTTCAGATCCTTGTTCATTACCAATATAATTGACATCTTTCATAGCAAGTGAATGATTCACAACATGAATGGTTTCAGCTTCTTGTTCATTACAAACAAAATTGACATCTTCCATAGCAAGTGAATGACTCACAACATGAATGGTTTCAGCTCCTTGTTCATTACCCCCGAAATTGACATCTTCCATAGTAAATGAATGATTCATAGCATGAATGGCTTCAGCTCCTTGTTCATTACCAACAAAATTTACATCTTCCATATCAAATGAATGATTCACAGCATGATTGGTTTCGGCGCCTTGTTTATTACCAGCCATCATCCAAGAGGGAGTTCCACGAACCATTGATATATCAACAGTAGCACATACAGCATCATGTGCATCAACAGCCTCGGGATCTATACCATCCACATCAAAACCAGCTCTTGTAGAACAATCTGTTGCATGAGGATCCAATGCGATAGAAAAATGCATATCAACATTTTCACGAATATCCACGGTGGGAAATACTAGGCCAGGCGTGGGATTTTTAATCTCGTAAATCCCTTTACACATTTTCTTCTTGGCACTTGAACCGCCAACCTTAACTCTTTCTCTACAAGGCATGGACAATAATTAAAGTTAGGCACGACAAGTGCAACTATATAAATATTAAAAAAAAAATAGAACATAGATACGTACCTAGAGCCTTCGCGTTTCTTGTTTATAACATGTAGTTTCCTATTGACATACACATGTAGCCCATCTTGCTCACTTCCAGACGCCATCAACATTCCCAGCATATCATTTTCATCTTCCAAACTAATCAACGAAAAAACAAGTCCATTGTGATGAAGGTATTTCATGCTTACATCCTCGATATTTGCATCCCAATTAGATAATGCAATGGCTTCATTCAGCAACATGTTGTTAAGGTCTTAGGTAGAGACCTCATCTTCTGTCTTCCACCATTGTAGACCGGGCGTATAATGTCAAAGACAAACTCTCCATCATAGTGAAATATGATGGAAATCCCATACTCAGTCATTCTGCCGATGCAAATAAAGCATATATTAATTTGGTGGTATTAGCAAATGTAGTCCAAGGGTTACCTTTCACATAATGCTAATAGAGAGATGATTGTATGGGTCATACTGTCCATTTCTATTTCTATTTAAAAGGAAAAAAATCACAAGAGAAGTTAACTCCCCTAACACTGTTTTCCATAGGGTTACTGACAGAGGAGGAGTGAAAATGAAATCATTTGATGGGTGTTTGCTCCCACCTTTATATAACGACATATTCACCAAGATTTCTGCACGTATTTGAGTACCCATCTTCATATTACTTAAAAGGGTTTAACCCTAATGTGCAAATACGTGTATTCACCATCTTCATATGCTCTCAACTAGGGGTTGTGACAATAAACAACCTTAGAACAGCCAGACTTGTTACCTTTTTCAAAAGCCCTAATGAACTTTTCTCAAAAAACTGTATATCAAAAGCCCTAATGAACTTTTCTGAAAAAGGTAAACATGAAACTCATAATCTATGGTAGCTAATGCATGAAAGAACACAAAAATAGTGATATGCCTACCTCTTCATGGAGTTCAACAACCTCCATAAGGAAGCCCACACGTTGGGGGAGAGTTATGCTCTGCATCATCTGCTATTCAGTCGCAGATAAAAAAGCTCCCACGAAAATGAAGCCGTGACGGGATATATATATAACATTAGCGACGACGTCAATACTGACCCTCTATTATAAGTGACGACGTCGTCGCTTGTAGAAAATAAGCAAAAAATATATATTTTCTGGCGGGAATACCAATTCCGTTACATATACTCTATTAGTACCTCTTCCGGTGAGTGACCAACTAGGGTCCTTTTTTAGGTAGAATTCTCAAAAATTTATAAAAAAAAAAAAAAAAGTTAGAGACAACTTTTGCAAGATGTCAACATCCTTGGAAAAAGAAAGAAGAAGTTGTTGTTGGACTGTTGGAGGTCTTGAAGAGAGTAAAGAACTAAAGAAGCATTAAACAATAGAAAAGTAGTAAAACGTTGAATAGAATAGAGACATTAGAATGATAATAAAGAGGGCAGGAGAGAGAGAACCGACCTAAAAAGAAAGAAAACAATAGAGAAACCAGAGAGAAGGGGGAGACCGAGAGCACTGGAGTGGAGAGGGAGACGTTGCAGCCTGCAAAGAAGGAGACGCTCACACTCCAAACGACGCCGACAGACTTGCTTCTTCCGGCCGGCTGGACTTCTTCCTCTTTCTTTATTTCTTTCTTTCTTTTTTTTTTTTATGGTTCAACAGAAGGATTTTCTTCCTTTTCTGCTGCTGCTTCTTTTTATCTTTCCAAGGGTTGAATGGTTGAGATAAAGGGGAGTAATTAGGGTTTTATTTATGAGAATAGCATATTTTGGGGAATTGGGGTATTGATTGTAACACATTTATCATCTAAACAATGGGTTTTTTTTTTCCAAAATTAACCAAGTGCTACAGTGGCCCACTGTCAGTGGGGTCAAATTTTTAAATTGAGTGGGATATTTTTTTTAATAGTATTTCACATCTCAGTGGGGTCAATTGACCCCACTACTAACCAAGTAGCGCCACCCCTGCTTGGGGGCCCCCATTTGAGGCCAAATTTTGGGGCCCCAGCCGGCCGCCTGTGTGGGCTGTCCCCAGGCCGGCCCTGACAGTCACTTCTGTACATGGATGGACTTAAAAGGTTTGACTCCATATTGATCTCCCCATTCAAACTCAGATCAATTCTTCACAGCAAAAAAAACAAACACATCCTTAATTACCAGGTCCAATCTAAATCAGCAGGAAATACCACTGTTGCTCTGACAACCATGGTGAATGATACTGGTGAAGCGCAAATGGTTTGAGTGGGTTGAGCTGAGTGGACTCTAGCAATGCAAGAAGAAATTGATGCCCTTAATCCAATCAAGCTTGGGACTTCGTCCCTCATTGTCCGTTTGGCAATTTATTAGGTTAGTAAAAATAATATAAAGCCTTCATTTTTTTTTTCAGATAAAGGATCACATAAAAATACATATTTTTAAAATTCCCTCCTTTTTTAGGAAAAATAAAAAAACAATCTCCTTTCTCCATTAAATGACACAAAAACACCCACTTTTTACACAAAGTCCAAAAATTTGCCTAACAATACACTAAAAATAAAAAAACATTATAACCCCCTTATATTTTATTCTCTTTTGATTTGATGCTTTACATTACTTTTATTTTGCCAAAATTAATGTGATAAGGTCAAAGTGGGTGTTCAAGACCAACCTAAATTAGATGGATCCATTAATAGATTAAAAGCCCGTCTTGTGGTAAGGGCTTCAATAAAAATAGAAAGCGTTAACTTGGATGATACTTTTGTCATAAAAACAACAACCATCCATCTCGTTCTCACAATTTATATAGTGCGAAATTAGTCCAGTCGCCGATTAGAAATGAAAAGTGCATTTCTCCATGGTTTTCACCTTGAACCAGTTCACATGTATGGAGCAACCACCTGGTTTTGTTGACCCCACTTGTCCAACTCATGTATGCCTACTAAAGAAGGCCATTTATAGGTTCAAGCAGGCTCCATGAGCATGGTTTGAAAGCTCAAAGTCGTCCTGTCCTTGTTTGTTCTTCACTCCTCTCATGGGACCATACTTATGTTGCTCTATGTAGATGAATAACCTGTCATTAGTAGCTCGGCTCATTTCCAACAAATTAAGATCTGAACTTATTATGAAAGACTGAGGGCCACTATACTACTTCCTTAGAAATAGAATTGAAGTTATTCCTTTGATGGTGGCTGTTATTGTCTCAATCAAACCACACTATGGACCTCCTCTCAAAGACCCCGGATGATCAACTCCAAGTCTACAGGTACTCCAGTGGCTCAAAAGCACAATCTACATACCTTGGGTGCTCAACCAATTGATGGCACCCATAGGAGTGTTGTTGGTGCGCTACAATACCTCACCTTGACTCGTCTTGACCGGTCTCACACGGTGAATCTCGCGCGTGTGCCAATTCATGAATGCACCCACTACCATTCCTTATCAAGCAGCAAAGTGGATACTGAGATATGTCAAAGGGTAGGCTACCCCATGGCTTATGTATTGTCTTCTAGTCATCTCTCAATCCATATGGATTCTCAGATGCCGACTGTGCTGTGGCTGAGCTCTCACTCATCACTCCGCTGCCTGCTATTGCATATACTTGCGCTCAAGTTGCATCTCATGGGCGGCTAAGAAACAACTCACAGTTATTCGCTCTAGTGCCACGGCAGTCTTCTGCAACAACCTAAGTGCGCTGTATCTCACTGTTTTGTTTCATGCACAGGCATACACAGTTGTGTATAAAAGACAATCTCAGTTGTAAGGATGGTATTAAGAAAAATAACAGAATAAATGAGAATTCTGTTCACCTTCATCGTGTAAGTTACTTCTTGATCTCCCACCAATTTTTTGGTGTAAGAACCAGATACTGATCTGATGATTGCCTTGAGTTCCATTCAGGTTCACACAGCCTCATGAATATGACCACCCCCAATTCAAGCAACCAATGGGCTAGACTGGCCCAAGATGCTCCACACCAAACTGAACAGATTTTTGAGGCGGTGAATCCTATCAGACCCATGTGATCCAATAAACAGTTTCTTTAGCTTCATTGATATAAATTTTAGTTAATTGGATGGACAAAATTAATGAAAACTGCTGGGTCCAGGCCAGACAGGACAATAGACTTTTGAGTCTGACAGCACTGAGCCAGACCAGAATTTCATCCCTGGGGATAAACAGGCTACCCCATGGTCAACCCAATTATCTTGAATTACAAATTAAAAAAAAAAAATCATGTACGAATGTTGGTTATATAAAAGGTGGGCGAGTTTGGCTCTTAGCTATTGGGTCAGAAGAAAATTCTCTGTCAAAATTACAAAAATGAATTGCTTCCTAGCAATTAGGTACTATCATTTACAATGTTGAGCAGATCCCTTACCCATACAGTTTAAACTATAATTGTTATAGCAATAAAACAAAATTTATGAAGACACGATTTGCTATTACAGAGGGAAAAGAAAACACAGAAACCCCCAAAGAATTACAATTCTGTAATTCCATAATTGTGGAAACTATAACTACATATTTTGCAGAAAACCAGGACCTGAGTGTAGAAAACTATAATTCTAGGCCTCCCAAACTTGAACATGGAAAATTGTTATCAAACAACCTTACCTTATGAACAGAGCACATTACAATGTTGCAACACCATCTTCCCATAACCTCTTTCTTGCAATCAAAACTCTTTCTTCGTCGAGTGAAAGAGCATCCACCTTTGGTTCTACTTCTGATGACCAGTCATCCCATCTCAGGGCCGTCAAGAACTTCTGAATGTAGCTTATAACAGAGGGTTTGTCTCTTAAGATGACAAATCCAAGGGGCCGAAGTATGCGGTCCATGTCAAAGAGTAGATCCTCCATGCTACACCCACGTTGATCAATCTCAGAAAATACACCCCAAGCATGAAGTAGATCATAAGTGCGAGGGTAGGTAGAAAATGATTCGCACCTGTATTTAAATGAAAGTAGGCACATTAATAAAATTAACGAGACAAAACATAAATAGAAATATGGGAATATGGTTTTAGTTATGATAGGTGAAAAGGAAAGCTAAAGCACATACTTGAAGATTTCACCTGCAATGGGAGGCAGATGAAAAACAAAATGCTAGACTAAACAGTTTTAAGAACTAGACGCTTTATAGAAATCAACAGTTTTGCTTCAGATAATAACTAAGGTCTCCAGCAAATGGTTTGAAGGCCTGGATAAAAAGTAGGAGTGCAACTAAAGCATAAAAAGTTATTATTTTTCAGGATTCTCAGTCATTGGCTGAATAACCTTACTATAGGAATTTAATCCTAGTGTTAAGTGGTAGTCCATGAGTCTCAAGCTCCATGGAGGTTGGCAGCTAAGAAGCACGAACATGGACACGGGACATGGACACGACACGACACAACACGGACACGCCGACACGGCATTTCTCAAAAAAGTAGGACACGGACACGTCGGGGACACGTTAATAATTAATAATAATAATAATATATCTAATCATATATACAAAAAGATACTATAATTAGGGCAGGATGATTTAATCAAGATGGTATAGGGTATAGGGTGGTATCAATTGGTATAGGGTGGCCCACACTATATTATAACACAATACAACATTAATCACAGTACGCATAATTTAATCACAAATCTTCAATTCAACTAAATAAGAAAGCTAATTAGTATTCTACACAAAGTCAAGGCCTATCTCAATTACTAGACCCCTTCCAGGACTCTTCTTAGTGCACAGAACACAAAATAGACAACAAGTCACGTCTGAATTTCTTGATATAAAATCCAGTGGGTCCCACTGGACCAATCCAAGATCAGACCTCCAATTCAAGGTCGCCCAATAGTCAGCCCTCCATTCTTTGGTCCTGATCCATCATCAATCCATATCCTGGAGCCCACAAATCAAAACTGATGTCTGCTGCTATTTATTTCCAACCACGCCTGGGCTATCTTTGAATTAATTGATCAGTGGGTCCCACTGATCCAAATACTAGATGTCCCACTCCTCCATGGTCGCCCAGGGGTAAACCCTCAACCCATTGGATCTGATCCCTCATCAGGTCATATCCTTGGGCACACAGATCAAACAGTTACTAATGGCTTCCAAGAAATAATTCTCGCCTGGGAATTTTGTGGCTGTTAGATAGAGAAACAGATGGGACCCACTTCCTATGAGTCCACCATCACTAGGATCGACCATGGGTCCCCTATAAGATACGGGGTCCTGATCTTTGATTAGGTCAACCCTGTGACCCCACAAAGGCTGTCGAGCTCTGCCCTGCCTCCTACAAGTAGTTCGCCTTCCAGATGTAAGTGCAACAAGATAGTGGACCAGATGTGTCCCACTCCATCAAAGTCCAGTACTACCATGGTCGACCAGCAGTGCCCCACCAGATCTCCGGACCTGATCTGAGATCAAGTGGGCCATGGGGTCCCACAACCCTCCAGCGTCAATATATACTATTGTCGCCATGCTTAACTTTATTTTTTTTTCAATTAAAAGAGGCAAAACGTGTCCGGGACGTGTCGGGACGTGTCGAGGACGGTCCAGAACCTGTCCGAAATATAAAATATTAAAAAATAAATAAAACACTCTTTTTTGCTTGTCCGACACTTGTCGGAGCATGTCCGTGTCCGACACGACCGGAGAGGTGTCCGTGCTTCCTAGGTTGGCAGTTGTGGTTGAGAATTCAAGATTTGAAAAATTATTTGCCATTGTCTTTTCATCATTCAATGGTGAGGCAGGGAATCTAGCTGAATGGGGAGTTACTCTCAGTTATCTTACAGTTTGGTAATCTAAGTTCTTGAGGTTGGATCTGACTCGTTTGCTCTTATGCTGTGTTTGTTGGGCCCCTTCAGGATGGCCCTATTGGTGTTGCTTTGTTTTGCCAAGGGGTTTCTGGCCCTTCTGTGTATATTTTGTCCGCAGAAATAAAATTAGGCCATTTGTCCCTGGCTGTAGCTCAGCCGGTTAGGGACACAAGTGTGTGTGAGAGCGCATACACTCGAATCTCTAGTGTAGCTAAAAATAAAATATAATTTTAAATGAAAATAAATAAATAGATTATAGATGATGGTGGTGGTAAAAATGGATATGAGGAAGTGTAACTTATCTGAGAATTTGACTCAAGATAGATCGGAATGGAGAAACAGAATTCGTGTAGCCGACCCCAACATAGTTGGAACAAGGCTTTAATAATGATGATGAAATAAATAGATTATAGAACAGATGTTTTTGGTGTGATGGTCTTTCTCCTATGGCTTTGGTGCAGATTCCAGACCATTTACTGATGATGACTCTCATGATTCTATCTACAATGGGTTGACAACCGATGTATGACTATGAGGCCTCCATCCTGAATCTGAATACACTGAGCTTCTTATATAACAAGATCTTGGAACACCCGAATCAGCAAGAATTTGTTTCCGTTGTTTCCGCATTATATTCATGTTACAAATAAGGAATCAGATTTGCTTGGAAAAGATACTAATCCCCTGACTTCATTTGCATCAAAATACAAATGAGGATTCTAACAATGTTAGGAACCAAAATCTTAGATCAGGACTCAGATTCTAATTTATATTGAAACCAAATATAGGTTCATATCCTGTCCGTTTTTTATCGGATCCATATTCCCTGGATTTCTCCGATATTGAGGTAGCCATTGGCATCCTTAAAATAGTTATTTGTAGCTGCAAAAGAATAAATCGTAATGAAGGTATAACATAAAATCAAGATAAGTGCTAAATGAATGATGTGCTACAGAGTCAAATACTTACCAATCGTGGACAGTTCCAATTAAGCCTCGATCATATATAATCTTCAGTTTGCTAGATTCATTGACAGAAATGACATTCATCACCCACACATCTTTATCTTTAAGAGAAGCAGCAAACCCCCCAAGGTTGGAATTCATATCCATGATATTTCTGAATGAATTCTTCTCAAATTTGGATTTCATCTGCTTCCAATACTGAATGACTCTCCAACGCCAAACCTCCTGCATTCCACACACCACAATTGAATAACTGAAATCTCAGAGGCTGAAAAATGAAACTCATTCAATTTAAATGTATGAAAAACCAAGCAGTTTACACAAACAGACTAACTAAATTACAGAAGCTTACAGTGTCTTCCTGATATTTCTCAGCACTGATGCCAAGTTCATCCAGACGAGGAGGGGGTGCTGTAAGCCTCTGTGGCCATGGAGCCAGTTCGCTGCCTTTAGCTCGGTGCATTTCTGAATAGACAAATGAACATCATATTGGCATGTTACAAAACATATGACAAATGAACATCATATTGGCATGGAAGCCATCATTCATGAAAAAGAAAAACTGCAGGGTAGAAATTGTTTTCGTCATCCATTTCATAGAAATAAGGACATCTATCACACCCACGGTCATGTATTTATTTTTTTTACAACCATGAGGCCAGACAGAGAACTGAAATGGTTTAATCCTGCACCTAGTAAGTTTAGTTTTGATTTGATGTGTTGGAAGTGAGTGAATTAAAATCACTGGATGGATCGGAGAATAGACCCAAGATCAGGTACCGGTATGAGATGAAACAGTGTGAGTGGTACCATAATGTATTCCATTCTTATAGTCCATCAAGCTTAAATCTTTTAATACATGGTTGCTTAGCAATGCTTTTGAACAATTACACCTTAATTTGATCCAACAGCTTTGACTCTCTTATTTCATAAGGGGCATCCTCTCTGTACTCAAGGAGGTTGAAGTTAAATGCAGTTGCAGCAGCCATTTCTCTTCTCCACAGTCCACACTCACACCAATGAATGAACTAAACAAATTTTAAGGGACATTTTAATAGGTTTAACAATTAAAGAATACTCAGAACTACAAGATTCTCCATCACATGAAAATTAAATTAAATGTTTATAACCAACGAGCACATTGACAGCAACTGAAAAAATATAAAACGCTCAGCCCAAAGCGTTGTACAGCTTGCCTGAGCTTTCAACTTGACTAGAGAGAATGAAAACCTCACATTCCATGATCCATGACCAACACTTCCAGACTGTAAGGTCCTAACTAACTAATTTTTAGCCTTTTCTCTTCAATATGGAAGGCTACTGAAGATTGTCTTGACCATCAACATCCTAGGCACCAAACGAAAAGGTTATAAATCTCCCACCTAGCAATTTAGCATGCAAGTGCAATGAGTGGTGGGATTGATCATAAGTTCATAATATCTTATACTTGGTCACCATTCCCTATAAATTGAACATGCAAACTGCACATCCTTTTAAGTCCTGGAAATTGTACATTTCTTTAAGAACAAAAGTGCGCTAGAATTACCTATTCAGCCGTTTTAACCAGAAGATTTCAAAATATTCAAATTACTCACTCTTTGAGTATGGTGTGATGCATGCCTTCATGGATACATTCCATGATGCATCAGGATCTTCATTGGAACTGCACAGAGGAGGTTGAGTCCCAGGATCTCTCTTCAAGTAACAGCTGTTACTCAATGGCTTCATCCATATGACGGTCTGGTCTCTCTTTGAAACAACCTTCCAACACATCCGTCCTAGAAGATTGCTCATAGCAAACCAAATTCGCCGGTTCTCTTGATCTTGTGAATAGGCTTCTGGAGAGGAGTACACAAAATATCCCCCAGGCCTAAGTAACCTATCCAGTTCCAACAAGAGAATCCCATCTCTCTGAAGCCAATCAATCCTACATCGAGAGCAGTGAGCAAGTTCAAATGAATGGCTAGGATAAGGAAGCCTCTTCGTTCCCAACACACCAAGGGTCGATGGGATTCCCCTCTCCAAAGCAAACTGGATCTGATTCTCATGAACATCATTGGGTGCAAGCGACATTGCTATGATATTGAGCGGAAGCAGGTATGCCCCAAAACTTGCTACTCCACATCCAACATCAAGGACAGTCCGGATGTTTCCACCATTGTTGAGGTTATCATCTGGAAACTTGAGCATCTATTTCAACAACAGAACCAAAAAGTTTCCATGACAAGCAATAACAAGATTCAAAGGGAAAGAATTCAAAGGTACTCCACTGGCAACCAAATCAGTCACTCCAGTTCCTCACATTGGTCAAAGCAATGCAGGTCCCCCAACATTTCCACCAATGGGAGGTACACGGTCAACCAAACTGGCTGCTAACAGTGAAACAAGAAAAAAATTCAACCAAGCACCACCAGTTACCTTAGCAATAGAGGCTATGTACTTGTCAGCTCCATAGTGAAAATGCGTCCCTCCACCAGGAAAATTTATCTTGTCTCCATTCACCACCATCCAATTCTGGTCTGATTTCTCAGATGCAAGGTGCGTGTGGGGTATATTGACCTTCCAGACTTCGTCACGGCTTGCAGGCCATCTGATCGGGATCTGAAATTTGACATCTTAAATCTCCAAAGACACCCCAAACACAACAATATCATCTGCTACTGAGGGCCCGATTGTTTGATCAGCATTGAATTCCTCGGGTTTCAAAGTAGTGTCTTTCTTTTAAAGGGGGCCAAAAATGAAGAGCTAAAGGTGAAGATCTCCGAAGGGGCCATAAAGCAATTTCCCTTTGATACAGAAGCAATTTCCCCACAGTAAATTAAATCCTAAAAAGTTCGTGATCCCATCTGCATTTCCACCTTAGACCCTTCAGTCCCCACCTTTATAATACTGGAAGAAAAACCACTGGCTATGAACTCATAGGAATTCAATATGAAGCAAAAATGGATATTCAATTCCTATGAATTCTAAGCAAGGCTTTCTATTAAATGAGCTAAAAGTGAAGCATTGGGGCTTAAAATGCACAAGGGGCCATCAAATGATTTTCCCCTTTGATGAGAAATAATTTACTCATCCATCACCCAAGTAAATTAAATTCTAGATAAGTGACAACCCCATCTCTGCATCTCCACCTTAGTACTCCTACAATGTCAGTCTCTTCACTGTGGATTCCTAGGATTTCAATGCGAAATAGGCAAACAGGCCAAAACTCAAAAATGAAGAACCAAAACTTCTAAATCCTAACCTTGTACCCAGCAGGGGGAGGTATGAGGCAATTATATCGTCGCTGGGGCGGCGGGCAATGCCGCTCATAGTGCTCCATCAAGCTCAAATTCAGCTTCAATTTCATCTGGTATATCAGATTCCTATCCAAACAAGGAATCAACTCCGAAAACCTCGAATCGCAAACCTAAAAATTCAAACCCAACACCAAAAAAACAACACAACCCCATTTCATTATCCGCATTAACGAATTGAAAATGAAAAACCCAATCAGATATGGGAGAGCGATTGGGAGGGAGTGTCTTACAGGTATGGACTTTGGGAAATCTGAGATGCGCTGCGGCTGGTCATCATCGAAGGAGTCGAAGGCGGCGCCGTCTCTGTCTTCTACGTCATCGGAGAACTTCCCGACGACGGGGTCGGTTCCGTCGGCTGAGGCGAGGTGGTCGGAGGTGCGGATGCCGGGAGCGAAAGCGGAGCCGTAGTAGACGCAGATGAGGCCGAGGGAGACGACGAAGGCGATGAGGATGGAAGAGAGGAGCTTTGTGGTGAGGACGGTCTCGCTCTTCTTCCTCATCTCCGAACAACGACGACGGCCTCAGAGAGAGAAAGAGAGCAAGAAATAGAGAGAGGCTTTTGTGCGAGTGCGGAGGTAGGTCTTGGAGAGTAAAACGAACACTTGGACGATTCCTCTTTTGGCATTCTCTCGGAACGAAGAAACATGTGACTGAGGGTCTGGAATCCAGATCAGTCTGAGGCTGAGCCCAGCTCTTGTGTGGTCCACCTCGGGCCTTTGCTGGGGATGGGACTGGCCCCTTGGCCGCGTGTATTCAGTATTGTGACGAAGGCTTGGATCATCATCGGCCCTATTTTAGTGCTCCGGAATTTTTATTGTCCCAAACAAGTGCACAATCAAACGGTTTAGCCTATGCGGATGGGGTCCTATCCCGCAACCTGTTACTATTGAGGGGAGGGAAGTTTTCTTATTTGATGGTGATAGACTGTTTAACTAGTTGTTTATTTGGCAATTTTATTTGTAGAGTTAAAATAAAGTTAATTTTTTTTTTTTTTAAATCTCATCAAAAGTACTTTATTTCAAAACTCCCATCATATTTCTAAAAAAAAAAAAGTCAAAAAGTAATCACTAAAAAACAAAAAAACTCCAATTTTCAATAAAAAAAAAAAGTAAAAAAGATTTCATTACAAACAACTAAAAATAAAATACCATCATAACTCACTCATATTTTATTATTTCTTCAAAATAACCTTCACTCCACTCAACTCTACAAGTAAAGCCCCCGAACAGGCAAGCGGTCGGCATAGGGATTCCCATTTTGCAGGAACTATTTATTTTCATTATATTACATAAGATATATATCATTCATATAGTAAGTAGTTAAAAATGAATATCAAATGTGAATTTTAAAAATGAACATCAAATAAATTTGCATGGGAGAATGAATGGAGTAAAATAAAGAGTTAAATCAATAAAAAAAAATAGGGTCGGGGGTTTATGTTTGAAAGTAAAATAATATGAAATGAAAAAAATAAAGTTACTCCTCCTCAAATTATAATTTTTTTCATTTAGTGGCTTTCATGAGTAGCATTTGTAATTTAGTGTCTATTACTCCCTCGTGCAAACAAACATAAAGGGAATAGAATCAAAAGAAGATATTCATTTCACATCATTTTCTTCAATTATATTTCCCTAAAAGAAACGTTATTTAATTCTCATTTTTGAAAATCCACATTTGATCTTCATTTTAACTAATAATAGTATGAATTTTTTGTATTCAATTCCTTTCTATTTTAATACATACAAACAACCTAAGCCATCAACTCTATATATTTTATGAGTGATCAATATATATACAAGCAACAATATATGCACCGTGGGCCCACTGTGAGGACCCGTCCCTAGAGATACCTAGTGGGACCCAATTTGACTAAGTCAACCATAGGTTATCCTATTTAATAGGTGGTTAGCATGAGTAGTTAATAATTTCCATTAATTTAGCCTAGTTTATAAGGTTAGGACTCTTGTGAGATTATTAGTAGCCCCCTAGATTTAATTAGCCAATCAGATGCCTTAGTTGTAATCCTAATTCTAGATGGGTTTCCCTTAGAAAGTTGTGCATTTAACCTTAGAATGGCCCAATTACCCATGGCCTAACCCATTAACTTATTAATTATATGAGGGCACTCTAGTCTTTCCTACCCCACATTTTCCCTCCTTTTTAGAAATTTCAATACCTTAAATGACCTTGGCCTCCTTTATTCTCTACCAAGTAAACATGGGCACTTTTGTCATGATAATTAGCTTACCTTTATTGCCCTTAGGCTCCTTTATTCACAACCACTTATTTGATGATACTTTAGTCATTATATGAGAATACCTATACTACCCTAATCATTATCCTTATTTCTATTAGCCACCAAGGGCCCTTTAGTCATTCTATTTTAACATTCCCTAAATACCCTCATCCTTATCCTAAACTTACACTAGCAAGAGAGGGCACCTTGGACATTCTCCATCCCACCATTTCCTATAAAAGAAACCTACTACAACCATCTCAAACATTTCCTACACTCTTTTCCTCTCATTTCACTACAATTCTCTCCTAGATCTCTCTCCCCTCTCCAAGCTAAAGTAATCTCTTTCCCCCTTTTCAATTTCCTTGTAAAATAGTCATTTCTCTTAGATTTCCCTTTCTTATGCATTTCTCTCTTTGGGTATGGGTGTAGAGATTGTGGATCCAGCTGTGGGAGTGATCTTAGAGCTATTGGAGTGGAGCCCAAGCTATTTGAGGAGCTTTCTTCCTAATTAGGCAAGTAGACATGCTTAGATTTCCTAATTTGGCTAATTAACATGCTTAGATTGGTAATTACTGTCTTTTATGTATGTTTGGCATGATTTCTGTATTTAGATGGTTGATTGGATGATAAGATGTATAGAATTGTTAGTCTAAGCTCTTTTTATGTGTATTTGGCCATTGATGGATGAGAATCCCCCATTTGGAAGATCAATGGCCCACTTGTGATGAGATCATGATATAGGAGATGTGTTTGGTGTTTGGAAGTGTTTGGTGAAGATTGGAATGAAAAGGGAGAAATCCAAAAATTATGGTACTTGCAACAGCATTCAGCTACGCAGGCCAAGCTCCGCTAGGCAAGTTGGCCGAGCTCAGAACAGTTTGGCCGAGCTCAGTGCCTGGTTGGCCCAGCTCAGTGCCTGGTTGGCCGAGCTCAGAGCAGGTTTGCCGAGCTCAATGCCTGGTTGGCCGAGCTCAAAACAGTTTGGCCGAGCTCAGTGCCTGGTTGGCCGAGCTCATAACAGTTTGGCCGAGCTCAGTGCCTAGTTGGCCGAGCTCCATGCCTGGTTGGCCGAGCTCAGAGTAGGTTGGCCGAACTCAGTGTATATAGTGACCTTTCCCAGATTTGGACCCTTTTATGATTTGATCATGTGTGGGCCCCGTTGACCTTCCATTTGGATTGTTTGGGATTCGCCAAACACGAGTCAAGAGCTGGGCTTAACCTTGACCCATGTGGCCACCTAAGTAGGGTCTTGGGTTGTAAAACGGAACCTGATTCAAGGGTTATGGATGCCTTATGATGCTAAATACCTACAGTAGCACCAAGGATACTTAATAAGCATCTGGAACTCCGTGATCAGTGTCTTAGGTGAAGTGGGACCTTGGACCTGAATAGAGGGGCAGCAATCATCGATGGATTTGTGATATGTGGTACTTATATTGTCAAACGGACACTGAGGCTGACTGGTAGATCCGAACCTTGGATGTAGGCCTCGAGAGGTACTATAAATCAGGGCATTGCACTTAGGCTCTGATCCATGATCACGGTCCGTATTGGATGAGATGTCAGGACATAGCACCTGAAGTCCTGACCGGTAATATTGGGAACTTAACAGTAGATACTGATAGACGGACTGTATATTGAGATAATACTAATTAAGCGTATAGAGAAGCGGAGTTTACAAGGGTATGCATTATTAACTGTTGGGAACCACAAGGATGGATTAGCTATACCCGAACTCTGTGCCTCGTACCCTTAACTACTATCATCTCATATTAAGGATAATAAGGCTATCCAGTTTGGAGTACCCCACCTAGTGATCTGTAGATTTGTGGTTATATGATTGGTCTGCCGAGGGTTATGATGCCGGCATAGACATTGATACTGATTAGTCTGCCAAGGGTTATGATGTCAGCATAGACATTGATATTGATTAGTCTGCCGAGGGTTATGATGCCGGCATGGACATTGATATTGTGATGTGATTGACACAGTGGATACCAGGTGTGGGTGGGGTACTGAGACCGCCGGCGCTCGGACCGGGTGTATGGATGGACGGTGATATTGATCTAGCACGTAAGTCCAATGATTGGGACTTGGCCGTGGCTATGGATATTGTTGGTTGAGATAGCACGTAAGACCAATGACTGGGTCTTGGCTGTGGATATGGACATTGATGGATTCTTATACACTCCTATTCGATGTGACGGCAGCGGTGGGTGGCTATGACCCCTATGGTTGGTGTCCATCGACAGTTGTTTGGACGACGACGATGGGCTGGCTCTGGCCCCCCACGTCCTTTGTACTTCAACTGTGGACGTACCTTGGTGTGCTTCTATGTATGTATATTGGATGTATGAATATTATATATTATGGATATCATTGTTTATTGTCTTTAACTGCCGCCGTTGAGTTGGATCTGGATGCGATGGTTACGACTATGGTAATGTTACTTCCTCTGTTTACTTTTGCTACTGATGACTCTGATGTGCTTGTGTGGTTTATCTGATGTTTTGATGATGATGGCTTCTCTTATCTACTTGTTATGTTGTATCAAACATCTGTTATATCAATATCTCGATTATCGTTCATGCACTACACTCTACACTGTTTTATGTTGCACTCTGATATTCTATATTATTATCGAGATACTAATCATGCAGGTACAACTGGGATCAGGTATGGTCTTCTTCCCTACCTAATGATATAATGTATTGCTATCTAAACATGCTTATTTGCCTGGCTCATCGAGCCTGACCCAATCCTTGGTGTTTTCAGGTATCTTCTCTTTCGCTTTCTTTGATTGATGGTTTGCTTGGCGGCTGATTCGTTGCCGCAGGGTTCAGAGAATGATGCAGTTGGTGCATCGTGAGGTGTCTATCATATAGATCTCTATTCTTTCCTTTTCTTGTAGCTGGCTGTGTTGGCCTAGGACTGAATAATTAGTTTAAACATGGAAAGTACCTTGTAATCCTTTAAAGTGAAATAAGATTTTAGGGCCTTGTCCATTTACCTGCTCATATAAGATTCACACTTGATTATATTATTAGATTTTCCGCATCTCTTAGGTACTTTCTCGTAGCACCCCGAGATTCGAGGCGCCCGGATTTTGGGGCGTTACACCCACCTTTGATCAATGACGGTCCTTTCACGCTCTCATCTCCCTTTGATCCAATACCAACCCGATTTCACTTTCATCAAAACCTTTATCCATTGTTAAAGTGAATTTCAAAGAAATATAGCATTAAAAGACCCACTAAACTTTATGACTATTAACTTACGGTCTTTTTTCTATTATTGACCCTTATCTATAACGAGATATTTCAATGTACTCCACCGTCCACGGATAAGTTGGCATCTAAGTGGGCTCCATGAGTTCGAAATCAGCCCCAAATTTGCCCGGCGTGCGCTTATGTGGGTTTAACGGACATCACCCTAGAGATTTATCATGTTTGGTCAATTACTGTAAAAAGAAAAAAAAAAGAGGAGAGTTCCCTATTGAAATGAGCTTAATTTATTGCTTCACGTGAGGTAAAAAGTGAGTCTATCGAGAGGGAGCTTTGCTGTGAATAAGAATTGCACGAGTAAGGCATCATTTAAGAGTGACTCACAAATTTATCATGAGTAGCATGAGGAGCGCATTACCTGTTCCTCTGCCGACATGATGTTTTCTCTGTGCTTCAACCCTAAAAATAAGAAAGTTTTTAAAAAGTGTTGGATGCAAGATGTGAAAAAAAATCATAAATTTTTCATAATGTAAGGTGCTTTTCAAATCTCATGAGGGCCTTACAAATTTCTAGTAATAGCATAAAGGGTGTTTTCTAAAGTTTTTGAGGGATCATTACCCTCCCTTGATCCCTAGTTCTCACTCCACCGATGATCATAGGAAATCAGAATCTTCTCCACCAATGAGTGACAATTTTTTTTTCTTTTTTTCTCTCATTTTTTTTTCTTTTTGTTTTGTGAGGATATTGTGTTGTACCAAACATTGGGAGGTTGTAAAAAAATAAGAATGATTTTCCTCTCTATCTTGAAATCCTTTAGGGCACGTTTGGCAACAGTCACGCAAGAGGAATCCTCACGTGTTCCGGCGCGATCGTGGATTTCCACTATTTGGATGTGCGTGGATTTGGAGAGGGTGGACGAGAGAAAGCGTTAGAAGCAAATATTATGGACGTCGGACCTCCCCCACCCCCCTCAGATCCGTTGATTCCGCGCATCGATGGAAAGGCGGAGCTACAGTAGCATCGGGCGTTAATTTTAACCAGTCCATTTTTGAATTTTTTTTGGTTTGTATGGGCTCCACAATCAAGATCTGAACCGATGATTGTGTTAAGAAGGTCCATAACGGCTATGTCCCAAAATTTCAGCCGTTGATTCATCTTAGATCTTGAGATATGTATAAATTAGTCATGGACAGTGAAACTGTCTGGCACAGTGACGGTTCTAACGTTAATATGGCCCTAATAAGTTTTTGCTTTGGGAATGTACCTTTTAGATTCCCTACTCAAGATCTAAACCGTTAGTCACCTTTAAAAACTCCAAAACGGCCACCTCACCAAATATCAGCCGTTAAATCATCCTATATCTCGAGATGAGTGCCAAAACCTCATTAAAGTTAACCGTTAATGTACACCGGTGCACAGGCAGTCTGTTTTTTTTGTTTTTTGGTTTCTATGGGGTCCACAATCAAGATCGGAATCGTTCATTATTTCGAGAAGGTCAGACACGGCAAGGTGATCAAATTTCAGCCGTTGATTCATCTTATATCTCGATATATGTGCCAAAACCTCATTAATGTTCACAATAAATGCACAGTGGGTGCCAAAACAATCCGTTTTTCTTTTATTTTTTTGGTTTATGTGGGGTCCACAATCAAGATCGGAACCGTTCATTATTTCAGGAAGGTCAGACACGGCAAGGCGATCAAATTCCAGCCGTTAATTCATCTTATATCTCGAGATATGTGCTAAAAACTCATTACTGTTCATAGTAAATGCACAGTGGGTGTCAAAACAGCCAAACATCGCACTCTTTATCAAGGATTCTTTGAAGATTCTTTGAAGATGCAGAGAATACACGGAACCATGGCTTTCTCTCTTAGCATGGACCGTTGTCAAACGTGCCCTTAGTCACACAAATGCACCACTAGATGATCCAGGGGACTATGGCGACTTGTTCTTAGGTTCTTAACCAATAGTATAGAGTGTGGATCCTTTTGTGGCTTCCACTTAAAGTAAATTCATGAGGCTCTTAAGTGAGACCTACTTATGAGAAATCTAAATCGTTCAAAGTAAATTAGCCTATGCTGAATAATTCTTTTGAAAATTTCCCACAATTAGAAGATAGGCTTGCTGTCAGATTTATCACTTATAACACAAGTAAATGAGTATTATGAATTTTGTGTGTTTTATAACGTATCTTATATTGGAATAAAATTTTCTGAAGGATAATAAGTGGGCCATTTACTTTGAAGGGCTTGGGTTTTTACCTATAGCCCCACTATCTATTGAAGAGCCTCACGAATTTCTCATGGGTGGAAGCCTTGGAGGACTTAGACTCATTAGGATAAATCATATATATTTGAGACTATCTTTGAGATTAAATACGTCCACAATCAAAATCTGTTAGGCCTAGTGGGTCCAGTCCAAGTGGGTTCATGGTCATGGGTATTTTGGTAATTGTACCGGGACTTTCTTATTGACTAAGATAGGGTTTCTTGGGGGGTAAGAAAGAGAGCATTATATATTCATGTAATGTGTAACCCATGAGTGAGATAGATACTGTAACTGCATATCATAGAGAGTGAACCTAAAGGAGAGTCGAGTTTCTTTCCCGTGGACGTAGGCAAGATTGCCGAACCACGTAATTCTCTTGTGTATGATTGCTTATTTTTGTGTGGTTGATTGATTGCTCGATCGCATTAATTCATGTTTCCGCATACACGAGCACAATAAGTGGTATCAGAGCCTAGGGTTTGCTAGGATTGGATTGTGCAGCGTTGTGATCGACAGATCGGATCAAAGATTGATTCAGATTTCTGCACGTAGTCTTCGTTGCAGAACAGAGATCGTTTCCGATCTCTGGTGGGCCACACTGATCGGATTCCGCCGGAAATCCAAAGTCGCAGGAACAGGGGAGAGATCGGTTTACCCAGAAGGAGAAAAGGGTTCCGGGTTCTGGGTTCTACTTGCAGAGACAAAGGGGTTCTTGATTCCGGATTGCAGATCAGAATTGAAACGCAGAAGCCGCCATCGTCACCGGATCACTGCGGTACAGCCATCGCCGCCTGCGATCTTGATTTGCAGAGCTTGCTGCCGCCTCCGGAATAGGACCGGCGAGTCACTGGTCGCCGTCCCGCTGCTGTCGTGCCGTCGCCGGAACCCCGCCTGCTATCTCTTCCTCGCCGTGGCCGAAGAAGGAAGGAGCAGCGCCCTCATCTGTTTTTGGTTACAGAAACCAGACGAAGAAGACGACCTGGGTTTTTCGCCCAGGCCAGGTTCTGCACAGGTTCAGGTTGGGTTCAAGGTCAAGTTGACCTGACCCGTTTGCAGGAAGCCCAGCTAACAGCCAAGACCAGGTCAGCTTCGATTTAGGTCAGCTCGGCCTGACCCGTGAAGCAGGAACCCCATCCAGTAGCCGCTGACGTCATCATCACGTCAACGAACAGTACGGTCAATAGCAGTTTTGACCAGATTGACGGGTTGAGAATTATTCTCGCGATAACTTGATCATCCGGTGTCTGATCGGAGATCCGTTTGCACCTACAGACTCGTTGCGAGTAGATCTACGTAACTGTGGAAGAAGATTGGCAGTTTGACGGTCAACAAGATAGTTTGACTACACAGAGCGCAGAAAATAATTTTTGCGATATCAAAGCCAGCGCAGAAAATAATTTTTGCGATATCAAAGCCATCCAGAGTCGGATTTCAGATATGTTTCTTCCAGCGTGCTCGTGGTGACAAGATCTATAGATTGGTGCAGAAATTGAGGTTAGTGACAGTTGTTTATATTTCTTGATTATTTAATTGAGATGGAAAACAATACTGTGAACACTACCATGATCAAACTCAACCATACCAATTGGTTGATTTGGAAACCTAAGATGGAGGATATACTCTATTGCAAAGACCTCTATGATCCCATTGACGGGGATATTGCCCGACCAAAAGAGATGTCTGATCTAGATTGAAAAAATAAGTATAGAAAGACCATTGGTCACATCAGACAGTGGGTGGATAATAGCATATTTCATCACGTGTCTAATGAAACCAATGCGAGAACCCTTTGGAAGAAGTTAGAAGAAAGATATGAGAAGAAAACTGCCGTAAACAAAACTTTTTCTGATTAGAAAGCTTGTGAACATGAAATTCAAGGAGGGTGGTAAAATTGAAGATCACATAAATGATTTCCAATGCATTGTGAATGAGCTGGCTACAATGAAGATGATCCTTCATGATGAGATGCAAGCTTTATTTCTTCTAAGTTCTTTGCCAGATACATGGGAGACATTGGTTGTTTCCTTGAGCAACTCTACTCCAGATGGTGTGTTATCAATAAGTCAGGTAATTAGCTGCTTGTTAAATGAAGAAACAAGAAGGAAAACTACAGGGACAGATAATGCACAGGCCTTTGTTACTGAGAAAAGGGGGAGGAGTATGAGTAGAGGACCAAAGGGGGGTCGTGGCAAGTCAAGAGGTGGATCACAGACTAAGAAAAAGTCTGAAAAATGATTTCATTGTGGCAAGGAGGGTCACATTAAGCATAATTACTTTGCCTTCAAGGAAAAGAAAGAAGCCAACAATGAGCAGAAGAATGACACTAATACTACAGCTACTTTGGATAATGAAGTAGTGATTCTGACCAGTGAAGTTGAAGAATGACTTGTGTTGCCCATCTTCACAGTGCCAAAGTCCCCGATAACAGCATATTTCATCACGTGTCTAATGAAACCAATGCGAGAACCCTTTGGAAGAAGTCAGAAGAAAGATATGAGAAGAAAACTGCCGTAAACAAAACTTTTCTAATTAGAAAGCTTGTGAACATGAAATTCAAGGAGGGTGGTAAAATTGAAGATCACATAAATGATTTCCAATGCATTGTGAATGAGCTGGCTACAATGAAGATGGTCCTTGATGATGAGATGCAAGCTTTATTTCTTCTAAGTTCTTTGCCAGATACATGAGAGACATTGGTTATTTCCGTGAGCAACACTACTCCAGATGGTGTGTTATCAATGAGCCAGGTAGCTACACTACCAAAAAAATGACTCTTAGTGTCGAACTTTTTGCCACGGCCAGTGTTTTTGTGGCTATTTCTTACTTGTTGCCACGACCAATAGAGTTAGTGGCAACAAATCCCATTTTGCCTTGCATGTGTCTGTCCGTGACAAAACGTGTCCTTATTGCAACCACTTCAACCTGGCCATGGCTTTAAGTTGTTCCTTTTGCCACGATCATGTTTTGGCCGCCGCTTCAAGTACACATTTTGCTTCGATTGCGGCAATAATATCTAATATTTTTTTTCTGAAAAAAAAAACATGTTCGTGCGGCGGTTAATTCAAAATGCGCATAATACCACATCACTTACGCCCAAAACACCACTGCTCATGGCTGTCGGGTTTTTAACGACATTCATTTGCATAAACGACAGCCCATCCATGTCGCTCATCTCATCTAAAAGGAAGCCAAAAAGACCCATGCTCCAATCTCTCTCCCGCGCTCTGCCCATTTTCTCTCCCGCCCTCTACCCATTTTCGATCTCAATGGAGCCCTCTTAAAAATCCCTAAAACCACATCTCTTCCTTCCTCTCAATCGATCTAAAAAATGGGAAAAGCACCAGAAACTCATCGCCAATTTCATTAGCCATTCATTCAGGTACTACTATTGTTTGCTTTTCTCTTACTCTATACCCTTATTGTTTGCCCTAAGTTTTTTTTTTTTTATTGTTTGCCTTTCTCCTTCTCTATACCCTTATTTCGTTTGTCCTAAAGAAAGATTTATAAGTGGTTTTTGTAATTAGATTTTGAATGTTAGGTTTCGATCGACTGCAGCGTCTGTTGCGATGAAGGCTGACTGATTCTTCGATCAGTTGATATATATGATTTATCTTTTCTATTTGGGAAAAATGTGTTTTAACTTGCTCTTGCTTGCAGAATCTTGATAGTTGCGATTTAGTGGTTATTAATCGCTAAATATCTAATGGACTTTTTCCCCTGTTTGTTGTTATTCCTTTAGTTTTATGTAAGGGTGGGTGTGTTTGGTTGTTCTAAAAGTAATTAGCTTTCTCTCTGCTGAGCATAAACATATTTTTCTTTTCTTGTTTCTGAGCATGTTTGTTTCCCTCCTTTGGATTAGGGTACTAGAGTCATGTTATGCAGTTAATAGTGACTAACGACATTTTTAGTTGATTTTTTTTTGTTTTGTTAGGAAATGGAATACTGAGAATGGAATGAAATGAGATGAATTCTGTGGGTTCCTTTGAATGATCTGAAATGGATCTATGGTTTTGTGAACTAAATCAATGGTCTTCAAACGTCAAGAATCTAGGGTCTATGGTTTTGTGAACTAAATCAATGGTCAGTCCCAAATGACCATATCATCCCTCAAAAGTAAATACACTTATGCTGATGCCCTTCTGGTCCCCACATGAATACATGATCAATCTGAGCCCTTCATCCTTAACCCCTTTCCCTCACCAAAACGTATGTCAAAGATCCCATGGGTTTTACACCTGAAATCAAATAAAATGGGGCATTTAAACACTGTTTTACTTGAGAGATCGTGGGTGATCCCATCTGGATCTTCTGATCTCCACCTTGACTTGGTGGATCCCCGGGCTGGCCCACCTAGAATTCTGTGGGTTCCTTTGAATGATCTGAAATGCCACGAAAATGGGCAAATGTGATTATGGGTTTTTTAGCTTCATTTTTGGAATTAAATGATGGCTTTGGGTTTCTGGATCTGGTTTTTCTTCTTTTTTTTACTCTACATCTTCAAATTGAGATTTTTATTAAATGTAACGAAATGTTAATTCTCTTTCTTGTTTGGATTAGAGCTTTTGTTTTCTCAAGAACTGCACTGCTATGTGTAGTTTGTATTTGCTTCTTCTAACCAATGGAAGAAGGGCTTTAGACGTGTACTAACCAATGGCGGTGGGGGATGGTACCGTAGTCCCTAAGTCCATGCAATTTTTTATCGAAAGAAAAATTCACATCGAGATGAAGAAAACGTGGGGTAAAGTCCAACTGAATCTGTTTATGCTCAACAGATGCATGTCTTATGCAACTTAGTAATTAGTTGCATGCTTACGAAGGTAATATTAATTGGCTTTTTTTTTACCCAAGTCACCAATTGCTGAAATATTCTCTTTTTTCTTTTGTATTAAGTTTTACATACAGGCTCCGAGGCATCGATCCGTGTTTGCCTAGGTTTTAGGTTGCAGATCAACATGTATTTGATGGCATTTCTTTTGAGGAGGTGATGAGATGTTTGTTAGGAAATCTTTTTGTGGTCTGAATGTGTTTGGAAGCATCATTTTTTTTTCTCTGTTGATTACTAGGGAATGTGAGTGTTAGACCCTAAGCTGTTTGCAATTTGATGTCTTACATTTGCATTATATTCATCTCATTACCTTCATTCTCATTTCACAAAGTTTCATCTTGAAAATCATTGTTTTGAATTAACCTACTCATGTTTTATTTAAACTCTTTTTGGTTGATTTGAATCTTGATTTTAATCATGTTTTTCTGGATGAAACAATTTATAAAAGCACCTTACAAATATGAGTTTTCAAATGGTTTCAAAGTTTCACTTTTCTAAAACTTCAGATCTTCATAAAAATAACCTGACCACACTGTCGGTTAGCTCGTCGGTCCGTGTCGGCCAACTGACAAAATGAACCGAGGCCAACCGATGGCTCTGTCGGTTCCATTTTCAGAGAGCTACAAATTTCAGACCTTCTCTGTCGGTCAACTCGTCGGCTCTTGTCGGTCAACCGACAATGCATAAAATTCAGACCGAGAGCTCGTCGGTTTCAAAACTAAACAGCAACATTTTCAACATTTTTGTGCTGTCAGTTCAGCTGTCGGTCCCTTGTCAGTCGACCGAGAAATGGCGGTCAACCAACAAGTATTTATAGGTCAGAAAACTTTCAAAAATATGACAGTTGCATTGTGACCGTTGAGCTATCGGTCGACCGACGCCCAGTTGTCGGCTGACCAACAGGTATCCGTTGGACCATTTTTTCTATAAAAAGCTAGTTCATTCCAAAGTATTTTTTTATGATTGAAGATGTCATTTTTGGTGTTTTAAGAGCCCAAGCAAAGGGAATGAATTAAGGGAGCTTAATTGGTCCAAATGGAAAGCTAAAGCTTAATTATAAGAAGTTCAATTCTAGTAAGCTTTAATTTCCTTTTTCATATGTTTCATGCTTTGATTTAAACCTTTGAAAAATGTTTTCTAGCATGTTAACCATGTTGTGTGGAATCCATATCTCATTTAATCTTTGATTCATTTGTTTTGGATTCCACCTCTTGATTCAAACTAAGCTATATTTCAATCTTTGGTAATCATGCTTTAGAAAATCTTTGATTTCTTTTGTAGCATGTTTTATTAACTTGTTTGAATTCTTCCTTGTTGTTTTCAATCATTTGAACTTTAGTTAAACCTTATTCCTTGAAAACAACATTGGATTTGCATTACATGTTTAGTCATAACTTTTGATACAACTTGAATCCTTGATCTTCATATCTTCTTCAAGTTAGTTTTATACATGTGATTAGCATCATCTTCAATCAAATCTTTGTGTCTTAACTTTCAAATGCTTTTAGCATAAATTGTTTGAACTTCATTTTAAACTTGATTGAAGATTTCACACACACACTCCATGAACATTCATCTTAGTATTTTCATAGTGTTTTGTGTGAGTTAGATTTTAACTTTTCATATTCGCCTATTTAAGAGGCATTGTAATAAAGCTTAAACTATTTATCTTCTAGTGTTTATACACTTCCTTGAGAAACAAAAATCCATTGATTGTAAAAGTTATTGCTTAGCCATTGAAAAGCATAGTGTAAAGGTTCTTGCTTAGCCTATACAAGCATATTGTATAGGTTATTGTTAAGCTTTGAAAAACAACATTGTAAGGTTATTGTTTAGCCTTGGAAAGCATACATAGTGGAAATCCGGTGGGGTGTTGGAACACAAGCCGGTAGTGGATGTAGGCATTGAGGCCGAACCACTATAAATGATTGTGTTGTGGTGATTACTTTGTGGTGATTGTATCTTCCGCACTTATTCATATAATCACCACTAGTTGAAGGTTAATTTGAATAAAATTAAATTTGGTCATTAATATGTAGATCACCCTATTCAAACCCCCCCCCCCCCCCCCCCTCTAGGGTTAAGATCTCGGACTTTCAATTGGTATCAGAGCCTCGTGCTCTATATTTAGGATCAAGTATTTGGAACTCTTGATTAGGTGTAAAAACCTAGAGTTTAGACCCTAGTTGTGCATTGCATGAAAATCATTAGAATGGATTCCACTAAGCTAGACTTTGTACATTCCCTTGTAGATCCTTCTAGACCACCCCTTCTTCCATCTATTGGAGATCCAAATATTGGAATTAATGAATCCCAAGTTGAATTAAAAGAAGAAGAAAATGAATATGAAGATGACCTTCAACAAGCTTATAATGAATTATATACATTGTTCTTAAAGCTTGATAAGAATAACAAAAGTTTAAAAGAAGAATCTAAAAGATTAAACAAAGAATTGGACTCTTCAAAAGATGAACTTAGAGAGAAAGAAGAAGTAATACATTGCCTAGACTCTAAGTTTATGATCACTTTACACAACTTATCCAATGCTCAAGATGAACTAAATGAAATTAAATTAAATCATAATGAGCCAAATAAAGAAAATTTAAACCTAAGAGATACATTAAAAAGACAAGATGAAAACATTGTCTATTTAGAATCCAAATTGAAAATTTCTAAAGATAACTTTTCTAATCTTCAAGATGAACTAAATGTATCTAAGATAAGTTGTGAAGGACTTACCAAAGAAAATTCAAATCTAAGTGATCATATAAAAAATCAAGTTGAAGACATTGTTAATTTAGAATCCAAGTTAATAATCACCAAAGAAAATTTATTTAATGCTCAAAGTGATATAAAAGCTTTACAACTTGGGTCTAATGTTAATGAACTTAAACTTAAATTAAAACTTACTTATGAAAAAGTAAACAAGTTTAATGGAATTGAAATTCAACTCATAAAAGTTAAAAATGAAAATTCAATTCTTAAAAACCAAGTCACTCAACTTGAGACCCACAAACATAAGTATGAGTGCAAATTTACCCAAAGTGAAGAGAAATTGGAAAAATTATTTAAAATGGGTAAATCACAAGGAGATAGGACGGGTCTTGGATTTAATAAGTATACTACAGATGGCCCAAATCTCACCAACACATTTGTGAAAGGTGAGTCCTCATTCTCATGCACTCACTCTCCATTGCCCAAAATGTCATTATTGTGGTAATGAAGGCCATTTCAAATTTGAGTACAAATTAAGAAAAAGTCATTTGTCTAAACCTATCTATGAACCTAAAAAGGGAAAATCTAATTCTATAAAGGTTAAGTCATTTAAATCAAAGGAAGACTCTAGAAAGTTTCAACAAATTAAAACATCTCTACAAGAGTCTCCTAAGATAGATTTTAAAAAGACTAAACAAGTCAAAAATGGTCAAATTAAATCTATCAATAAGAAACCTCTCACTTTACCTCCTTTAACCTTGGAAATGAAGGAAATATTGAAAAAGGTTGAAAGATTAAAATTGAAATTCAAAACACAAAAAGAAGGAGGAAAAGTTAAGAGAAATAAGAAGAACACAAAGAAAACACAACACCAACCATCAAAGACTAATCTTCAATTTAAAATTGTCAAACCTCAAAGATTTGATGACAAGTCTAAAAGAATTCAAAATTTATCTCCTATAGTTGGTGGAATCTCAAACATAGGCTCAAAGTCTCAAGACCTTAGATGGATACCTAAGGTTAGGCTATTAGAAAAATACTAAGGCCTTGTAATTAGATTAGACAAACCCCCTCTCATAAGTTATATGTTTTGTTGGTCCTAAGTGTAAATGTTTCAAACTTTCTTAGTATTTTCTATATGTTTAGAATTTCCAATTGTTTGAGAATTATTTGTTGAAAATGCATTTTTGAATTCAAAAGGTACTTTATATTAAAATGCATATGTTTGATCAATTTAATTTGAAAAAGATTTTCTTTTATTTTGATTATGTTTCTTATGATCCCCTAATTGTTCCTTATAGTTAAATCATCTTAAAAATCCACAAGCTAGTGGTCATAAGTCAAGAATGTAGATTTAGTGGATTATTCCACTTTTCTACAGGTGTCGGCTGACCGACACTTAAGTTGTCGGCTGACCGACAAGGCACAGGTTCGATAAAAACCCTACGCGCAGAAATCCTCCTTTTTGTTCTGTTTCTCCCTGCATCGTCTCCAAAACCCTAGGGTGCTCTGGTCTGCTGGTTTTCCTTCTCCAAGAGTGAAATCTTCATTCTTTTTCAAGCATTGATCATTAGCAAACATCGTTGGGCATCTTCCCAATCTGATTTCAATGTCAGAGGCGTGCACTATTCATCTTCTTGGCTGCCGTGCTTGCCTGATTCCTTCTCCAAAACGTGAAGACACTCTGTTCTAGCTACTCCAAAATCCTAAGAGACCTACTGAGCTCCAGCCAAGCCTTCCAAGATTTCAAAATCGTGGTCGGTCTCTCCAAGTTGTTGTGCACCATTTTCGCAAATCCAACCTCAGTTTCTCTCTTCTGTTTTGGTTATCTGTGGAAGTTTTCTTCTTATGGATGGTTGTATGAAAAGTTCAGAAATCATTTGTAGACATTTTTGTCCAAGATTGAGCAGCTGTTCTCAGTGAATACCCCAGCTACAATTTCTGCCTGCCAAGTGTTTGACAGTTTGTCTGAACCAACATTCCTTGTCATTTCAGCCTGTCTTAGTTCTTTTCAAGTTATATCCAGGTGACATTGAAATCATCCTCTTTCCTTCATCTTCTTGCACAATTACTCTCAATTTTCAAATCTTTCTATCTAAAAACTCACTGTGCACACTAAGTGTTTGTGGAAATGCCTCCTAGGACAAAGAAAGCTACCCCTAAACGTTCTCTTAAGAAGGGAAAAGCCACAGCCTCCTCTAGTAGACCAATAGAGGATAGTGCAAATGAAAGTTCATCTCCTTCACCTCCTCCTCCTTCAATTAAGTTAAAACATGACTCCAACATTTTACAAAGCCTTCAAAATAGACCTATAGTAGTGGAGAGGAGGACTGTAGTAGACAAGATTCGTTCCAAGGGCTATAATTTAAGTGAGGTAGTCAGTCAAGTAGGTTGGGAAAGGATTCTACTTTGGGGTGAAAATGCATATCCCTCTCTAGTTAAACTTATGTATGCATCTATCACTAACACTGATGATACTATTAATGCTTGTTCATTTACCATCTCCTTCATGGATAGAGATGAAGTGTTCACACCCCAAAGAATAGGCTTAATCATGGGGATTCCTTGCACCCCTACTGGTATAACATTTGTGCCTGACCCTCCTTCTGAAGATGAGAGAATCAAAGCCACCATTGACATTTGTGGCTTCAATTGTCCTTGGGATAAGAAGAAACATCATTTGATATTTTGTCTGCATTCAAACCGATATTGGTTGCACAATGACGCTGAAAGATGTGCGACATATTCCTGATCTACGGTTGAATCTGATTTTCGGGTCTTCATTGGACCGCGCAGGTTATGAAAGTTACTTCGGAAATGGCAGGTGGAAACTCACAAAAGGGTCTCTTATTTTTGCGAAAGGGAAGGCATGTAATACGCTATACAAGACACATGTGAAGCTATGCAAAGGTGTGTTGAATGCTGTTGAAGACAGATCCTCTCCAAATCTGTGGCACAAGAGACTTGGACATATGAGTGAGAAAGGACTGCAATTATTGTCAAAGAAAGATTTGATTCATTACTCCAAAGGTACATCCCTTGACCCTTGTGATTATTGCTTGTTTGGTAAACAACATAGGGTTTCTTTCTCTAAAACATCAACGATAAAATCTAATGTGTTGTATTTTGTATATTTTGATGTTTGTGGTCCCATGGAGGTGGAGTCATTGGGTGGCAATAAGTTTTTTGTCACATTTATTGATGATGCATCTAGGAAAGTCAGGTTTATGCGTTGAAATCAAATGATAAGGTGTTCCAAGTATTTCAGCAGTTTCATGTCATGGTTGAAAGAGAAACATGGAAGCTCTTGAAATGTCTCCGCACAGATAATGGTGGTGAGTACACATCCAACCAGTTTAAAGGCTATTGCTCGAAGCATGGTATTCGACATGAAAGAACAGTTCCTGGTACTCCACAGCACAATGGTGTAGCAGAAAGAATGAATCGCACTATACTTGAAAGGATGAGATGTATGATTAGAGTGGCACAGCTACCTAAACCATTTTGGGGTGAAGCTATTCTGACTGTCGTTTACCTGATTAATAGGTCTCCCTCAGTTCCTTTGGATTTTGATTTTCCGGAGAGGGTATGGACAGGTAAAGATGTTTCTTATTCTCATTTGAAGGTGTTTGGGTGCAAGGCTTTTGCACATGTACCAAAGGAGCAGTGTTCAAAGCTAGATGATAAGGCAATATGTTGCATTGTTTTTTGCTATGGTGGAGCCGAGTTTGGCTACAGGTTATGAAATCCAGAGAAGAAAAAAATTATCAAAAGTAAGGATGTGGTGTTTCATGAAGACCAATAAAAAGACTGAAAAGTCTAATGAAGTTGTTAATGGAGTGGTTGATCTCACACCTACTCCTTCTCCAGTGCAGACTACAGGTGGAGAAGGTGTACAAAACGATCCAGATAGTGATGAGGCGCAGGGGTTGCCAAATGAACAGGGTGTTGAGCAGGGGGAGCAGTCTCCTCAGTCAAAAACCACTGAACCTCAGGCTAGGAGGTCTACTCGAGAGCGTCAACCATCAACAAGATATCCTGTAGCATATTATATTTTGCTTATTGATGAGGGGGAGCCAGAGAGTTACCCAGAAGCAAAAACTCATGCAAATAAAGATGAGTGGATGGAGGCTATGCAGGATGAGATGAGTTATTTGAAAAAGAACAATGAGCTGGTGGAACTTCCAAAAGGCAAGAAGGTTCTGAAGAACAAATGGGTGTTCAAGCTGAAGAGAGGTGACAGTGGAAAACTGATAAAGCACAAAGCACGGCTAGTGGTTAAAGGCTTTGCGCAGAGGAAGGGTATTGGCTTCGATGAAATCTTCTCTCCAGTTGTGAAGATGACTTCTATAAGAGTTGTCTTGGGTTTAGTCGCCAGCATGGACCTTGAACTTGAACAGATGGATGTGAAGACTGCATTTCTTCACGGTGATCTGAAAGAATAGATCTACATGACTCAACTGGAGGGGTTTGAGGTAAAAGGAAAAGAACAGTTGGTTTGCAAGTTGAAAAAGAGTCTATACGGGCTGAAACAAGCGCCAAGGCAATGGTACAAGAAGTTTGATTCATTCATGGTGAGTCATGGGTACCGGTGGACAGCTGCAGATCACTGCGTTTATGTTCGTAAGTTTGGTAATGACAAATTTATCATCCTTCTTTTATATGTAGATGATATGTTGATAGTTGGACAGGATCGTAAGATGATTGGCAGGTTGAAGAGGGACATGTCAAAGACTTTTGAAATGAAAGACTTGGGTCCCGCACGACAGATTTTGGGAATGCAAATACGTCGTGGTTATCACAGGAGAAATATGTTGAACGGGTGCTAGCAAGATTCAACATGATAGATGCTAAGTCAGTTAGCATGCCTTTAGCCAGTCACTTCAAGCTCAGTAAGAGATTATGTCCTACTACAGATGAAGAAAAGGAACGGATGATGTATGTTCCATACTCCTCAGCAGTTGGGAGTCTTATGTATGCCATGGTGTGTACACGGCCAGACATTGCTCATGCAGTGGGTGTAGTGAGTAGATTTTTTTCTAAGCATGGGAAAGAGCATTGAGAAGCGGTGAAGTGGATCTTCAGAAATTTGAGAGGTACATCGGATTTTTGGTTGTGTTTCAGAGGCTTAAAACCAGTACTTTAAGGCTTTACAGATGCTAATTTTACAGGCGATCTTGATCGTCGGTTGTCTACTTCTAGGTACTTATTTACTTTTGCAGGGGGAGCTATTTCCTGGCAATCTAAATTGCTGAAGTGTACAACATTGTCTACAACCGAAGCAGAATACATAGCTGCTAATGAAGCAGGGAAGGAGATGATTTGGTTAAGGAGTTTCTTTCGAGAACTGGGTTTGAAGCAAAGAGAGCATGTAGTCTACTGTGATAGTCAGAGTGCTATGGATCTTAGTAAGAACGCTACATACCATGCCCGTACGAAGCACGTTGATGTGAGATATCATTGGATTCTTGAGGTCATCGAAAAGAATCTCATGAAGCTAGAAAATATTCACACTGACAAGAATCCCTCTGACATGATGACTAAGGTCGTGTCTAAGGGAAAGCTGGAGCTGTGGTCAGAGTTGGTAGACTGAACTCCTAGTAAGGGGGTTCAGAGGCGTCTTCCCCATGGTCTGGTGGGGGAGATTGTTAGGCCTAGTGGGTCCAGACCAAGTGGGTTCATGGTCATGGGTATTTTGGTAATTGTACCGGGACTTTCTTATTGACTAAGATAGGGTTTCTTGGGGGGGGGTAAGAAAGAGAGTATTATATATTCATGTAATGTGTAACCCATGAGTGAGATAGATACTGTAACTGCATATCATAGAGAGTGAACCTAAAGGAGAGTCGAGTTTCTTTCCCGTGGACGTAGGCAAGATTGCCGAACCACGTAATTCTCTTGTGTATGATTGCTTGTTTTTGTGTGGTTGATTGATTGCTCGATCGCATTAATTCATGTTTCCGCAAACATGCGCACAATAAAATCATGATCTTCCTATATTAAAAAGAAAGCTGTATTCATGCCAAAGAGGAAGACTTTCTCTCATGCAAGTCCCATACTGTTTAAAAAGATTTTCTATTCCCATTTTTTAATTTAGGAGCGTCCCAAGAACGGCCTCTTACCCTAAGTGGTAAGAAGCGCCAGTTCTTACCTGGCTACCCAGGGCTCAAACCTAGGCAATCATCTTTCCTCACTCAAGGGTTGTTCTACGTCACCCGAGGTCACCAGAGGACTAGGGTCCTAACCCTTTAAGTTGGGCAACAAAATAATTAAAGGGCGTCCCACCATGGTAAGGGATTAGAAATTCTACACCACCCTCTCCCAAGACTCCCGGATGCGAAAAAAAAAAGTGATGCTAAATTATATGTTCAATGCATCAAACTAGCATAATATTCATCCATGACATGTCATGAAAAAGTAAATAATTTACGATTTTCAATCTTCACCGTCCACAGAAAGCAATTGCCTCATAATTAAAAGTGCTCACCAAAAATCTCCTGTGATTGACTGATGGCTACGTAGGATTCTCATACGAGAAAATCGTTGATCAAACTAAGGTTGGTAATGACTCTTGTTAGAGACTTCTTCCATAATACAATACTAGGTGGGGCAGTGATTTTAGGCTGTTTGGTTTATAAAGCGTGCTCCAATTATGGATTTATATGAATGAGCTCAATCGTCGATCTATGATCTATCTGCAAACCATCTGGACTCAAATAAGTTGTGTGGATTGTGCTTTTAGGAAGGTACGATTGTGTTGATTGAGGATTACCATCTTTTAGGGCATGAATCACATCACCAAGTTTCTATTTTGATGGCCTTTTTCATTGTCTTAGATAAAGCAAATGAAACTTCATGAAGCATATCCATAAGCTAATATTTAAATTTTGGACTTCCCGTAACAATGTTAGAGTTTAGACTTAGAGAATTTAGATAAATGATCGAAGAAGCATTTGAAATCTTATATGACAAAATTGCACTAATAAAATTACAAATAACAACAGTTTGAAGAATTCTTGTCTTGAGCATTTCAAATTTTCACAAATTATTAGTGGAGATTTCAATGAAAAGCATTTTTTTTTTGGTGCTATTGAAGGGTTCCCAATTTTTTGGGCTGGACTAATCCCTCCGGACCCAAGGAAAGCCGGGTAAATATCCAGTAGCCCCAGTGTGGTAGTGCAGTTTCAAATCTACAATTTTCGGGAGTAAACCGTGGTCCTACGCCAACTGAGCTATCCCTTGGGATTAATGAAAAGCACTTGGAACTTCAAAACTTAGAGCATTACAAAAGTCTATTTTGGCCACTGTATTGTAACTTGTATTTGAAGTTCCACATGCTAGATAGAAAATTTGGAGATATGCTTTGACAAGCATTTAGAATTCTTTTCTTTCTTTCTTTTAGACAACCTAAATTCCACTTAAGAAGTCTTTATATAAAAAAACATATCTAGGTAATTAGTGTATATAGATCAAGAAGTTTAATTTTTTATACCTTATCCTTTCTTTTTTAATAAAGTTCTTTCTTAGTTTAAAGAAAGAAAACTGGTAGCAAGAAAGGCAAAGCTAAGGGTGGGCTGGAGATGGTCATGACCCATTCAATACTTTTGAGATTCCCTTGTATTTTCAGTTCACAAATGGCCCACTCACAATTTTTTTTATTTATATGGTGGCCTCCCAAAGGAAGAATTGCTGGATCTACCACTTGTAGTGAGCTACATAGACTTTAGACTCAATGTTGATTGAATTTTTTTGTACTTAGTAATAAAAATTCTCCAAACAAAGATGAACAGGGTTGGCTGGCCCTGCTAAAATATACTTCAACTATGAATTTAGAAAATGACCATCATAAAAGTTGTCATTTATATCTTGGTTGTAGCCTGACCATACCATTTTTTTTTTTGGTACTGGTAAGAAGCAACACTCCACTGAAAACAACTTTTAAAGCTGTTATATTTTATTGTGATTATCTATTATCTACTTCCAAGGCAGCCTTAGAATTGTTTCAAATATATACTGAACTTAGGATAATTCCGTTTGAGCACCACAGTCCAAAAAAAAAAAAAACCACATTCTTTGACATAAAATGGGCCATATGATAAGTTTTATAGGGCCTATCTGATAGGCTAGATAAAGAGGCAGTCTTTAGATTAGATATTTACGTTTCACAAGTCAAAAAAATAATTTATATCTATTTTGAAAATTTAAAAATAAGATAAGGGGGCAATCTTCAACGATGTTTTATTCTTCAGACTGTTTGGAAAACTTTTATGTGGATCTTTAAGAAAAACCTTTTCGCTTATTTTTCAAAAAGGGACAAAAGGTAGCTTTTACAATTAAATGCCAATCTCTAAAGTAATCATATGATTTTTATTTTATTTTAAGATTTTATAAGTTTTACATGTGTAACTTTTATCATATGACAAGTTTTACACATACTACTTTTGCTAAATACAAAATTCACCTCAACAGCATTTACTATATGCCAAGTTTTCTCTTGTTAATTTAATCAAACATACCAAATTCTCTATTTATAAAAAAGTCTAATTGAAATAGCTCTGTTTTAAACACATGTGGAAAAACTCTATTTCAAATATATTAAAAAATTTCAAACAAACCCTTAGATTTTTGCAACCTTTCAGTCCTTGATTTTTTTTTTTTTAACCCAGCGAAGGGACTGGGACCTCGAGACTCATGACAGATGAGGTTAGGGATGCTCGGCCCGGCCGGTCCGGGATTTACCCTGGCCCAGCATGGCCCGCCACGGGCCGTGGCATGCCTCCATGCTGGGCGTGCCTCTTTAATTTTTTTTCCGATTAAGTTTTTTCGCCTTTTCGATATCAAAATTAAAAATTAGAACACAAGCACGGAGAATGACAAAGATATTTAAGTGGTTCGGTCAAATTCGACCTACTTCACTGAGAAGACAATCATTTGAATCTTAACTTCTTGAAGGTTTGTAAATAAGATTACGGATTAACTTCAAAACCTTACAATATTTTTAGAGAATAAAAATAAAAAAGAATAAAAAAAAAAACTTGTATATTTACAAATTACAATGAAGGAAAAGTGAAAAATTAGATGTGTAGTCCACTAATGTATTCTACTAGATCATTTGAAGGCCCATTTAATCTTATCTCTTAATTACTTGATCTTTAGCCCTCCAAAAACTTCTTAGAGAGAGTGAAATAGTTGAATGCTTTGAGAGAGAGCTAGATAGTGAGAGAATTGTATAAATTTGTGAGAAATGAGAATAGGAGGGTTAGAATATCTATAGACTTTGTAAAATTGAAAGGGATACAAAATACTCCTTATATGACCGTTTTATGGGGAGTGTAAAATGGATAATTAAAAAAAAAACTAGCCGTTTTTGGGCAGGAAAGGCAGGCCGACCGTTATGGATGGGTTGGCTCGTAGCGGGCCGTGCCCGTTTCTTCCGCCCGGCACGAGCCGTGCTTGGTGGGCCATGCCATGCTGCGAGCCGTTGACTGTTTCGGCACGGCCCAGCCCATTTGACATTTCTATATGAGGTGATGGGAACTCCCACATAAGAGGAGACATAAAGCAACTCACACATGCGAGGAGACACACAACTCAGAGATGTAAGGTAATGGAAACTCACATATGCGATGAGGCATAAATACAACTCACACATGTGAGGAGAATAAACACAACTTAGAGGTATTAGAAACTCTCATATGCCAAGAGGGAGGACAAGGGCTTAAACCTAAGACCTCGCAATGAGAACTACCACTCCTTACTACTAATGTAAGGAGTTGTTGAAATAAGATGTCTCGACGTATGGCAGGAGGGAGGAGACCGGGTTCCAACGTTACAGTCTTTGAATTTGATGGTTGAAATTGAAAAAACTTTGCACAAAACATGTCACGTAGTCCAAGTTTTAATCTTGTTGTTATAATAGAGAGAGATAATTAAATATAATAGAGAGGGATTACATGTAAAAAAATTTTAAAAACGTAGTAGTATTTTGTCAGTGTAGTGGCCCATGGGAAGGTGAGAGTGTTGATAAGGCGAGCTTCCTAACATTATTGGGTCGAAAAGAATATCTATTCGTAGAAAGCCTTATATCTAATTTAACTAAGGCATGTTAAAGTTAAAGTAGTGTTATGATAAAACCCTGGTTTGGTAGATGGGGTAAGGTACAATAGGGTTGTAAACGAGTCGGTACTGGAACCGTTAAGGAGAAGGTGGAACCGGATCCGGACCCGAAACCGTTTCGGAACCAATTTCTTGGTTCCGGAACCGGAACCATATATGGGACGGGTTTGGATTCGGGTCCAGGTCTAGGTAGAGAATGATATTAGAAAAAATGATTTTCAGGAGAGATTTTTTAAAATTGAGGTAATATGTTGGGTCTCGGGTCCATGGGTCCAAACCAAGGTGGAACCGGACCCGGACCCATTTACTTATCTGGGACTAAATAAAGACCCAGACCCGATTTTTAACGAATCGAAACCTCCGGATAATTGGAGAATCGGGGACCCATTTACATCCCTAGGTACAAGTGAGATAGGGAGCAAAGAGTAAAAAAGTACCTTTTATCATAATTCATAATTAAGGCTATATCGTACTTTTTAGTGGTAAAAGGAAAGAGAAAAAAAAAGATATATGAAAGAGTAGAAGTTAAATTAAGTTTCTTTAGCCGGGTATCATTAGTTTACTTCTCCACTCCACTATTTAACCCAAACATGGCTTTGTAATGACAAAGTTAAAAAAATTGTCAAATCACATACCTAATTTAAGTCCACTGTCCACAATAAGAACTAGCACAATAACCCGTGCTCAGCACGGCTGTGTTCACCAGTAACTGAAAATTACATTCTATGTTCCATTTAAAAAAAAAACGCGTAAAATTATTTTCAAACATTTATGACATCAAATTGGTTTAGATAGAGCATAAGATTTTAAAAAGAGAATAAAAGAAGAAAAGATTATGAGAGTACATATTTTCTTAATCCAAGAGTCCTTAGAACATAAATGGGTTAGGATAAGTGGGTTAGAAAGAAAATTCCAGAATAAGATTCGGAATAGAAATGGAGTTACATAGAATGAAAAGTACGAAGAAGATTTAAGTGGTTACAATTATATGTTGGAAGTGGGAGGGAAAAGTGAGTTGATTGTTAGAACATGAATTTAACTTCAGGTCAAAATCAGAAGTTATAGTCATAATTAACTTCAAAACCCTCCGCTTTAACCTTCCGCTTTAATATAATATAATTGACGAATCAAAAGTCATACCTAATTTAAGTCCACTGTCCACAATAAGAATTAGGGCCCATTTAGGCATTTTACTAGATTAGTAAAAGTTAAGTAAAGCCTTCATTTTTCAAATAGGGGTCACATCAGTATAACTTTAATTTAAAATTCCCTCAATCTTTATAAAAAAAAAAGGTCAAAAAACAATCTCCATTTTCATTTAAAAGATAAAAAAACTCTACTTTTCAATATAAAAAATTAAAAAAAAAATTCATGCTAAACAACTAAAACTAAAATACTATCATAATTCCATTATATTTTATTATTTGTTAATTTAATTTAATACATTACTGCATTTTATTTTATATGTAAAATTACCAAATGGGCCTCATCGGTTGATAGGAGGCGGAGCCCCGCGGCCGCCGATCGATCCCTCTTGACACACGTGTGGGTTCTCTGTGTGATGTCCCACGGACGGTCTTTTTAAAGCCGAGCTCTTGCCATCCAATTCCAGCGAGTATCGGAAGGGTCTCGTCTCCTGCACTGTGTGAAAAACCCTGGTAAGGGTTTAACATAGCACATAGCAGGCTTTCCCGTTGTCCTCTTTCTCTCGCTCTGAAATGGAAGGAGGAGTGAGAGTTCGACTGCGGTTCGAAGACGATCATCTTCTAAGCGAGTCGCAAAAGTTGGAGGGATTGAATCGCTGTTGGCTTTTCCTCTCACCCCAACTCCGCACCATTTCTGATCTTGCCTCCTATCTCACTCAAAAATTCTCTCTCCAAGAAGCTTGCCCCAATGGCCTCCTCCTCTATGTAAGTCTCTCTCTATTTCTCTCTCTCGAATGCAAGTGAAATTCATCAACAGTGATTGTCTTGTATTTCGTTGAAACCCAATCTCTTTAAAAGGGAGAAAGGGGGTTGGGTGATTTGGGGCATTTGGTCATTTGCTTTTGAATCTCCAATGCATAAAAAGTTAAGAGAATGCATGTAAAACTCATCCTTTTGGAAGCCCCTTTTGATTGTAATAGTAAAATTCATTCTTATATCGAACCATATTAAGGGAAATCCCATCAAGGTGGGGATTGGACTGATTGCTTGATGAGGTAGCTACCTCCTTAAAGAAACGTTTGTAGTAGCCATTTGGATGCCCTGTAGAGCTTCTAAAGGAGAGCCCCCATGAGGTAGTTACACGCATTATCACATGAGCCGCTGATACCTCATTGAACAATTGAATTTTGAAGCATCGTCGATTCCTCTGTTTCTATGTAAGTAGATTTAACAAAGTCTTGCCTCTTCCCATCCCAAACAAGAACTCTCCACAGCCACTTCAGCAATAAAGCTTTATTAAGCTGATGAAGAGGCATTATGCCTGGAGACCCTTTCGCTTTGGGTTGGCGGATTGTTTTCCAATCTATCTACTATGTTTATATGATATTTTTTTCTTTTCTGAATGCTGGAACAAGAATTCCCATTGCAATCTCTCAAGTCAACGGATGATTATTGGACACTTGAATAGGGATTTGAAATATACTGGATTCTCAATGGGGCTGCTTTAGTCAGTGTAGACCTACCTCCAAATGATAGGTTAATTGTCTTCCAAGTGGAAAAGAGATTTTCCATCCTCTTTATGACTGCACTCTACAACTCTTTTGATGCGAACCCCATCGTTAGGGGCATCCTGAGGTACTGTGATGGAAGAGATCCCTGCTTACGATCTATTACCTCTAATAGTTGCTGCACAAATCTATCTTCCAACCTAACTCCCAAAAGCTTACTTTTAGAAAGATTAATCTTAAAACCTAAAACCACCTCAAAGCACCCCAAAATTGCTTTAATATTCTTTGGCTTCTTGCTTTTTGCGAGGCAGAGGATCATCGCATTATTGACAATTTGAAGATGCATTACCTCAAACTCCATGGTCTTATGAAGCCTTTAATAAGATTGGCACCTTTACCCGCTCACAGCATCTGATGAGCTCTTCACTCACCAACACAAAGAAGAGGAGACAATGGATCATCTTGCCTTAGGCCTCTGAAACTTGGGAAGAAACCTCTGAGAGTACTAATGATTAAGACAGAGAAAGTTGTCTAGCTAACACCTTGCTTTATCCAGTTCGTCCATCTGAATTTGACCCACCCACCTCATGACACAATGAAGTCAGTCTCAGTCGACCTTATCCTAGCCTTTTCCAGATCTATCTTTCATAAGAGTTTTGGTCTTCTCAGTCGACCTTATCCTAGCCTTTTCCAGATCTAGCTTTCATAAGAGTTTTGGTCTTCTCTGTTTGTGCTGAGAGTCAATGCATACATTTTCTGCTCTAGCTATTGAACATTGGGTTTGTTGAACGGATTCTGGGTCTAGTATTCAATGTTCGGGGTTACGATAAGATGCCCAAGCTGAATGGGTGGAGAGATAATTAGTAAAACTTTGCAAGATGAAAAATGAAGATTGTGTATTATTTTTTCTAAGTTAATGCGCACACACACAAAAAAAAAGAAGAAAAGGGGGTGATATTCCGATTGCTTGTATATCATTCCCGTAAACATGTGCAGCTTTCAATCTAGCATGCTACATTAATAGAGCCTGTAGCACAGTTGGAAAGTGCGCTCTGTTGCAACCTTAACTGTGGGTTCAAGTCACATTACCAATCAAAATAAATAAAAAAGAAAGAAAGATTCCTCTTATATTTTTTCACATTTAAGTACATAGGTGGATTACAATATTTTATATGGAGAATTTTTTTTGATGTCAACATTACTTGTAGTTGTTATAAAGGTGTAAGTATGCCAGTGGAACTTCCATCACAGTAGACTATTGGATCAGAAAGCCCCCACGTGGGATAACAATATTTTATATGGAGAATTTTTTTGATGTCAACATTACTTGTAGTTGTTATAAAGGTGCAAGTATGCCTGTGGAACTTCCATCACCGTAGACTATTGGATCAGAAACCCCCCATGTGAGGCCTGATTGTCACCTATTTGGATATTCACCGTTCAGTTGGACTGATTTCGCCACACAAGAGATAAAAGGTGGATAATCATTTCTCTTTTGTGTGCTGAAAATTCACTGGATAGTTTTATGAAAATTTTCAAGAATCTCCATTGAGCCTTTGAGTGCTGTGAAGGAGAGTGGTTTGGCTCTTTTTGAGTCAACATGCATCTACAGAGGTTTCTGTCAACAATTATAGTACTGTTTGGTTATATATTTAGGTTACTCTAGTTTATCCTGCCTGTTGTAATTAGTTGTATAGGCAAGCTCATTTTCCTTTGAAGGTCTGTCGGTCTTTCGTACTGTGCTTTGTGAATAGACATTGGTGTATCGGGGAATTCTGCAAGAACAGGTTAATAATGATAAGTATTTTGGTTTAAAAACTTTGTGTATGACAACTTATTAATATAATAAGTGACATTTAAGGTATAATGTGACTGGTCGGTTACCTCTTTAAACTATTTTATCTTGCAGATGGATGGATTTGTTTTACCGCCATTTGAATCAACATGCATTTTCAGGGATAAAGATATCATCAGGTCAGTGATTAATATGAATTTTTGCACCATCTTTATATGATTGAATATATTCATCGACTTATGTCATTCATATATTTCAAAAAAAGAAGAAATGCCATTCACATATATGCTTTGTAGAACCTATTGACTGCACTGCAACTGCCCCACCAGTGCTAGGTATATTATATCCATGTAAATGAGCATGTGGTGGATATTCGAAGCCTGGTTAATTATAATCTGGTGTGCATCATTGTATGAACATTATAGTATTCATATATTTTCTTTGGTGAACTTTGACGCTTATACAAGTACATGTGGTGGATATTTAAAGCCTGTATTTCTCTTTTGAAAAATGGTTAAAATTTATTTCCCCGAAAGAAAATCACCAAGGCAGAAGCAATGCCCAAAACAAGCCAGAAAATCACACACAAAAAAAAAAAGCATTATATTTGGTAAGATTATTACAGGCCTCAACCATTGGGGCTGCAACTCCAATTAAAGCTGTTCTGTAGTTTCTGCAGAAATTCAGTAGCTTGGATCCAAACAGTCACAGAGACATAATCAAAACCTAGGGAAACAACAATAAAATAGCAAGTATAGGTTCAGATCTGAGTTTTGGATGAAAACTCAAAGGATCTCCACTCCAAGAAACACTAAAAGGGCCGTTCCTTTCAGAATGTAAGTCGTCCAGCCAAAAACCTAGTGCTGCCGACCGTTACAATAAAATCAAAACCCTAATACTAATACCTTCTAAGTCATGAATTCATCTCTTAAATAAATCACTAAATCCAAACTTGTTGCTGGACTTCTTTAAACAAAGAGAATAAAATAGAAATCCATGCAAGTCTTGTGCATAGGAATTGCAGAGTTTCTGGACTGGCTGTCTGGCCCAATTTTGCTGGCGTAGGACCTGTTATGGGAGGCCCCTTTATTTATGCAAGGCAGTCCAGCTGGTGGTCCATGCCCGGTGAGACGGAATGTGGAGTGACAGTGAGCCCAGTATGCTGCAGGTCGAATTAGGCCAGTGGCAGGGCTGGCTGAGTCCATTTGGTCTGCTAGCAGTGACTGGGCCTGCCTGTGGGCTTAGGTGTAAGTGTGGCTGTTAAGACACCACAAAGGATCTGTTTTTTCGATCTGGTCCCAACAATGGCCTGTTTTCTAAATCCAGTCTGAATAGCGCATTTGTTGGTTGTTTTGGGCCTTTTCAAATGACTGTTGGGCTGTTTAGTTACACGGCCTTATGCTCTGCCATGGGCCTGGACCCCGGTCTAGCGAGAGTCCTCTGGTTCGATCTCTTTATTGATAGTTATGTCAGGTCACATTACTCGATACAATTTATTAAGCAGATGGTTTACATCTCATTTGTAAAGCTATTTTCTAACTTCCTCTCATTAATCTGTGGGGACTACCCTATGTCGATGCCGCTCTTTCTTGAATAATTTGGCAACTTAGAACATTGATTGCATGTTATGGCTATAAGCATACTTGCTTTTACTGTATGTCTAAATTTGGTTTTAGTATTTCTTGTTGTTCTGATCAATATTCACTTATGATGAATGACATCAATCTGTTGCACCAGGATCAAAAGGAAAGGTGGTATGCTGATTGATGATGATAGAGAAAATCATATTGAAGAGTCTCAGATTGTGGAGAAACAACCTTTACTTAGTGGGGTGAAGCTTCTAACAATTGAAGAGTCTGAGAAGGAAACTCAAATTGAGCACGAAGAGCCTCCTGAGGATGCAATACATTTGGACAATTCCTCATGTGGAATCATGAGGTTGAAGAAAAGAAAACATTCTGATGATCATAACAGCCCAAAGTACCCTCTTGTGCCCATCTTGTTAAAATGCTTTTCTTATGATTTAGGAATGCACATAAGTGCATTCTTCTAGAAAATGGTTTTAGAGTTTAGCATTGGTCATATATAATATATCTGTCCCATTCTAGAAAATGGTTTTAGTATTTCCTGGTGTTCTGATCACTATTCACTCATTATTATTATTCATCACCACCACCATCATCATCAAAGCCTTGTCCCAACTCTTATTATTATTATTATTCCTTCTCAAGAAACTCGAACTCATGCACCCATGCACACTGCAAGATCCTTAACCAGCTAAGCAACAGCTGGGGCTGGGGACATTCCATGTTTTACTGATAGAACAAATGTAGGTTGATGTTTTATTTGTAGTGATTCTAATTGAAATTAGAAATCCTTTGATTTGACCCCATTAATTTTTTTCTTGAATGGTGATTTGACTCCTTTAATGCTAATATGTCCTTGTTAAAGTCTTTTTTGATTATTTGATAATCCCATCAAAGGTGAGAGCCTGCGATCAATTACATCTACATGAAACAAACTGTAATTGTTGCTAGATTTCTACTGAAGTTAAACAAAATCTTAAAAACTTCTGGTCTGCTAGGCGGCAGCGTTGTCTCCATTCTTCGTATGCAAGCATCCTTCTCCAAATCACTTAATTAGTTATTTATTTTTTGAATTGTCCAGTTCACTTGTTGCAAGATGTTCTTGAATTAGGAAAGCAAGTTGCAAGTTTTGTAACAACTGGGTGAATAAATTCTTCGCCCTCTGTACCCATCCCTGTGAAAGGGCACTTTGGAAAGTCATTTTAAAGGGCTAATGCCATTTTTTACAGAGATTCTGATGCACTTGTGAATTGGGGTCCCGAAATGGGGCCGTATACTGTGGACACTAAAAGAATGTGCACTCAAGTTGTGTAAACCAAGGATGTGTGCAATAAGGACGAGATTTTTCTTTTGTCGAATGTTTCATGTGATTAGATGCTTAAGTTGGTTAGGACTAGTTAGTTAGTTAGTTTTATGTTTTCCTTCAATTGCTAGGGTTTACTTTCCTTTTTTAGCTATCTAGATTTACTAGGAAATAATTTCTTTTGGGTCTTTAAATAGATGTAATGTGACTTGATGAAGCAGGTTTTTTTTTTTTTTTATTCGTATTGAATCGTGAATTGGAACAGTTTATAGAACCAAAAGACTATTGAAGAGTCAAAATGGAACTTGAGGTTTTAAAACCAAATTTGATGGTCTCCCATGAGATGTCATCGCCTCATCGGTTTATACATTTCCTATATGGTTTGTTGTGTTTATTTTCTGTTCCATTTTTTTCAGTTTGTGTAAAATCTCTCCATTTAAACATTTGGTATTGAAGTAGTTGTCTTCCTTGTTGGCGTGCAGCCATTTGATATTTGATACTTTGTTTAGTTCATCAAGCACATATTTCTAAAAGAAGTCACTTTTCTTCATTTACAACCCAGGGGTTTGATTGACTATTGCCTTGCGCTAGCAAATACATCAAAGAGGAGGAAGAAGGCTAGATCAACCACTGCTAAAGAACATCAGATGGTCGCTGATGAAGGAATTCAGAAGGATGTCCAGATGAGGAAGAAAGGAAAGGTTCATCGTGATGGGCGCCCCTCTCAAAAAAGACTTAAGAAGGGCAAATCATCTAATATAAATAGCCATTCGAATGTGATAATATCCACTGATGTCCATGATGAAGTTGAGGATATTGATTCTATGCCCAATGGCAAGGGGTAAGTACAAAGAATAGTGTTATATTCCCGATCCATTATTTGAGCTTTCAATTCAGTTTTTTAGTAATCTTGATGATGATGTGGCTGTGTCCCTCAAATAGTCTGGTTAATCTGCAGCTTCTATAGAGTTCCCAGTCCACCCTTATCCCTTGTTCTTTTGCTCAATGTCCAGTTTCTATTGATTCGTTTCGCCTTTTCATCCTCATTTGTTGTTGTGGATCCTTTGACCAAGTCTTTTGCTTTTACCTATTGATCATCATTGCCAACAGAGCTTCATTCCATCAATCAGGAGTTGACTAGCCTGCCCCCCCTCGGCCCCCTTGCCCCCCTCCCCCTTCTCCCGCAAACAATCCACGCAAAAAAATCCACACAAAAAAAAAAACCCAAAATCTTACTCATTGGTTACCACATCTTTATGTGTATGCTGTGGTGACCTGAAACTTTTAATCCGTACTTAGTCTATATATTTCATGCACCAGTTGAGGAATTACAAAGGCCTTTTCTTCCCGTTAGTGCTTCGCTTGATATATTCTTTTTCCTTGTTATAACCATTATTATTTTTTCTTAGTCAAATGACCATTATTATTTTTTCTTAGTCAAATGACCATTATTATTTTTTCTTAGTGAAATGACCATTATTATTTTTTCTTAGTGAAATGACTTTATTTTCACATTGGAGCTTTTCAGTTTTTAATAACCCATCATTTTTTATCATCTGTTATGGCTTATCATTCTAGTTGTGAAAAATATTGAATGTATACTTCATTCTTGCAGCAGTGATCAGTTGCAGGTGATCAGCCAAAAGGATGCAGACACCTCTCATATGCTTAATGACACAAAAAAGGTTTGCTCTGGCCTCATCTGCTAATTTTCTTTTTTTGTACATTACATGATTGGTTCAGGCATGAACAAAGCCGTCACAGTCTTCTCTAATTCGACCCAACCTGCTTTCCTAGTGGGACTGTGGGAGGTGCCTAACCAATGTAGTACATTTGTTATTTGCATTTTCCTTTTGATTTGATTGGGGATTACTAGCTGTTAGCACATCCTATTTAGAAATATTGTCAAACCTATTCATTTTAATTGCAATTTATGTAATGTATGGTTGAGGAATATTGAAATCTGAATATTCTTTAGATACAGATATGAAGACATGCCAGTCAACATGCATTCCCAGAAGAAAGATACGGGCTCATAGAAATAATGCAATAAAACTTATGCAGAGTTGATCTTTTGTCTTCTAATCTTAGCGCTGCTTTTCAAAATTTTAGAACATGGCCTGGTATATTAAGTGCAGTGATTTATGGTGCAAGCTTGAGGGTAGTGCTAATGTTCTAAGCAGCAGTAGCTTGTTTGTGTTGAAACAAGTGTTGCAAACAATATCGGGGGAGCTAAATGTGATTCTGTGATACATACAAACTTCATGCGAGCTAAGAAACTATTTTTATGTGCTCATTTGTTGAAGCTTGGGCTGATCCAGAGGGCTTTAACATGACTCTTAGAGGATTGTTTGCCAGAATTAGTGGTTAGTACCTATAATACCCAGATACTTGTACAAGCCCCATGTATCCGTATTGGACCCATACACCACTTGTATAGATACCCTGCACCGATACTTCTAAGGTGCAAGTTTAGCATATCCTACGTACCAAGTCCATTATTTCATATATTTCTTTTAATTTGTTTACTTACCAACATAAAAAAATGTTAGAGAGGAATGTAAACAATGATAATTTCATGAATTCAAAAGTGATCTAAAGAAAATATTAGGACACCCGTATCCATATCCGTGTACTATATTTTCAAAAGTGCATAGTCGTATCCATGATCCCCGTATCCATGTCCATACCGGTATCTGTATTTGGGCATCATAGGTTAGTACCATAAATGAAGCAGAGTTTCTAGCCTCATTGATTGGGGTCAGGGAGGCAACCAACCGCGCCTTCTTCCCCTTTATCATTGAGGGTGACGTAATTTGTGATGTCAGATGTGTGGGGGTTATATCATCAACCCGGTGGGAGATTGCCTTAGGATAAATGAGCTTGATGACATTCTGCATGGTCAAAGGGTGACATCTCCATGTGCTCAAAGACCCAACTCCAATGTGGATACAGATACATGAGCATACGAGAGTGTACCACATAGATGTTTCACTTGTAATTTGTTTCTTTTAGCAGGCAAAGCCTGTTTGTTTGTTTGTTCGCTTTTGTTTTTCCTTGCTCCTAATCAATAAATTCAGTTAACTCTCATGAAGGAAATACAAAAAGCTTCCATAAGGATGAGAACACCTAATCAAACACTGTATCATTTATTGGATACTTTTCTATCACCAAATTGTTTTGGTTGTCACAAGATTTTTTTTTTTTTTGTAAGAAAAAAAGGAATGTTTGCTTTTTTATTATTTAAAGGGACAAAATAGAACTGCCGCTAAATCTTTTCTCTATTGGCAATGGTATATATATATATCTCAGAACTTTGAATATTAATTTGTCCATATTTGTATGATTCTATGTCTATAGTTTGTTGTTTCTTGGTTCTTTCATATGATACTTTTCAATAATCTCATATATATCTGATCTATCAGTTTCCTAGTAGAAGTGCCCGTCGCAAGAAGGCCAAAAGGAAATGGCTTCGTGAGCTTGTCAATTCTGAAAAGAAAGAGGTATGCATTTCAATTTTAGAAAGGTCCTGCAACTGTTCAAGCCATTTCCATTATGTTTGTTTTCAAGATAATTTTGCTTCTGAAGATTTATGTAATTCGACATATGAAATCATACCTTATGGTGTGATTTACATTATTTTAGTTGTAAGATTAACCCTTGGAGTAAATTAAGGGTTTCATTGAGAAAGTTAAGGGCCTGTTTGGATGTTTACAGAATAAAATATTTACAGATTTAAATATTATAAGAATAAAATAGTATAGAATAGAATAATGCGATATTATAATATTATAATATTTTTACTGTTTGGCAATTTTTGAAGAATATTATAGATTTTAAATTGAGCTTTTTGGAAGGTGCTATGATTAAAATAAATTACTTTATTAGAATATAATTTTTATTAAATATTTTAATTTATATGTAATTTACCACGTCTGTATAAAAAAGTAGTGTGATAAAATAAAGTTCAAGTGTCATGTTTTTACCATAAGTTACTTTTTTTTATCACATAAAACCATGGTAAATTATAGTAAAGCAAAGTCAATACAAAAAAAAAAAAAAAACCCTACTTTATAATTGTCTCCCACTTTGCTTTACCACATACTTCATCTAACCTTACTTTACCCTACCTTTTACCATCATATGGCATCAATCTTTATTTTACTTTACCACACATGTAAACACGTCACTTTTTATTTACCATATAAAACTATGACAAATTGTGATAAGGTAAAGTAAGAAAAAAGAAACTACTTTAACATTCCTTCCCACTTTACTTCACCATATACTTCATCCCACCTTTACTTTACCGTGCTGTGATAGTTACTTTTACTTTAATTTACCATATATGTAAACAAATACATCATGATCGATTTGGTGAATTAAAGTCTGTACTTTACCACTTTGTAATCGTCATTTTGAAAGATTCTTATCTTGTAGAAAGTTTTCTACGGGGGGAGCTGTAGGAGGAAATATTGAGCTTTTTGAAAGAAAAGAATCTTTTCTTCAAATTTTTCTTGGGTTACCAAACCCACAAAATTTTCTTCTTTAGAAAATGAAAGATTATATTCTCTAAAGTATTATTTTCTTGTGTTTTCTTGTGCATCCAAACAGGCCCTAAGATCTGAATTTACTTGTTCTTGAATGAATTTACTTTCCAGTAAGTATCATTTTATAATAAGTTTGGATTTGCAGCTCACTCAGAACCAAATGCTAGAAAAGGATATGCCTAAAGTATCTCCAGAACATCAACCACTGGATCAAAATACTGATGTTGAGGATGAAGTTGTTGCAGTGGAAATTAGACCTGGACATATTCGATTTGAGCCCCAGGGCAAAGGTCTGATGCTTTATCTTCTTTGAATTCTTGATTGTGACGAAACATAGATACATATGATATTCAATAGTTCCATTAACCTAATGAAACCATCTCAAAGGAGTCTCACGTAATTTATCATCTATTGATGCTACCCCTAACTTCTCCCAAAAGGCTTATTTTTTATTCTATTGTTACTAGTTTTACCACACATTCATTTCGTTATTCTCATCTCTGCTACACTCATTTTGTGCATGTGTTGCTTATTGATTGGCCAACATTCTGCGCCATAGGTCAGCTGGTCCAATTTTTGTCCTATAAATTTTTCCTTCTATCTTGGTATTATGTGTTGATCACAAAGCACTTTAGAAGCAAGTCTATGCTTTAAGTCTTCAACCATCCCTTATCCTATGTTCGACATCTTTCTCAATCTCTCCATCCTTACTAATTATCGAGCAAAGATTTTGAAATATATCTCTTTGTGGTATCTCTCGAGCTTCAATTCTCATAGGAGTTTGCATATCTCCACTGAAGTTGCAATTCATATGTTATGTGTTTGTATGACTTTTTTTAAATTACAAACAGCTGTCTTGGTATTGTACTTAATTCCAACTTCGACTTACATGCAGTTCTGATGTGCATGAACCTACTTTTTCAAAGAGTAAATATCAGATAAAACTTGTCAGGTCAATGTTTCGCCAATCAAATATCTAGATCGACCTTGAAATTGTTATTATTATTTATTGGCGAATGACCTTGAATTCTGATGTACATTTGAAAATTATATATTGGAGAAAATAATAATTCCATCTCAAACATTGACAATATCTGCTTCGATGCTTACATAATCTAGAACTTAATGAGATGCTTTATGCTATATATTTTTTTTTGGGTTACCTGAGGATATCATACTTATTTTGGTGGGTGCAGAACAGAGCAATGGGGAGTTAAAATATCCTGCGGTATGTTGTGTTCCTAATTCAGTATCCCATATTGCTTTTGGATATAATTCATTTTGTACATAGTGTTTGTGTCTGTATGAGTACGCATGGTGGAATGTGTCATGCACTACATTGGTTCGATACTTTCAATTTTTAAGAAAAAGTGTTGCATCCTTCATTTTCCTTTCCCAACAATAATTTAAGTGAACTAGAGCATTTGATATGTATTCAACTTTCATCATAACCCATCCATTTTGAGCAATGGATGCATATTTTTGCTAATATTATGTACTCCTGGCATTAGTCCCTACACAGAACTCTGTTCCTTTACTTCTATTGAGTTGAGCCATAGACTATTTTGCTCATCTTTTGTTGTGCTACATCACTTTTTTTTTTAAAGTTCATTATTTCTTTACGTAGCTGTTTTATATCTGGTATCCAAATCATTTTTACATTTCATTTCATTTTTATTCTTTTTTGAAGTTCCCTTATTGCTTTTGGACATCATTCATTTCCTACATGGAGATTGTGTCTTTGTTAATACACTGTCGAATGTATCATGCATTACACTGGTTCAACAGTTACAAATTTTAAGAAAAAGCTTAGCTGCAGGAAACTCCTATATGGGTGGCGCTCCCACCTCGGAACCTCGCCCCGCGCTTCCATCCTAGGAACCTCGCTCCCATTGAGAAAGGACCCGCTCCCAACTAAGATAGAAACTCTTAGGCATATAAATCCCAAAAGAAACAAATATAGAAGATACCAAGTAAGAGAAAAAATTAAGTAATGATAAGACATTAGAAAAATATCAACTTAAATTTGCTCATTTACTTAATATAACCATACTATTACTGAGTCACTATGACAATCTTTGCAATTGATATGAATGACGCGTAATAATGTTTACTTGTATTACATATTTTCATGTATTATTCCTAAACGTTTCCCGTCCCAAAAGAGGAGCTCCTATAATCCACCAGCACCGATACTGCTCCTGCCCCCCTTCGTGCAACTAAGATACAGAGAGAACAGCTAGAATCACATATAAAATTATAAAATTTTTGATGTTTTGCAATTTAAGTGGTAGAATGATATTTTCTGTTTGACATTTAACTATATTAAAAAAACATAAAAATACTCATAATTTTTCTTGAACGCTCCTGACGGCGCTCCCACACTTCTGTGATTATCCGCTCCTCCGCCCCCGCTCCCACTCCCTCTCCCGCTCCCGCTTCGTGCTACTAAGAGAAAAAGTGTTGTATCCTTAAAACCTATCCCAGCAATAATTTAAAGTAAATTAGAGCATTTGGTATACATCCAAGTTACATCATAACCCTTCCATTTATGCAGTGGATGCAAATTGTTGCTAATGTTTTATACTCATGGCATTGGCCTGTACACAGAAGTTTGCTCCTTTCCTTCTATTGAGTTGACCCATAGAATGTGCTGCGCATCATTTTTTTGTGCTACATCATTTTTCTTAGAGTTCATTCTTTCTGCATGTAGCTTTTTTATATCTGGTATCCAAAAGTCTTTTTTTTTTTTTTGGGTTTTTAGCTTTTAGCTCAAAAAAGCTCCTTTATTGCTTTTGGACATCATTTGTTTCCTACATGTCATTCGCCTTAGAGGGAGTTTCTTGTGCGAAGGCCGGAGTGGCAGAAGGAAACTCCATTTGATGGATAGAGTGAGGTGATTGAGCCTAAAATAGCACACTGGAGTTGTTTGTTGTTGGCATTTTTTGTAGTTTAAAATTGAAAATTTTGGCTCTTCTGGGGATTCCATTATCTATTTGTATTACATCATTCTTTTTTGTTCTGTTTTATATCAGGTATCCAAATTGTTTTAGTTTTTAGTTTTTCCCAAGAAATGCCAAATCATCTTGTATACAATATGCTTTATGTATTGCCATGTCCTTTGTATACATTGTGCTACCTGCTGAGTGTTCATAGATATAGTTCACTGGTTGTTGCATTTGCCGCTAATTCGGTCAAATTTTTAATCATGAATCCTCACCATCGATCTTCAGGAAACATTTCAGTGGAGTGGCACCACCAGCAAAAGGAAGGGTCAAAAATGGGGTATTGAAAAACCATCATTTTGCAGAAGGAATGGTGATGATTCTGGTGAAAACTCTAATGAGAAGGTCAAAATCAAAGACAGCAAGCTGGTAGATGGTCCAATAGACTTTGAGAAGCTTGTGCCCTTGTCTGGCAAGCCTAAGGTTCATTCCTAATTGTGCATCATACATTATGATGGTTCCATACCTCTGTAAAACACTCCGTCAACTTTCTCCATAGCTCAGTTGCCTTTCTCATACCCAGGACAGTACTTTCAAATTATTGAACAGTAGTTTTAAAGGCTGCATTTATGTCTTGGTTCCATAGATATTAATGCTATACAAATGCTTCAGCGAACCATTTATTTTAGTCCCTCCATGTGATGAGTGTCAGACTTGCTGCATCCCAGGTGCTAGGTTATGGGGACACTATTATATGTTTAACATTTTTATTTCTTTTCTATTAGAACTTCATTTTAAATTATTATAGATCGTACTGTATTGAAAAATGTTGTGGATTTTACGAAAAAAAGCCCCTTAAAACTGGATACGATGACTGTGGACCCATACTTTGAGTATTGACAGAGGGGACTTCCTGCCCATTTTTTTGTTGACTTCTTGTCCCTGTTCATTGATATCAATGAATGTCGTTTTTTTCCCTTTCTCTATAATCTCCTCTTTGATTGAGGTTATCATCATCATCTTCTTTAAGAAAGAAAAGATTGAATCGTTCTTGATTGTGTCTGGATAGTATGGGCATGCATGATGCAACCATTGCCAAGCTCCCAATCCAACAATACCCCCACCACCCACCAACTCGAAAACCTCATTGAAGATGAATAAAACATCTACCCAATCTCCCAGTTCTCTAAGAACCTCCCCATCTTTAGTGAAATTGAAGGTCTATTTTCCAAATCTCCCCATCGCTCTCCCCCTCCCCCACGTCCCTTCTCCTCTCTCCTCCACTCCAGAACAGCCCCTGCCATGCCCGCCATGCCATCCGACCTCTCCTCCCTACAATCCCACTTCAACCCTAATTCCATCTTCAACCCCAATCCTGTCCTCTCCCAAGCCATCCTCCTCCTCTCCATCTACTTCTGCCTCGGCTTCCTCATCCTATCCCTCAACCCCCACCGCTTCTCCGGCTCATTGACGCCCTCTACTTTTCCGTCAATTCTTTTTTTTGAAGAAGATGACAACGACGAACTGAGTCGAAGAAGATATTATGGAAGAGAAGAAGAGGAAGAAAGTGAGAAAGAGTGGACGTTTGTTGATATCAATGACTGTTGTGAAAAAATTGGGTTGATGCGACTTGCATTCAATTCTAAAGGGATTTTTTTCCGTAAAATCCCCAAAAATGTTTCTGTAATTTTAAATTATAATCTCAAATATCGGACATTTGCATAGGGCCGAGCCATGGATCCCGCACCCTCTTTCTTCTGCATCTGATATGTCTCCTGAAGGATCCAGCTTGTATAGACTATATCTAACAATAACTGAATTTTATTGCAGGTTGGCGATGTAATTGCTTATCGTTTGGTTGAGTTATCTTCATCTTGGTGTCCTGAGATTTCTTCTTTTCGAGTATAATTCTTTTTCTTTATTATTACTATGGAATGATGATTACTGCACACAAAGTACATAATTTTAACATTTTACATTTTCTGCACAGGTAGGAAAAATATCATCCTACGACCCTTTATCTGGGAAGGTCATGCTGGTACCTGTCCCAGAATATCCACTGGTTCTTGATGAAAAGAAGGATGAGGCTGTTGAGCTGCTATCAATTAACACACTTTATAATGAAGATGGCACTTTAGAGGTACTTGAGACATGGCATGTACATCATTCTTAAGTTTCTGTTACTACTTTGGTCACTTTTGGCAAAATCTAAGTCATTGTTGTGCTTCAGATTGATTTTACATCACTGATTGATGTCCGTGTCATCAACCGTGACGAAGCTGATCCCATGACTGTAAATGGAAGTCTAGTGCCTGTCAACGGTCAAGAAGCTGGGGTGAGCATGGGGCTGAATCATAATAATGAAGTTACACCCCCTCCAGTCACAGGTATTTATGATGTGATAGATTACTGGCGGAAGTCTTTAATTGACACGAAGACTGCAAATTGTGGTAGTATTTGATTGTTTATTCTGGACATTTCACTTGATTGTGGTGAGATGGGCTGGGTTCAGGTCACGAGGCATGTTAGTGTTATGCTGTCATCCCATGCCTGACCTCTTACAGTTACAATGATAAGGATTTCAGTTTGGGCCCAGCTCTAAAGCCACAAATGTCTAGACTTCAGAGTGGACTTGTGCTTAAGCTACGCCTCAATAAAAAAAAAAAAAAAAGGGCTATCCCTGGCCGAGGCCTATCACTTTTATTTTTAAGACTGAAAAATAAAATAATTGCTAGGCTACAATCAACAAAATCAGTCCTTACCGACTAATGGTGGGCATATACATGATGCATTTCTTGATCACTCATCACGGCTGTTTTCTTCCCTTGGTAGAAAATGGTGGTCCGGAGACTTCAGTCTGGGATGATATTGCCCAGGCTTTAACTGTAAAGAAGGCACAGCTACAGAAAAATAACAGTTTTGGTGCCAAAGAGACTTCAGACAAGGGTGCATGGTCTTATAGAGCTTTGAGAAGAAGTGCACTTGGGCCAACTATGGCCCTGTTAAGATCTCAGAATGATGGGTGGGGATGATTGTCTTCCGTTTCTTTAAGTTGGAGCAAGTGAGATGATCAGTAGACTGTTAAAAGAAAAGCTGAGATGATGATTGGTGTATATTTTTGTGTCATCCACTCATCCTTGGTGGAAACTGATCCCATTTTGTCCTTTGAAAATTTTCATTTCCTCATCTTTGGTGAAAACCGATCCCATTTTGTCTGTAATGTGAATTGATCCCCAAACTCATTGAATGGTAATTGTGATTTCAGTTATAAGCGTCTGCAATGTGAATTGATCCCCAAACTCGTTGAATGGTAACTACTAAGGTATTATCTGCATTTTGTGAAGTTCTTTCTGAATGCTTTCCATTTGAGTTGCTGGGTCGGAATTATTTAGCTGCATTTGTTATAGTTGGTTAGTGAGAGTCTCTTAATTTCTGATATAGCTTTGGATTAGAATTAGAAATGAGTGTATTCAAGAGCATTTAGACGTAGCATCAATTGGCAATAACTTAGTAGAGACTTATTTGTGATGATTTGGACATGTTCAATGTAGGCTAGTAATGGTGCCGGTGAGGAAGCCTTTCAATGCAAGTTTATGGCCCATCAAGAAAATAGGGGTAGGTCGAATAGGACAATGATAGAAGTAGGAATGTTGATCTGGAAAAGTGCAATTTATCTGATATGGCCTGCCCACAAAATCACACCAGTTTTTACGAGCTTGAAAACTCTGGTAGGGAGATGGCCTGGTAAGAAACCTCTGTGAGCCCAACTCAATTATTGTAGCTTAACATTTAGGATCAGTCCCATCTCACATACCTTTCAATCCCAGATCTATTCAATTTGCATAGGTTAATCTTTGCATTCTGCTAAATATGTCAAGCTGGAAGATGAGATTAACCATGCATAGGGCCAAGCGAGGTCCGCTTAATTATCGGGCCAGATAATTTTGATCTGATTTAACAACCAAGGAATAAAACAGCAGCGCAAATCCAGCTTAATGCAGTCGACTCATGTAAGTCTTGGGGTGGTTTGGCCCTCTGAGCTCTGGATAGTAATTGAGTCGAGTGACTTGTGTAGATTCAATGAATACTCATTTAAATCGGGTTAGACCCAATTCACATGCCCAACTAATTGATCCATCTGAATACACTTCATATGAGATGGCTGAGGGAAAATTAGTCTTGAAACCGAGTGTCAATCTCACTTATTAGGGGTCGTTTGGCATTTACATATGTCAATGTTACATATATACATGAGTAACATGACCCATGTGAATCATTTAAGAATGCAAAGATACACAAGTGAAGCAATGTTTGTCAAAATCATGACTTTCACATGTGAATCTGAAGTACATCCAACGGCTCTATGTGTGTCTGAATTTCGCAGATGTTTTTCACAAAATTTTCAAAATACATGATGTATTAAGAAATGAGATTTGGCCCGTTAGATGTTTTTAACTTTCTTAAAGAGGATGAATGGTTTAGATAGTGAAAATGGGCCGCACAAAAGTCCAAAACAACAGATTTGATGGTTTGAATTTTTTCACAAATATCTCAAAACCCATGATGAATTAAGATTCAGAATTTGAACACAAGGCCTTTTTTTTGCATTCTAAAGAGGAAGAATGGTTCATGTAATGATTTAGGAGCCTACAGAAAGAGAAATATCAAAAGAAAATGGATGGGGAAAAAGGGTATGAAAATGACATTTGGGACCCTTCTAAAGAGGATTAACGGTTCAGATAGTGAAAATGGTACCCACAAATCTAGAATGGCAGATTTTAAACCCTAAACATTTTTGCAAATATCAATAGCTAAAATCTGACCACTAGCCATTTGGCCTTCCAAAGGGGATGAACGGTTCAGATCTTGATTGAGGGGCCCACATGAGTCAAAACAATTGAGAAAATGACGGTACCCTTCGTACTGTTGCAGCCACCTTTTTTTTTTTTTGGTAACATAGCCAAGGGGGTTGAGACCCAAGTGAGAGCCCGCATACACACGAGAAAACAGTCCACTCAAGTGGGAAATGAGCCCGTACACGCAAGAAGAATACCCACCAAAGTGAGAAGGGAAGCCCACACACCTAGAAAAATGTGGCGTACCTAGGGTTCAAACCGTGGGCAGCAATGTGAGAACAGCAACTCCTTACCACTTGGATAAGGAGCCGTTCAAAAATGTGGATTCGTTTCACACCTCACGTGGCAATGCATGTCACACCAATCGGTGTGTTTGGTTACACGTGAAACCGTTTCAACCCAAACACTCTTAGGTAGCATTTGGTTCGCTATAATAAGGAATGATCATTCCAACGGAATGATGATTACAACGTTACGTTTGGTTCGCAAGAAAGTGACGGAATGATCATTACCTCCGAAATCCTCATTCCCTTATGTTGAGGAATGACCATTCCACTGGAGAGGCAAATGGATGGCCATTCCATTCCTTTTGTAACTTTTCATTGAGACCAAAATACCCCTCCACCTCCACCGGCGACGACGACTAAATCTAACACAGCCCCAAGGCAGCCCCCCTTCCCGATCTTCTTCTCCGATGTTCATTGCTTCTCCAGTCTACACAGCGGCTACCACCTCTCTCTATCTGCAACTGGAACCCAAGAAAACCATGTCGTCCTCCTTCGACGATCAGAAGAACGACCCCCGCCATTGTCCACGGAGATTCTCTGCGATCTTCTTCGATGCTAGTGGCCCACAAGAGATTTGTTCGATCTCTTCTTCTCCAACAGAAGACTAGGTCCTCTATTTTCCGGTCGACTTCACCGTTCGCGGCATCTACAACTCGAATTGATCCCAGGCTTCTTCTCCTCTGATCTCTGCAACCTTCCGGTGACAAGTGGCCCATCGATCAGATCAACTCCTATTTGATCTGCAACAGTCCGTGAAACTCTGATCTCATCTTCTCCGATCATCCCGAGCACTGCAACAGTGCTGTAAGTGCAAAAATTATGACTCACAAGATTATGGGGTGCCTGGTAGGACTTATCCAAACATATGATGAAGGTCAGCTGCCTTTTAGCCTGAAAGGGGAGGAACAAACGGTCAGAGGACCTTGGCCTGGGTGGCGTAAGGCTCTCCGATGCCTAAGTTAGTATATGAACTAAACAGAGGTAGAAGAGGAAGAAGAGAGACAGGGTAACGGCTCAAGAGGGGATGTGTATGCATACCTTTGTCTTGGAACGTCCTCGTATTTATAGGGGACTTTTCCTGATATCCTGGAGTGGGCCCTTAGATTTGATAGGAATGATCTTATTAGCCCACAAAGTAATAAATGATGATCCATCATAGCCCACAATGCATTTATTGCCAGTCCGATCAGCCCACATCGCATTAAATGCATGTCATGTTGGGCCTGATCGTGTCTCAAGTCTTTGGCGGTTGAGGTCCCGTCGGATCCATCCTAGGGCTCTGCCCCGATTTGGCTACAGCCGCTGGATGCCGCCTTGTCAGCGATCTGGCGAAGATTGTGGACGGCTGGAATGGCCCATCTGTCCCACTGGCACATGCCCATACTCAGCCATGTGTCCAATGACGTGGCAAAAGTAGGGGAGCGACCATGGTATTTATCTTGACTGGCGACCTGACTCCCTCAGCCGGGGTTGGGCGGACTGCCGAGGTCAGCCTGGGTGGCCAAAGTCAGGCTGGTTAGCCGAAGTTAGCCCGGTTTCGGCCAACGTTCTGACTTCCACGCCGAGATGTACCTGGGTGGCACATGGGCGCGCTTAATCGGCGCCTTTCCGCCAAAGTTAACATAATCTTGGTGTCTTTGAAAACCACCCTACACAATTGCCCCCTAGCTTGTGACTTCTTAGGGGCCCTAGCCTTTAGAGGTCGGAAGCTATAGAGTCCGATGGGAGACGTTCGATCATTACTTGGCGCCGTTCCGACTCTTCGAGGTAATCAATATCACGCCTTGCTTTCCACGGGGAACGAGCCGGGAGTGACACATGTCGTCGTACTACTGATTGTGCCGTCAGTTTGATGAGACAGGCGCGAATAGCGATGCTGCCCTTTCGAATTCCTAAATGGCGCCCAAGGAGGGCTTCCCTTCTCTTATAAATAGGGACGTCTTCTTCTGCTCTACCTTCTTTATTTTCACTTCCCATTTTCGTTCTGTTCTTCATCTTCACTCTTAAGATCCTTCCTGAGGTTTTCAGGCAAGGACGACTGCGTAACGTCGAGGACATCGAGTGCCCAGACTGATTCTCGTCCCTGATTCGCCCTTCTTCATCTGTAAGTCATCTTCGAGTCTTTGTCTTTTTAGGGTTTTCCCCTCTAGGTTTTCTTCCTGCCTCCTCCAACCCTAGGTTGTAGAAATGGCTAGTCCTAGGTTCCAGTTAGAGACTCCAGAGGGTATAGCTAACTTTAGGGGGGCGTACGGTATACCGGAGGAGGTTCGCCTTAGGCCGGCGAGCCCTTCCGATTACGCTCTGCGCTCCCTGTTCGGGGGCTGGATGTTGTTCCCCATGATTTCTGTAACCTAGGGCGGGGTCAGGTTCCCCTTGCATCCCTTGTTTAGGGCCTGCCTCAGTACCTGGTGTCTTGCCCCATGCCAATTGATGCCCAATGGCTACAAGGTCATCATGGGCATGGCTAAGCTGAACGAGGTCTTAGAAATCAACCTCGGCGTCCATGACATCGAGGACGCGTATGATATTTGCAAGGCCGGGGAGGGCACCTACTACCTCCGAGTGAAACAGCTCCGGAAAGGCTTTGTTTTGGCCTTGGAGGACTCCAATAAGAACGTTGGGGACGACGTATTATGCGTCTTGGGGAACTGGGAGTTCGGCACCGGTGAGGACAGGACGCACGTGGTCTCGCGCCACTTCGGGGTCGTTCCAAGTAAATACCGCCCCTTGATTTTGTTTACTTTATTCTCGACCTTCAATTTGCTGAACTGATTTTTTACTTTGGCGTGCAGATCTGCGAGAGAGGCAGCGTCGAGCGACTTACGACGGCTGGAGAAAGAATGCAGCCGACCATAAGAAGGTAGAAAAATATACCGGGCACGAGAACAGGTCGGCCTGGAAGCTGCTGGGTTACACGCCGAGGTATCGTGGCTATTATACAAGGGTCGGAACATCGCAGAGGGGCGGGCCACAGACGGGCGAAACCTCCGTCACCGTTGCTGTCACTGGGGGTATACCGCTGGTCGATCCCGTCACCCGCCGGATTGCGTCTGGTGCCGAGGCATCTACCTCTGCCAGTTCGGGGTTAGGGAATTTGTCAAAGGTCGTAGAGGCTTACTCTTCCGGCGAAGGAGAGGAGATGGAGGGAGAACTGCCCCCGTTGAAGACTAAAGACCTGATGGCCAGGTTTAAGCGCCAGCCTGCTTCTTCTTCGGCGCCCTCTTCAGCCAGTACCCGCGCGGCCTCGGGTCCGGGCGGGGTCGCAGTCTCCTCCACCCCTGCTGTTGCCCCGCGCGTGGGAGCCAAGCGGCGCTCTCCTGACAGCAAGAGGGATGGATCCCCGTCCAGCAAGAGGTCCAAGGCTGGGGGAAGAGACTCCGGGGCTCAGAAGGCCTCAAAAGACAAAGGGCCTGCGCGTGCCCCCGGGGGACAGGCTCCTCCCGAGAAGAGCGCGCCAGCAGAAAAGGTTCCTTCCGAGAATAGTGCGTCAGCGGAAAAGGCTCTTCTCGAGAAGGGACAAGGAGGCAGCGGACCTCTTGGGCAGGGTTCCGGGTCGATCTCGGGCTCTCGTGCCGTCATGCCGGCTTTATGGAGGCCGAGGCTAGAGATTCAGCCCGGGAGGCCCCTGAACGTAGAGGACCGGGTATTGGGGAACCCTCTAGTCATCGGGGCACTCGCCAAAGCCTACGCCCTCCCGCTCGACATGAAGCAGCATGCAAAGTACGACAATGAGAGTCTGCTGGCCTTGGCGATTCAGGCCACTCTTCTAGTAAGTGTCCCTTGTGTGATTCTAATGGATTCTGCTCCGGCCATTCGTGTCTAATTGTTTTTTCTCTTGTAGAATATACAGAGGCTCCAACTGGTGATAGAAAGGAGTGACAAAAACGTCTCCAGGGTTTCTCAATTGGAGTCCGAGAGGGAGAAACTTGGAAAGGACCTGGCGGAGTGACGAGGTAAGCTGGCCGACTCAATAAAGAGCAACGTCGAGCTGAATGCGCAGATGGATGTGGCACTGGCCAGCATCACTGATCTTACGGCAAAGACCCACGAGCTGAGGGGGGAGGTTCAGTTGAAGACGAAAAGGTCGCTCGAACTAGAGGCCGAGTTGGAAAAACAAAAGGCCGAGTCAGCGGCTGAATTGGCGAGGCAGCGCGCCGAACTAGCGAGTCAACGTGCCGAACTGGAGCGGTCGCTGAAGGAGGGTGCTGACCTCAAGTCGTCACTCCGTGCTGAGATCCACGCTGCTTTCCAGAAGGGGGTGGACCGGGCTACGGAGGACGATGAGAGGCAGGTGGGTGAGATAAGTTCGATCATGTTCGAGGAAGGGTGCCGAGCTGCACTGAAAGGAGCGGGAGTTCCCGAAGATCATCCGGTCTACAGGAATCTCCCGAAGTACTCAAGCCCGGAGCCGGAGCCAGAATCGAGTCCTACCCCGTTTCCTGAGAATCCTCCGGTCGAAACGCCTGTTGTCGACGCTCCTTCGGGTGCTGTCTCTTCCTCCCACGGACGTCTCCGAAACGGTCGTGCCTGTTGCCGGGGCGAACGATCCCCCCGTGTAATTTTTTGATGCTTTCCGATTTCTGATTGTATCTCTGACTCATTTGTAACCTTCTTATCCTTTGAATGAAAAACAAGTTATAAAGTTGGGCTGTCTCCTTTTTTAACTCTTCCTCCTCTATGATTCTTGTTGTTTGAGTACGGCTTCTTATCATTTGAGTCCGGCTAAATACTGTGGTAGGAGGGCTGCCTGAGTTGGAAAGAGGATACCTGGTGGTCTTCATTGTTATCCGCCTTGGTATCCTGCGTTCTGAGGCTCATAAATAGCAGTAAGTACAGCGGTGCGACCGATGCGGAAAACAAGCAGATGACTCCACCTGTCACCATCTGATTGGTCAGTCAACTCATAGGAAACGTGCGCCCCACGCGAGACATGGGAGGCCACGTTCCATGAATGAGGTATTGGAATCCGAGCCTCCTCTCCCCCTATAAATAGAGGCTCTCCTCTGTTGTGTGTTTATCACTATCTAGAGTGGGGGAGTTGCGCCGGCCAAGGATGAGAGATTCGTATCAGTGGTCTCTCACGTCCCTTAGAGGCATGGAGATTCGCCTGTTCCAGCCAGATGCTCCGGTGGTTCACGTCCCTCGCTCTGTGCGAATCTTTTGCGATTAACCACAACTCCGGGATTGGTTGCACCCGGTCACCGTGGACCACGCGCCCTCTGAATCTGGTCATCATGGACTGTGCGCCCTCTGAACGCAGATCTTTGATTAACTCTTGTCGATGAGGATGGGAGGAGATCAGACATCTGCGGTGGACCAGGAGCTTGTTTGCAAATTTTGGTCTAACCAACCAAAGGGTATTGTAGAGCTCCTGGCGCCGAGGACCAATGAAGAGTAGTGCTTCCAGTCATTTTCCTTCTTTTTCTTTTTTAGAGGACAGCGAGCCTCCTTATTGTACTCCCTGTTGCTTTCCTGTAACTTATGTAATGAGATTTTCCATTGTAATGAAGATATTCTAATCAATACAAATGGAGTTTCTATCTGTGCATCTATTGCTTTTTCTGCTTTTTATGCAACTCATGTAATGAAACCTTCTACTGTAACGAAGTCATTTTAATCAATACAGAGCTTCTCTTTCCTTTTCTTTCCTTTTTGTTTAAGATTGCCATTGGCCGATGTGAACCCACAATTTTGAGAAGCTTGGGGGTGTGAGCCTGGGACCGGGGTCAGTCTCGGGGTATATGAACCCAAGGTTTTGGGAGAGACTGGGTGTATGGACCCGAAGTCAGTCCCTGGGTGCGTGAACCCAAGGTTTTAGGAGCGACTGGGTGTATGAACCCGAAGTCAGTCCCTGGGTGCGTGAACCCTAAGTTTTAGGAGCGACTGGGTATATGAACCCGAAGTTTTAGGAGAGACTGAGTGTATGAACCCGAAGTCAGTCCCTGGGTGGGTGAACCCAAAGTTTTAGGAGCGACTGGGTGTATGAACCCGAAGTCAGTCCCAGGGTGTATGAACCCAAAGTTTTAGGAGCGACTGGGCGTATGAACCCGAAGTCAGTCCCTGGGTGCGTGAACCCAAAGTTTTGGGAAGCCAGGGCGTATGAGCCCGGGGTCAGTCCCAGGGTGTATGAATCCAAAGTTTTGGGAAGCCAGGGCGTATGAGCCCAGGGTCAGTCCCAGGGTGTATGAACCCAAAGTTTTGAGAAGCCTGGATGTATGAACCCGAAGTCAGTCTCAAGTATTTTTATTGCTGCCGGATTCCATAACTTGATGACGCAAATTGTCGACAGAATGAGGGCTTCTTTTATTGATAGAGGAACTTCGATTACAATTCTAGAAAAAGAACTTCTTGAGGTGGGTCGCATTCCACGGTCGCGGGAACTGCCTGCCATCCATGTCCTCCAGTTTGTATGACGATTGTCATGCTATCGATATTACTTTGAACGGGCCATGCCAGTTTGGAGCTAGTTTGCCTTCATTTGGGTTCTTATCAGCCGGGAGCGTCTTCTTCAGGACTAGCTCTCCTACCGAGAACCTTCTTTCTCTGACCCTTTCATTATACCCTTTGGCGAGCCATCGCTGGTAGTCGGCCAGTCGTATGGCCGCTGCTTCTCTGCACTCGTCTGCTAATTCTAGTTCCATGGCCAGGTTTATCTCGTTTCGGCCTTGATAAATAAGTTCTGTTCTCATGGTTGGGAGGCCAATCTCAATGGGAATGACCGCTTCCATCCCATAGGCTAGGGAGAACGGTGTCGCCGAAGTGGAGTGCCTCGGGGTTGTCCTGTACGCCCATAGGACGCTAGGGAGTTCCTCCACCCATCTTCCTTTTGCTTGGTTGAGTCGCTTTTTCAGTCCATCGAGCAATAGTTTGTTAGAGATCTCGGCCTGGCCATTGCTCTGCGGGTATGCCGGGGTGGAGTAGTGATTCCTGATGCCGTGATTTTGACATAAGCTTTTGAAGAGATTTGAGTCGAACTGAGTTCCATTGTCCGAGATCAAAGTCCTGGGGATGCCAAACCTTGTGATGATATTCTTCCATACAAAATTCTTTGAATCCCTTTCGGAGATGGAGGACAGTGGCTCCGCTTCTATCCACTTGGTGAAATAGTCAGTAGCAACTATCAACCATCTCTTGTTCCCTGGGGCTCGGTGGAGGGGTCCCACGATATCCAGCCCCCATTGGGCGAAGGGCCATGGGTTGGAGAGGGGACTTAAGTCGTGCGCTGTCTGATGGAGGGAATGGGAAAACTTCTGGCATTTCTCGCACTTCCTGGCGTATAGCTGCGCGTCCTTCTGCATGTATGGCCACCAGTACCCCTGGCTGATAGCTCGGTATGCCAGTGACCGTCCTCCGATATGGCTTCCACACATCCCTTCGTGAATCTCAAACAGAAAGTCGTCAACTTTGCTCGGATGAACGCACTGGAGGTAGGGGCCGGTGAAAGATTTTCGGTAGAGCTTGCCATCAGGAGACAGCCAGAATCGGGCCACCTTGAGCCTGATCCGGTGAGCCTCATTTTTATCTTTGGGGAGCCGATCATCTTTAAGGTAGGAAGTGATCGGGTCCATCGAGCTCGGGCCGAGATCAAGGCACAAGATTTACCTGGATGGATGAACCTCTAAGCTTGATCTCGGCAGTGACTCGATGTCAACAATTCTTTTCTTCCCTGCTTCGACGGCGGAGGCCAGGTTTGCGAGCGCATCAGCATGCGAGTTAGTATCTCTAGAGATCTGCCTAACTTCGGCTGTCTGGAACTGAGTGAGGAACTTCTTTACGAGGGCTAGATAGGCCGCCATCCTGTCGTCCCGGGCCTGGTAGTCTCCATTTAGCTAGCTTGTCACCAATTGTGAGTCGCTCAAGACCACCAGTTGCCGGGCTCCGAGGGTTTGGGCACTGTTTAGCCCCGCTATTAGAGCCTCGTATTCAGCTTCGTTGTTTGTTGCTTTGAAGTCTAGGGTCAGAGCTTGTTCTATGACCAATCCTTCTGGCGATTGGAGGACTACGCGAGCGCCAGCTCTCTTGGAAGTATATGAGCCGTCAACGAAGACTTTCCATGTCGAGTTAAAGGCTTGGCTCCGGGACCGTTCATCGTCCTTGGTGACTTCGCTCTCACGCCCTATGCCCCCCAGTTCGGTGCCGACCTGGGTTGATGCCGAGCTCGTGGAGACGAACTCAACAATGAAATCTGCAAAAATCTGGGCTTTGATCGCAGTCCTGGGTCGATATTGGATATCATACTGTCCCAGTTTGACCGCCCATTTGGAGATCCTACCTGAAAAGTTAGCTTTTTTGAAGATAGACCGAAGTGGGTGCTCCGTAACAACCACAATGGTATGAGACTGGAAGTAATGAGAGAGCTTGCGAGAGGCACTCACGAGTGCCAACGCGAGCTTCTCGAGTAAGAGGTATCTGGTCTCGGCGTCAAGAAGGATCTTGCTCGTGTAATAGATCGGTTTTTGTAATTTATCTTCCTCTTTGACGAGGACAGAGCTCACCGCGTGATCCGAGACTGCCAGATATAAGTATAGCATCTCTCCACGGGAAGGAGTGGAGAGCAAGGGTGGTGAAGAGAGATAGGTTTTGAGTGCCTGCAGTGCCCGGTCGCACTCAGGGGTCCATTGAAATTTTAAATTTTTTCTTAGAAGCTGAAAGAAAGGCCTACACTTATCTGACGATCTGCTGATGAATAGGTTGAGCGCGGCGGCCATGCCAGTTAGCTTTTGGACCTCCTTTGTAGTCGTCGGACTCTGGACTCCTAAGATCGTCGTGATCTGGTCCGGATTGGCCTCTATCCCTCTTCGTGTTACTAGGCTCCCGAGGAATTTGCCGGAAGCGACGCCGAATGCGCATTTGGAGGCGTTCAATCTGAGCTTGAACTCCCTGAGTATGCCGAAAACTTGAGCCAAGTCTGCCAGATGGTCATGAGACTACTTAGATTTGACGACCATGTGTCGATATATACTTCGACAATTTTCCCGAGCTGAGCCTGAAACAATTTTGTGACTAGTCGTTGGTAGGTCGCCCCCGTGTTCTTCAATCCAAAGGGCATTACCCTGTAACAATAAGTGCCGCGGGGTGTTATGAACGCAGTCTTCTCCTCGTCCGGCTCAAACATCGGGATCTGGTGGTATCCTCGATAGGCGTCGAGGAAGCTCATCCTATCGTGGCCAGCGGTGGCGTCGATCATCTGATCAATTTTTAGAAGCGGGAAGCTGTCCTTTGGGCAGGCTTTGTTGAGGTCGGTGAAATCGACGCAGACCCTCCACTTGCCGGTTTTCTTCTTGACGACCACCGTGTTGGCCAGCCAGACCGGGTACTGGACTTCCCTGATCACTTCAGCCTCCAGCAACCTATCGACCTCCTCTGCCACGGCTTCCGCCTGCGGCAAACCTGATCTGCGGGCTTTTTGCATTACGGGCTTGTGCTCAGGATCCACGTTCAGCTTGTAACACATTACCTCAGGATCGATACCAGGCATTTTGCTGGGAGTCCAGGCAAAGACATCTCTGTTCTGCATTAAGAATTTTGAGAGTTCGGACCTTTCGGGGTCGGCAAGCTGGCTACCGAGCAGGAAGAATCTGTCTGGGTCGAGTGGATCGATCCTGATCTCGGCTAGATCCTCGATGCTCTTCTTCTCAGGGTCTCGACCGATCTCGTCCAGCTCCCTTTCGAGTTCCACTACATGTACTTACCCCGGCTCTTTTTCTCCAGGAACTACGGCCATCATGCACTGCTTGGCCATTTGCTGATCTCCTCCCACAGTGATCACTTCCATCCTGCCCTCCTTGTTCTCAAGCAAGAACTTAAGCTTCTGGTGGAGAGTGGAGGGAATTGCCTCCATATTATGGAGCCAAGTCCTACCCATAATAGCATTGTAGGGGGAGGGGGCGTCTACTACTAGGAAGTCGGTCATCACGGAGGCTCCGCCCACTCGGGTCTCCAAAGTGACCTTTCCTTTGGGGTAGACCGGTTTGGCACTGAATCCTATTAGAGGCGTACGAGCCTCTTTTAAATCAGCTTCCGAGAGCCCCATCTTTTTGAAACATCCGAAGTAGAGGATTTCGGGTGAGCTGCCGGAGTCAATGAGGATTCTCTTCACTGTGAAGTCCCGTAGCTTCAATGTTAGCAGCAGAGGATCATTATGGGGGAGCTGAACTCCTTCGAGGTATTTTTTCGAAAAACAGATAGCTGGGCGCTCACGCCGTGCTCTCTTTGATGCTGATCCGAGCTCGGCCCTCATCACTTATTTTCCATGAGAAGCCTGTCTGGCCTTGGCACGAGCCTGGGTGTTGCCCTTTGGGAAAGCGGAAGGCACAGAGTTTGCCAGGTGGATGACGTTGATGATCTTCTCTGACTCGTCACTGTCCGGATCCTTGTCACCGCTTTGATGATTCCGGCTGCTGCCATTATCCCCCGTTTTGATGTAATCCTTCAGGTGGCCTTCCTTGGCGAGATTATCCAGGTGTGACTTCAGGATCCTGCACTCCTCGGTTTTATGCCCATTTTTCTTGTCGTAAGCGCAAAACCTGCTCTGGTCTCGGGAGGAGGGATCACCCTGCATAGGCTGAGGTCAGCTGAAGTATGGTCGCTGCTTGATTTTGTTCATGATCTGATGGATCGGTTCCTTGAGGATGGTGTTGACAGCTTGGTAGGAGTTGGAGGGAGGCCTGGGCTTCCTGCTGCCTCCTGATTTGGACGCTGGGGCTTTTGTCGAGGTGGCCGAAACCCAAGCCTGGTTCGGCTCCTCTTTTCAAAAGGGCTTCTTATCCTTCGTATGAGGCTGGTCGCCATTGTCCTTGCGCCCTATGCCGTGGCTTTCTCGGGCCCGAATATCATCTTCTTCTCGGGCAATGTATCGTTTTACCCTAGACATCAGCGCCGGCACGGAGGCCACGGGGTCTTCGGCCAAGTCCTTCCTGAGCTCGTTGCCTGGTAATAGGGCGTTTTGGAAGGCGAACATTGCCACTTCGTCTCTGGAACCTTCGATTTGACTGTATGTTGCCCAGAATCGCTTGGCGAACTGGGTAATATTCTCACTTTGCTTCATCTTCAGGGCCAATATATCAGCATCGATCTTAGGAACGACACTGTAAGCTTGAAATTTCTTTAGGAAGGAGAGCTGGAGTTGCCTCTAACTCGAGATAGATCTCTCTGGGAGAGCGCATAACCATTTCAGAAGGAGGTCACCCAGACTAGAAGAGAAGATTTTACAGTTAAGGTGCCCCTCGTCTCCCCAAATAGACTGTTATAATTTGAAGAAGCTTTAAATGATTTGAATGGTAATCATGGATTAAGGTTGTAATTGTTGTCAATCCATGTCAACATGATGAGAGGATGAAGCTCAACTATGCAATGGAAATCAGATGGAAATCAGAATGGAAAAAGAGCTGAAAAGTGTATAGAAAATAGTTTTTCTGTAGCAGAGCATGCGGTCGACCGGGCACCCCATGCGGTCGACCGAGCAAAGAGAAACCTGCAGAAACAGATTCAGGTAGCTCCCAGTTATTTTCATGACACAGTGTGTCTTCGGTCGACCGGGACCCCAGGATGTCGACCGAGCGCGATAATTGACTGCTTACAGACTGTGTATGATGTCGACCGAGCAAGCAAGGATGTCGACCGAGCACGGGAACCAGAGTTGCGCAGAAACAGAAGTCTTGCACGAAAATTCAGCATTCTTTTCTATTTCGTTTGGGACTCTTTCTAAACGAATTGTAGCCTGTTTTGAATACAATTAAGGGTTAACATAACCTATAAAAAGGCATGTATGGGTCGTTCATAAACACACCAGAAGAGAAGAGAAAAGAGAGAAGAGAAGAGAGAAGAGAGTGCTGTGTTGCTGTGTTGCTGTGTTGCTGCATTATCAGAAGTTTTCTACAGCAATTGTGGACGAGATTGTGCTCTTGAAGATGGTGATTCGTCCATGAGTTAAGTGTCTCTCTTTATGCTTTAGATTTCAATTTGTAAGGGATTGAGAGAGAGAGAATTGTAGAGGGGAAGGGCTGTAGACAGAGTTTATCTTCTATTCTGTTTTTACATCAAGTTGGTGCTTGGTGTTTGGGGTTTGGTGATCCTATCTGTGGGTGCAGATAAATTGTAAGAGGAGTAGGTGCTTCCTAGATAGTGGGTGCTATCTAAAACACAAGGGTTGGTGCTCTTTGTCGTTGGTGCGACTAAATATATTCAGACCTGTACCGGATCGGTGTTCGGACGGTTTTGATCCGTGGACGTAGCCTTTTGGTGAACCACGTTAAATCTGGTGTCATTGTGTGGTTTGACTTGTTTTGTTGTTGAATTGGACCTGTTTTTAGAAATCACTGATTCACCCCCCCTTCTCAGTGATCGCGATATCCAACAATTGGTATCAGAGCGAGGCTCCCTTGATCAGTTTAATACGCTAAGGGTGATCTCTTGTCAAATCACATGGCAGCCAATATAGGGAATATGAAAGCACCTCTGTTTGATTATTCTAATTACTCTTTTTGGAAGATTAGGATGCAAGCCTTCATCAAATCTCTTGGCTATGATGTTTGGGAGGCTGTCAGAGTCGGTTACAATGCTGCCACCGTACCCAATGATACTGCATCGAAGAAGTTGGCAGACAACGACTCCAAGGCGCAGAATGCACTCTTTAGTGGCCTTGTGGACAGCGAGCTGGTCAAAGTAATTGCATGCAAAACAGCCAAGGAAATATGGGACAAGTTGAAAAGCATTCATGAAGGAGATGAGAAGATCAAAGAAGCAAAATTGCAAACCCATCGCTCTCAATTTGAATCTCTTCGCATGGAGGAAAGCGAGAATGTTGACTCATATTTGCAACGAGTGAATGAAGTCACGAATGACATTCGTGGACTAGGGGAGGAGATTAAAGAGCCGGTCATCGTCAAAAAGGTTCTAAGATCTCTTCTTCCCCGGTTTAATTCAAAAGTCTCAGCCATCGAAGAAGCCAAAGATCTGAATGCATTTTCCATGGATGAATTACATGGTTCTTTAACTGCCTATGAGATGCGCATAGGAAAGACGTCTTCATCTGATAAAGAAGCGGCCTTCAAAGTTCAGAAAAAGGCAAAAGAGACTGCTGGTCATGATGTTGATTCTGATAATGATGAGCTTGAGGCTCAATTTGTTAGAAAGTTGAAGAAAGGAAGCAATGGCAAGTACAAAGGGAAGCTACCCTTTAAATGCTTCAATTGTGGAGGTGTTGGTCACTTTGCTGCGAAGTGTCCGCTAAAAGAAGACAATGATAATGACTCTTATGCTGAAAAGAGTAAAGGAAAGAGAAATTTCAGAAAAAGAGGCAAAGCTAAAAACTTTCTATGTCAACAAGATGACAGCACGTCTGAAACTTCAGACGATGATGAATCAACCGAAGCTCTCTTCATGGTCACTGTTGAAGAAGAAGAAGAGCTAGATCCGGAAGAGGAAGAGGAGGCTGAAGTCAATCTTGAAGAGGAACTCATAGCCGCACTTGAGGAGCTTAGCATGGAACGCAAAACAAGTAAGAAAAATCTGAAACTTCTCCATGAATCTGAAAGTTCTATTATTGCTTTGAAAACTCAAGTAGAAGAATATAAAAGAATGGTAGAAGTCCTTGAAAACCAAATAAGTATCAAAAAGGAAGAAGCTATGAAACTTGAAACTGAGATCGCTAGAGCAAAGGCTGAAAATTTGGAAAATAGCAAAAAACTCAAAGCGCTCCAAGCGATTGAAGGGACTATGAAACTCGATGAACTACTGAAAGTTCAAAGACCTGCCCACTTCAGATTTGGTCTAGGATTTGAGAAAGGTGAATCCTCTAAGATTGCACCTCCTGAAAAGAAAGAGTTTGTGAAGCAAGTCACTGCACCTTCTAACTCTATGAAGCCCACTCAACCTAGAAAGGAGTCCATTCCTGTTAGAAAGGTAATGAAGACTAACCAGCCACAAAGAAGATACAAATTCTATGGTTATTGCTTTCATTGTAATATGTTTGGACATAAAAGAGACGATTGCAAATTCTATGTAAAATACAGCTCACTTGTGACTAGGAACCCTTTTTCAATCCTAAGTAGCCACAAAATTGAGTGCCATAAGTGCTATAATTATGGAAACTTGGCTAGGGATTGTAGGTTGCATATTGCTAACAAATTTCAGGTTGAAAAGAAACCCAAGTTAGTCAAGGCTTAGAGAGCAAAGCAAAGTGCAGAAAGTCCCAAAGAATCTCTCATTGTGCAAATGGCATTCAATGCACAAAAGAAGGCAGCACCATGGGTCCTTGATAGTGGTTGTTCAAGCCATATGACTGGTGATAAAGAGAAATTCATCAAATTACAGCACTATGAAGGCGGTTCAGTGAAGTTTGGCAACAATGATGGTGCCAAAATCTGCGGAAAAGGTGTTATTCAGCTTATGGCAAACAAGATCAGATCGGAAGAAGTCTTATATGTGTCTGGATTGAGACACAACCTGCTTAGTGTGAGCCAGATCTGTGACAAGGGTCACGAAGTTATCTTCACAAAGAATGGGTTTGCCATCAAGAAGAGTAGCAACGGCAAAACAGTGGCAACTGGATCAAGAACTGCTGGAAATCTCTATACATTGTCAGATGGAGCTGAAAAGACCTGCTTGATGAGTCGGACAGAGGAAAGTTGGTTGTGGCACAAACGCCTTGGGCATCTAAGCTTTGATAACATGTCAAAGATTTGCAATTCAAAGGCTGTAAGAGGCATGTCTACAGTTGAAAAGCCTTCCAATCCCATTTGCGACTCTTGCCAAAAGGGAAAGCAAACGAGGGTTATGTTCAAGTCAAAGGAGCATCATTCCAAGAAACCTCTTGAGCTAGTGCACACTGATCTCTGTGGACCGATGCGAACTCAAAGCACCAATGGAGATAAGTATTTCATGTTATGCATTGATGATTATACTCGTATGACATGGGTATTGTTTCTTAAGCATAAGCATCAAGCACTTGATCGTTTTAAAGTGTTTAAAGCACAGGTTGAAAATCAATTGGAAAAACGTATCAAGATTTTAAGGTCTGATCGTGGAGGCGAGTTCACATCTGAAGAGTTCACTAAATATTGTGAACATCATGGCATTCAAAGACAGTACTCAGCCCCTAGAACTCCACAGCAAAATGGAGTTGTGGAACGGAAGAATCGCACCGTACAAGAGATGGCTCGTACGATGCTAAGTGAAAGCAAGATGGCTGACAAGTATTGGAAAGAGGCAATTCATACGGCCGTATACATTCAAAATCGATGCTTGATCAGGCCACATGAAGACAAAACTCCCTATGAGCTATGGTTTGGAAGAAAAGCAACAGTCAAGCACTTCAGAGTCTTCGGCAGCAAGTGTTACATCAAGCGGCTCGAACAAAATCCGGGCAAATTTGAAGAAAGAGCTGACGAAGGTGTATTTCTGGGTTACTCCTCTACTAGCAAGGCATATAGGTGTCTTAACAAAAGAACCAGAAAAATCATAGAAAGTGCTGATGTGAGAATAGATGAGAATATTGAACCAAAGAATGCAACTCATAATGACAGTCCAGTTTATGAGGACTCGAGTGAGATTGATGATGAGATGGCTGAATCTAATGATTCTGAGAAATCAAAGGATGACTCAGAAGATACTACACCTAAGAAGCACAGCACTTGGGTAGAGCAACACCCTAAGGATCAAATCATTGGAGATCCTAAGGCAGGCGTTCAAACTAGACAAAGTGTAGTTAGCAATTACTCACTTATGTCCACCATTGAACCCAAGACTGTGGCTGAAGCCAGTCTCGATGAAAGTTGGTTGAAATCTATGCATGAGGAGTTGGAGTAAATTGAAAAGAACTCCACATGGGAACTTGTTCCTAGACCTACTGATAAGAATGTTATTGGTACTAAATGGGTCTTTCGGAATAAGCTGAATGAAGATGGTCAAGTCATTAGAAACAAAGCAAGGTTGGTTTGTAAAGGCTATGCTCAAGTTGAAGGCATAGATTTTGAAGAGACCTTTGCACCGGTGGCTCGTCTGGAAGCTATTCGTATGTTTCTTGCATTGGCAGCATACAAAACCTTCAAGGTATTTCAGATGGACGTAAAGTCAGCTTTCTTGAATGGTTTACTTGAAGAAGAGGTCTACATTGAGCAACCTAATGGTTTTCTCATCAGTAAAAATTCAGATCTAGTGTGCAAGTTGAAAAAGGCTCTTTATGGACTGAAACAAGCGCCAAGGGCATGGTATGCAAGGCTGGATCTCTATCTCCGCAAGATCGGTTTTGGAAAAGGAATGGTTGATAGCAATCTGTATGTCAAAACTGAGTTAAGCAAACAGCTGGTTGTCATTGTTTATGTTGATGACATAATCTTTGGTGGCAATGATGAGGAGATGTGCAGGAATTTTGCTGAAGAGATGAAGAAAGAATTTGAAATGTCGATGCTTGGAGAACTAAAGTTCTTTCTTGGTTTACAAGTTCAGCAGCTGAAACATGGCATCTTCATATCACAAATGAAGTACATTAAGGAAATGCTGAAACAGTTCAATATGGAAGACAGCAAGCCAGTGAGCACACCAATGTCAACGAACACGAAGCTTAGCAAAGATGATAAGGCCTCGTCCGTTGATCATACCACCTATCGCTCTATGATAGGAAGCTTGCTCTACTTGACTGCTACAAGACCAGATCTTCTACAAGCAGTATGTATGGTTGCACGTTTTCAAGCAGCACCAACTGAAACGCACCTTACAGCAGTGAAAAGAATCTTTCGATATCTGAAAGGTACTATGGAGCTTGGTATCTGGTATCCCAAAGGAAAATCCTTCACTCTTGTTGCATATTCTGATGCCGATTGGGCTGGATGCGTAGATGATCGCAAGAGTACTAGCGGCGGCGCATTTTATCTTGGAGAGAGATTAGTTGCTTGGCATAGTAAGAAGCAAGACTCAGTATCCCTTTCGACAGCGGAAGCGGAATATATTGCAGCGGCAACTTGTTGTACGCAAGTGTTATGGATGCGGCAAATGCTCTCTGATCTAGGAGTTCCTACAACGGATCCTACGCCGATCCTATGTGACAACACGAGTGCAATTCATATCTCTAAGAATCCTGTTCAGCACTCTCGAACAAAACATGTAGCAATTCGTTATCATTTTCTTAAAGATAAAGTTGCTGATGGAGAGGTCAAGTTGGAATATGTTCCAACAACTGAGCAAGTGGCTGATATTCTCACGAAACCTCTGCCAAAGGAAGTCTTCGAGTATCTCCGGAAAAAGTTAGGAGTTACTCACTCTCCTAAACCGTAGGAGTTGTGCTTGAAAGGGGGAGCAATGCATTCATTGAATATCCTATTCGCTCCTCGGTTTGGTCCCTTTGGACTTGTTGTCAAAGGGGGAGAGATGTTATGCTATGATAGCAAGGAGAGATGTTATGCTATGAAAGCTAGGGGGAGATTGTTGACAGTGCATGGTTGTTATTTCAGAAATTCAGAATTGGTTCCAAGAGTGTTGAAAAGAACTTGGAAGAGCTGCAAGCTGGAGTTGAAAGAGTTGAAGAGTTGTTAGCATGTTGACAAAATTGTTAAAGTTGACAACAATTCCAAAGGGGGAGATTGTTATAATTTGAAGAAGCTTTAAATGATTTGAATGGTAATCATGGATTAAGGTTGTAATTGTTGTCAATCCATGTCAACATGATGAGAGGATGAAGCTCAACTATGCAATGGAAATCAGATGGAAATCAGATGGAAATCAGAATGGAAAAAGAGCTGAAAAGTGTATAGAAAACAGTTTTTCTGTAGCAGAGCATGCGGTCGACCGGGCACCCCATGCGGTCGACCGAGCAAAGAGAAACCTGCAGAAACAGATTCAGGTAGCTCCCAGTTATTTTCGTGACACAGTGTGTCTTCGGTCGACCGGGACCCCAGGATGTCGACCGAGCGCGATAATTGACTGCTTACAGACTGTGTATGATGTCGACCGAGCAAGCAAGGATGTCGACCGAGCACGGGAACCAGAGTTGCGCAGAAACAGAAGTCTTGCACGAAAATTCAGCATTCTTTTCTATTTCGTTTGGGACTCTTTCTAAACGAATTGTAGCCTGTTTTGAATACAATTAAGGGTTAACATAACCTATAAAAAGGCATGTATGGGTCGTTCATAAACACACCAGAAGAGAAGAGAAAAGAGAGAAGAGAAGAGAGAAGAGAGTGCTGTGTTGCTGTGTTGCTGTGTTGCTGCATTATCAGAAGTTTTCTACAGCAATTGTGGACGAGATTGTGCTCTTGAAGATGGTGATTCGTCCATGAGTTAAGTGTCTCTCTTTATGCTTTAGATTTCAATTTGTAAGGGATTGAGAGAGAGAGAATTGTAGAGGGGAAGGGCTGTAGACAGAGTTTATCTTCTATTCTGTTTTTACATCAAGTTGGTGCTTGGTGTTTGGGGTTTGGTGATCCTATCTGTGGGTGCAGATAAATTGTAAGAGGAGTAGGTGCTTCCTAGATAGTGGGTGCTATCTAAAACACAAGGGTTGGTGCTCTTTGTCGTTGGTGCGACTAAATATATTCAGACCTGTACCGGATCGGTGTTCGGACGGTTTTGATCCGTGGACGTAGCCTTTTGGTGAACCACGTTAAATCTGGTGTCATTGTGTGGTTTGACTTGTTTTGTTGTTGAATTGGACCTGTTTTTAGAAATCACTGATTCACCCCCCCTCTCAGTGATCACGATATCCAACATAGACATCCTTTGGGAGAAGTGTTGGAGGTGAGCGGCGGGGTCTGACACCCCGTCGTAGAGGACGAATCTCGGAACGGAGAACTTCTTGGGCAGGGAGGAACCTTTAATCTCTCGAGTGAAAGGAGAAACGCCCAGATCGGCGGGGCCACATACATCCTGCTGATTTCGCGCGAGTCCGGCCATCTCTAAGTTGCGCTGAACCGCCAGCTTGATGCGCTTGTCGAGCCACTCTTGCTTGTCGTCCTTTTCTGGTGACAGTGTTTCTGACTTTCTTTTCGAGTGGCCCCGACTGTGATGGTCGCGAGCTCGACTGTCTCGGCCGCGGTGGCTTCGACTATTACTCGAGCCTTCGTCGTGGGCCCGACCGCGCTTTTCATCTAGATAAGTTCTAAAATCCTCGTGGGAGGAGGGGATCGCCCTGCTCTGGGTGGCCCTCTTTTCGCCTTGGCGTCCAGAGGGTTGCCTTAACGAGGTTGCTCCTCTGGCTCTTAGCTGCTGCTAGAGCTGGCGGATTAACCTTTCTTGCTCCTGGATGAGGATGTTTTGAGCCGCGACATCCCCACCGCCAGTGAAGTAGCGTGAATGGTGGGACTTGTTGACTGCTACGGATTTGTCCCTCTGAGGACGCTCCTGTCGTCGTTCATCCCACCGGGGAGGCATAACTTCCTCGCCCGGCGATGAATCCTCGACTCGCTCCAGGAATGGAATCTGGACGAAGAGGTGTGTGTCTGGATGCTCTTCGACTGCAGCTGCGCCAGGCCTTGCCCCGGATCACCTCTGAAGAGGAGCGTCCGGGGACGGGCCCGGAGGTGATGGCAGCTGGATCACCGCTCTCGAAGATTCTCCGCCTTTCTTAGCTTTCGGAGGCATGATACTTGGGAAGATTGGGCTAATACTTTCCCACAGACGACGCCAATTGTAAGTGCAAAAATTATGACTCACAAGATTATGGGGTGCCTGGTAGGACTTATCCAAACATATGATAAAGGTCAGCTGCCTTTTAGCCGGAAAGGGGAGGAACAAACGGTCAGAGGACCTTGGCCTGGGTGGCGCAAGGCTCTCCGATGCCTAAGTTAGTGTATGAACTAAACAGAGGTAGAAGAGGAAGAAGAAAGACAGGGTAACGGCTTAAGAGGGGATGTGTATGCATACCTTTGTCTTGGAACGTCCTCGTATTTATAGGGGACTTTTCCTGATATCCTGGAGTGGGCCCTTATATTTGATAGGAATGATCTTATTAGCCCACAAAGTAATAAATGATGATCCATCATAACCCACAATGCATTTATTGCCAGTCCGATCAGCCCACATTGCATTAAATGCATGTCATGTTGGGCCTGATCGTGTCTCAAGTCTTTGGCGGTTGAGGTCCCATCGGATCCATCCTAGGGCTCTGCCCCGATTTGGCTACAGCCGCTGGATGCCGCCTTGTCAGCGATCTGGCGAAGATTGTGGACGGCTGGAATGGCCCATCTGTCCCACTGGCACATGCCCATACTCAGCCACGTGTCCGATGACGTGGCAAAAGTAGGGGAGCGACCATGGTATTTATCTTGACTGGCGACCTGACTCCCTCAGCCGGGGTTGGGCGGACTGCCGAGGTCAGCCTGCGTGGCCGAGGTCAGCCTGGGTGGCCAAAGACAGGCTGGTTAGCCGAAGTTAGCCCGGTTTCGGCCAACGTTCTGACTTCCACGCCGAGATGTACCTGGGTGGCACGTGGGCGCGCTTAATCGGCGCCTTTCCGCCGAAGTTAACATAATCTTGGTGTCTTTGAAAACCACCCCACACAAGTGCGTCGCTTCTCCGGGACAGATCTACAAATCGAACCAGAATCCTTTCGATCCGGGATTAACTACAACTCTTCTCGTCCTTCGTCCCGTCTTGCGAAGTGCTCACGATCGTTGATTTGAGCAGGGGAGGGCGGAGGAGACGCTGCCGTGGCCGTGCTCCATGTCGACGACGGCGGGGTCGTAGCCGGCGAGGCCGGCGATCTCGGCGATGGTGGGGGAGAAGCTGAGGAGGAAGATGCCGTAGAGGGTTTCACCTCCGGCGAGGTGGGATTTGAGAGTGTTGGGGCGGGAGGGGTCGGTGGAAAGGGGGAGATTGGACGGTGAGGATTTGGCGGAGATGGGGCGATGGGTGGTGGTGGGGTTTTGGAGATGGATGGTTGGATTTGGGGTTTTGTGGAGATGGGGAGGCGGAAGGAAGAGGAGGTTATTTTGGTTCGACTTATGTAAATTTTATTTAATTCCAGCATATGAATAAAAATTTCATTACTGGATTGATTCTTCAGTTTAATCAAACGTACGTTGGAATGGAAATGACCATTCCTGCCTCATTCCATTACTGACTCATTCCACCCTCCATTCCATTCCTGTCTAGAACCATTCCAGCTAATCCTGACTCATTCCAAAATCATTCCAGCGAACCAAACGCTACCTTAGAATGTTGTCACAGCAATCAGGTTTCATTTACATACATATGTAAAATGACCCAAAACAAACGACTCAGGGCCCAGTCTCTGTTTTAGGGCCCAGGCTGAATTCAGGCATAAAACGTTAGGCCTGCTAACTGAAGAGGCAGGCAGGGTTTGAACAACCTTTTTAGCACTTAACACCTAATTATTTAGTGCAAAATGGGAATTTGCAGATAAACATCAGTATTTTTGTCAATTAGAACCACCTGTCATTTTTATTTTTTTTTCACAAAATAACACTTAAATTAATCTAAATTATCAGCAACTACCTTGACTGATAGTAAATGAATTTCAACTGGTTTGACGAAAACCCACTATATTTTGTTTTGTTTTCAGCAGGGCAAAGCTTCCTTAAATTAACCTGATTAAAAGAATTAAAAAAATAAAGTGTGAAGCAGTCATAAAAGCACTATAAAGTAAGTTTGAAGATGTCATGCAAAATTTTCAAGTCTAGTGATAAAAGCCAAACTTAATTGTCATCATGGGCAGCTGGCAGTCAATTCTGACATCTAATTTGATATTGTTTGGTGCGGGGTGGTTGGGGTGTTGTGTTCAGTCAAGACATGTAATTTGATTATTCAAACAACTTTGTTTCATAGCATTAGTGTCATCTATCAGCTGAAAACACAATCTTGGGTCTTTCCTATTTCAAAATGTTAACCCCCACTCAACCAAGAACCTGAACTTCACTGCCATACTTTATATCACATATTTCAGAATGAGGTATTTTAACACCACCCTAAAAGCTCGACAAGTAAACAAACTGAGACTATTCTTTGCATCTTTAAGGGAAGTTAGACTTTCATAGCATTTTACATACGCAAGGAGGTCATCAAATGACAATAGGCTGAAAAGGCAATTCAATTTTCCTAGATGGTGAACTGGTTTCTTTCCTCTTCTTCCACCATATGTGGAAAAATTTGACAGCCTTCACCTTGGACATTGTCTTCAGCGTTTCAGTCCTCTCCCACATATATCCTTCTAATGAGTTTTTGGGAGTACATGATCTTCTTACGGGGACTCAAATTCCCCACTGCGCTTGTTGTTCATTGCAACGAAAAAAAGTGGAGATTTTGTAGTACTCCATCTAATGTGGAATCCTCCACCTTCTAAAATTCTCCTAATTCAAACTACCTACTACATGCCACACTATGATGCCCATATACAGTATGGACACGACAAGGATATGTCACGAACATGGCAGGAACACGGATTTAATACATAAAAAGTTAAGAATCGAATACGATACGACACCACATCCATTTAAAGTATCGGTGCATCATAGCTTGCACATCCATCTTCCGAGTCCACAGTCCTTTGTTTTATAAGGAATTCAAGCTCACACACCCATGTAACTACACGTCCTAAACCAGTACACAGTTTCACATCAATATAGAGCTGATGCTTTAGCAGTATTGAGTTTCTGTATCTGTAGCCCCTGCTAAAATCACCATTACCAAACTCTTCAATCATGGTTGCACGAAGAAATTATCCTGCCCTTTAGGAAGTGAACATCTTATAGACATAATATCTACACTGGTTAGGGTTATGGAGTCCCAGTGCATGTCATGTTTCAGAAAATCTCAAATTGGAAGGTTCTAACACACTAATTTAAATAGTTGGTTTTTATTATATCATTTTATTCCAATTAATTTGTAGTGTGATAAGATGGAGAGCACCAAATTCCACTGCATCAAATGCTATTTTGTTTTATATTATATAATTGCTTCTAAATCAAATCAAACACAAGATACTGTGAACTGCTTTACATTCAGAATTTAATATACTATGACATTTTCTAAGCTCGTTGCAAAAAGGTATTGACAAGACGAAGATATTTTACACTAAGGAAATCAATAAGCATTGAAGAATGTATTCATCATCCTCCCTTTCTTTAATGACTACATTAATTTATAAGTCTAGCATACAAGCCTGTAGCAGTTCTCATGTTGCAACCCAACAGTTGAGGGTTTGAGCCATGTTCCTGTCAAAAGAAGGGGAAAAGAAGGAAATATATTTTACCTATGATATACCAGATACTTCCAAATGGACAACTTATCATACACTACACTTCATTTTCATGTGTACAATCTGTCCCCTTACTGTATCCAAGGAGTGTCCTTGCCGTTTCCATGCTGCTATCTAGGCATCATAGAATTTCATCTCTTTTTGACTGTCATAACTAGATCCTCTAATTTACAACAGGCTTATTCTTTTCCCCCAGGCCTATAAAATATACACATGCTTTTAAGCGTGATTCAGATACTCAGGAGTGTCAAACTGGAGGATGCCGGTTCATCTAAAAAAGTAAACTATCGGTTAGAAAAGTAGTCCTTCCAATCTGTTGGGTGTAGAATCTAGAACATAAGGTCTGGATGAGGAGAAAAGGTGGAGAAAACTGTCCATAACCCATAAATCAAATTCTTATGGGGGCAGTTTTCGCCACCTATTTTCACCACATCTGAAGGACGCCTTATAGTTGATAATGGGACCGATTTTCCCTTACCTTACAATTGTGGAAGCCTCCTTTGGTTTAGTGAGGATTGAAATGATGGATATTGTTTAGAAACTGCATGGCTTCATCTGCCTCGCAGACTACCTGTTTTTTGCTCACAAGACAGGTCATCATTGAAATGTTAGTTCTACTCAACAGAGAACATAATTCCAAATGAAAAGGCAAAAGGATGTCAGTTCCACATGCAATACACTACATTAACTTCCAAGGACTCAACATAAAATGAAGTTCACTTGGGGAGTACACATGGTTATGAAATATGCACATGTGCTCCTGCAGATTATAAATGACATGCACATACAAATGGAATGGAACAAACACACTTGATGAGTTAACTAATGCTTTTGGTAGTGCAGGGTTCGTTTTCAGACTTTCAGCCCAAGTTTGTTTGGCAGGTATATAATGGAATCGACCATGATTAACTTGAGTGAGTTGTTTCTCAAAAACAGAATAGATCAGAAACAGTTCTCATTGTTCAGTTGAATTTTATCTGGGAAGTACATAGGGTTGGGGATGGATCAATTCAATTCTTAATAGAAAGGATCCTCATAGATTTACACAAATTATGATAACTTCTAAAATCTCGAGTGCAAATTCTTCTATCATTGTATCAATGAAGGCAACTCCCCTAAGCTTGCTGTCCTATAGATTCACAGACACGAAATATGTCGAATCAATCATCTGCCATGCATGCACCAAACGTCGAAAGATTGATCAAATGAAAGCTGATGTGGAAGTTGAAAAAACCAAACAGAAAAGAGTAACCACAAATCTATTACTAAATAGTCATAACTATGAAGCTATCGTACATGCACCAGTCCATTCAATAATGATGATTAAAACTGGCCATGATTGCTCCAGTCAATTATCTACACTATTTTATGTTATAAGAACCTAGATGAAAACAACAGCTATGAAAATATGTGATTCCTAAACTTTTTGATCAACAAGTGGTCACTGACTGGTTTTGAGCTACACTACCTGGTTCCAGGTACAATCTAAACTTACAGCAAAGAGGCTGGCCGTCTAAGTTGCAACTAGGATTGCATATGGATATCTGATTATCCGGGGTCTGACTTCAGAAAAAAAAGGATTTGGAACCTATTTTGGTTTTATAAAATAATCGGATCCGGATTTGAAACATATTATAGGAACAGTTAAGAAATAGGGGTCAGTTTGGGGTCCACACATGTTTCCGACCCCAGGTCCCATAGCCATGAGGTGAAAGATGTACACTTTCTTCTTGCTGACTATCAAAGAAAGAAAGACCAACGGCCAATGGCAAATGACAATTGTTAGTTAATCAATCAACAAGCCACCACACCCGCCATCACAAAAGCCTGGTCCCAACTATATAGAGGTCAGCTACATGAACTTTGTTTCTCCATTTCAACCGAATGCACAAAACAATTACCCATAACTCTACCTTCAGTAAAAATCATGCCCATAACCCACTTACTCTCTTTACACAAAAATGCGTAAGCATCGAAAAGCACATTCAAGAAATCCCATTTGCATTCCCTTTCCGATCTTTGATTTCTCTTGCTTCTCTTCTGATTTCAGCTCTTTTTTTCTCCTTGGTTGAGATGAATTGCAGATTTTCATGGCTTTTGATCTCCAGGTTCAGGTTGTGAGAAATGAGAGAAGGAAGAGAATAATTCTTCTCTCTCTTTTTTTTTTTCTTTTTTTACTTTTTCTATGGGTCTGTGCCTTCAATGCTGAGAAAGGGCGATTGGCCATGGGAGTGGGACACAGTGGAGTACCTAATTGATGCCTTCATCAGAGAGAAATGCTACCCAATTTCTTGGATTTCTGGTAGAAACTGCTTGAGCTTCCACTTACACTCCAATGGCCACATCATAGCCTCCTCCAAGTGTGCCAGATGCATCTGATAGGTTCCATTCCATTCTGGATTTGGATCCAAATCAATCCTTTAAAAAATAGTACCACAGATCTGAACACAACATGGTTTCATCCTGGACCCGACCTGTTTGAAACTCTAGTTTCAACCTCAGTTTTTCATATATGCTTCCATAGAGTTGGACAATCTTCACATGCGATATCCTATATGCCCAAATTTAGAAAGGTCCTCCATTGGTACCATTTTTATATTAGTCTCATCAAAAAGACGTTCTCTGCCATTTTCTTTTACATCAACCCCATTGTCATCATCATCTGACTAGCCATCACAGAGTTTTTTTTTTAATGGTAATAACCAAAATTTATTGAAAAAGCATACTGGCATAAAAGTCAAATACTGAAAAGCAAACACAGAAAACCATTCAAAAAAGGGAAAGGAACACAACAACAAAAATAAAAGCCACAATGAGATATTCTCAGGCACAGTTTGTGCATGCTTCTACTGAGAAACTCAAGTGCAATTCTTTAACATGATAAATTATTTGACAATGAGGTCATTGGATCAAAAGAAGCAGCATAACTGATTCATTATTGACCAAAACATTTGAACTCTACCACAGTACCTTCCATTACATTACAAAGCATCCTCCCCAAATAGAACTCCATTTCTTCAAAACCCTACCTCCATTGCAAATTACAATAATAAAGCCAATATTTTTAAAAAAGTGATGCAAGAAGTGAGGCATTTCAGTTCCAAAAGAACGGGAAGTGTAAGCCGCAATGTGTAGGACATAAGCCTAATGACCATGTCTTTTCACAAATAAAAATTTATGCTAAAAAAATTTATATCATAAAATAGAGAACAGCAGCAAGTTTCTCTTTTTTAAGACTTTTATGAGTTAAGTAGGGTTTAAATTTAATCAAAATTAGCCATGACAGTTAATTCTTTTTTTTTTCTTTAAAATGGTAAAGTTCCCCACCCTTTTTCTTAGAGAGATGTGTAAATGGACATGTGCCGCCAGAAATAGAGCATGACTGAAGCAAACACTTTAGGACATATGTCTCATATGATAAGATGTACACTCTATATACAAGCTACGCCCCAAACTTAAAGTGCAGCACACTTTTTAGGACCGCCTCGAAGCGAGCCTCCAGGAGTAGGCCAAAAACGCCATTAAACCCACTAATCAAAACAATGTAATTCCTTTCCCACTTTCCACACCCTGTAGCAGTCTTTGCTGAACACCTACTTGTTTGTGGATGTCTAATGCAATAAAGCTAAATCCATACGAAGCCCTACTGTACGTTGATTTCCCATTATGCACAGACATGGAGCAAGTTAGGAATGTAAGAACGATGATATGGTGCTCGAGATGTGTAAATGGACATATGCCCCCACATATAGAGCATGACTGAAGCAAACACTTTCAGACATATGTCTCATATGATGAGATGTACACTCTAAATACAAGCTACACCCCAAACTTAAAGTGCAGCGCACTTTTTAGGAAGCACCGCCTCGAGGCGAGCCTCCAGGAGTGGTCCAAAAATTATATTAAACCCACTAATCAAAACAATGTAATTCCTTTCCACTTTCCACACCCTATAGCAGTCTTTGCCGAACACCTAATTGTTTGTGGATGTCTAATGCAATGAAGCTAAATCCATACAAAGCCCTACTGTGCGTTGATTTCCGATTATGCGCAGACATGGAGCAAGTTAGGAATGTAAGAACTATGATATGGTGTTTTAAGGCTACCATTAGAATGGTGCTGTGAACCACCGTATTTGTAAAATATGTATGAGAAACTTTAGAGATTAGGATGGCCCCAATTAAGGGGATACAACTTTCGTATATTCGCTGTAAATAGAATTAGCTAATGCTAAGATGGGAGGACCGGACCAATCACATTGATGGGCACCCAATGCATTCAATCTTCTTGTCTTTCTCCCTTCCATTGTTTGATATGGTATCAAAGCACCTCTACTTCTTATTTGGCTTGTTGGTACTCTTCATCTTGGAATACAGAGATTTCATTGGGTTCACGAGAAGATTTCTCTTCTTCGGCAGTGATTGGGAATTGGGATTCTTCTTTTGCTTGAAGATACTTTTATCCATCTTGAAGGTGTCATAGGATTTCATTCCTCCAAGATTCAAGACTACCTTCAGCATCTAGAATCTTCAGCAGCATGTACTATGATTTGTCACGATCACTATGGGGCCCAGTGGGTTTATCTGAAGCGTATTTAGCATCAAGAAAATGCTAAAAGATGTTAGTTGGAATTAGAAATTTCTAAATACTCAAGGGGGCAAATCGATTCCAGAATACTATTCTGGGATTATGAATCTTTAGATTGAATTTATTGAATGTGTATTATACTGTAGCGGATGACCCTTTCTACTATTAAAAAAATCCAAAGGTCACATTGGGTACCATTACCTAGCCACTCAAGGTAAACTATGTCGTCGGGATAGAAGTACATTGCTACAACTGCAAGAAATTTGGTCACATAGCCAATCACTAAATGAATAAATTTTGTGATTACTGCAAAGGTGCATGGCATCTTATTATGGAATGAAGGGTGTAGATTCTGTTGTGTAGGTTGTTTGGCTATGGGCTGTCTCTGTGTTTTTTGTTGTCTTGCTTTTTAGTAAATTTCACTAGTATTATAAAGCCTCTTTTAATGAAAGTTACCATTCAAAAAAAAAAAATAAAATAAAATAAAAAATCTTATTACAGAATGAAGACAGCGCCCTCAAAATCACGACAATCATGCATACCATGTAGATACTTCTACTGCTGCTGCATCCATGACTACACAATCCTCCACTACTTCATCTCCTTTGACCCTTGGAATGGTTCAAGAGATGATACAGTTTACCTTTTCCTCTCTTGATCACTCAGGTAATCCCCAACCCACATCCTCTGCTTGATAACTTAATTCGGTAGCATCCAACCATGTGACTTCTCATTTGCAAACCTTACTAATGTTCATAAGTATATTGGTAATTTGCAAACTAATACTACGGATGGAAAGAATGGAGAGTGCCTTTCTATTGCTGCCATCGGTGATATTCCCCATTCCTTACTCTTGCAGCGTGTATATTTTTTTTTCTCCAGATTGGTTTACTAATCTTCTTTCAGTTAGCCAATTGGTTGAAAATAGGTGCATGGCCTCATTTTCTAGCTTTGATTATCTTGTGCACATGGTTCAAAATCGCAGTTCACGGTCATCGCGTCGCGGTTCGCGGTTATCGCGGTTTGCGGTCATCGAGTCACGGTTCGCGGTCCATCGCTGAGCGAATTTTTATTTGACCCCAAAAAAATAGAAAAAGTATCCAAAAAATTCAGAATATTATAAAATGATAGAAAACAATGTTTATTTTCATTAGTGTACACTTTAAAGCAAAATAATGGTCCCCTCAAGTTATAACATCCTGTATCATGGCTGTATCGCTGTATATACTGAAATAAGCTGAAATATCATAAATTTTACATAATGCAACCATAATTTTGGACAAACTAATAATGTTAAACATTTAAAGTCTATAAGCTAGCAATAATACTAATAGAGTTAGTGCATGTGCAGTACTCAACTCAATAACTCAATCATCAAGGTGTACTCGCCTTCAAGTTTCAAGTTTAAAGTAACATTTACCACATCAAAATGAATTAACTTGCTAACCTAAAGTAGTAGAGTTTGGACAATGGTAGCTTACCTTGGCTTGATTTTTAGGACAATAAAAGTATTTAACTCAATAAAAGACTTAGATAGATGTATTTTATACAAACTTTCAAACAAAAAAAATTCGGATTTAAATAAATAAATTAAAAAAAAAAACATAAGTGCTAAAATCTACAATATGGTGCTCCAAAACTCTAGATCTAACAAGCCTCAAGCATTTCTAAGCTATTTTGAGATCCAATCTTGGAAAAAACTCAAAAGTCACAAAAATCTTGCCAAATAATATCTCTTGACCTCCTTATTCTTTCCGGCGGAGAAATCCACCAAATTCTTGAGAAAGTATTGAGTTTTGGAGCTCGGAGAGGTCACACACCGTGAGAGGAAGGCTTAGGCTCGGTTTGGAGAAGAAAGGAATGAAAAAGGACTTAAAAAAAAAAAAAAAATTTGTCGGCCGATATTTTGACGGTAACGGCCGATATTTTAAAAATAACGGCCATAACGGGCGTTATTTTGGCGATATTTTGCCCATAATGCTAACGTTAGCATTATGAGCAAAATATCATTGCAGTCGCGGGCGTTACCGTTACATAACGCCGTTATTCTGAACCATGCTTATGCATGATCAAGATTAGGGGAAAGTGATCGGGAAGCGGCCCACTCATTACACTTCGCAAACCGGCTTCTTCTGAGAATGAGATTTTGTTTTCAATATTTTGTGGTGAGACTTTGTTTCACTATTTTGTGTTTCTTCTTTCAATAAAGAGTGTCAATTGCTGTAATAAAGAGTGTCAATTGTTGTAATAGAAGACTTGGTCACCGAAATGTTCATAAATTATTATTTATGTTAAATTTTGGATTATGAATAAATCTCATTGTTCTCTAATGGTCGTTTCATTTGATTGATGCAATTACAAGATAGGCAAAAGTAAAATATTGCTATTTCCCACACATAGATGATATCTCCACTGTCTGTTTTGATTTAATTCACACTGATGTATGGGTATTGCACCAATCATTTCGCACTTTCGCCATAAGTCTTTTGTCACTTTTTTTTACATTACCTAACAGAATGGAGTGGCTGAAGGCAACCTCGACATCTACTTGATGTTGTATGAACCTTGCTTTTAAGATTATCAGTTCCATCCACCTTCTCAATGGAAACTATCTACAATGTTGTTCAACTCATTAACCGTCTTTCATTCCCTAAACTTCAGCATCAATCTCGTTATTTTCGTCTCTTTGCCCAACATCCTCGGTATGATCACTTTCATACTTTTGGTTGTGTCTGCTTTGTACATCTCCCTCTTCTAGAGCATCATAAACTTTCAAGTTATTTTGTTAAGAGTGCCTTTTTACGCTATGCTCCTCATCAAATGGGCTTCCTTTGTTACAATTTTTTTTATTTGGAAAATCAATATTTATTTTGATATCTTACTCCTACTTTACCCTGTGTCTTTCGTACTCCAACTTGTCTCTTTACTCTAGATTAATAATTGTTTAAGCTTAGAGGAACAATCACGACGATGCTGCGAATAGGCCATCAGATATGCATGATAATCTTAACAGATTAGGATAATCCCCCGCACCCAAATTAACGGAAATTATCCTATAACTAAGATGACGCAATTGCTAAATACTTGCTCTAAATAGAATTAGCTAATGTTATAAGAGGGGAGAACTAATCACATGAATGGGCACCCAATTCATTCCAATCTCTCTCTCTCTATTCCATTGTTTTGATAAGTATTAGGTTAAAAAATTTAATTTTTTGAAGAGCAAATTGATCAAGGTTCAGGTGGAAAGACAACTAGAAGCTCCGGTAAATGGGGCCTTTGGGATAGCACCGTCAAAGTGATGCAACCTCAGATCCTTGATCGGAAAATAGACCAATCTCCCAAGGGATTGATCGAGTCCAGACATGGATTTAGCCACTAGGGCACAGTCACAATAATGGTAAACGCCAAAATTGAAGAGAAAACTCCGATAAAACTTAGGAGATAAAAATTAGGTATAAATAATCTCTGTGATGCTATGCACTTCTCTTTGTAGCATCCATATTAGATCAATGACTTCAAGCCTGATCGTTATGGAACTACTTCTTACATGAAAGGAAGAACTGTGGTTATAATACATGTAATTTTAATCCTTTGATGAAAATAACAATACAACAGCAATGTATAACTTCAGTTAAAGAAACATGATATGACAAATCCGTTTTGACTTGTGAGTATTTGACCCATGTTTCTAAATAGCACGGCGGCGAATAGATTAACTATAGGGGCGCCATACATACCTGTACAGGGATGTCCCCTGGCAGCTTCATTTGATAAAGAAAGTCACTTCCAACTTTCTGCCAATAGACATGCTTATCCTCATATGTGCTCTTGCTGCCACTCAAGTGACTCTGTCCATCATATGCAACATCACACCCTACCCACACATACAACATTTTAGTCTTATGATGACTGCTCAAACCCATGTTCGGAGCTAACAAAAGAAACACAGATCTAGAATCAAGGACCCCAGCACGAAACATTTCAACCTTTTCCATAGCAGGCCACTGGAACAGAATTGGGTACTTGAGATCCGAAATGCTGCCGCTTGAATCGGTTAAGACGGAAGGTTCTTCGTCTTCCATAAGAGTATCAGCCAATTGAGGACTATTGCCATCTCTAACAGAGACATTTGATTCAAAACAAAAATTTTCACCCAAGTCTTCCTGATCTGCTATCTGGACTTCCCTATCTTCTACTTTATCTGTACACAATTCATGTGAGTCTTTGCATTCAAACTCACGGCATGCACGATCCATCACTAAATCTCCTTCCAACGACGGAAGTGAAAATGACCATGACCTTACCATGATCCTAGGAACCTGAGGATGGGCATCAGCTGATGGTAACAACATCCACGACGGAGTGTTACCTCCTCTGCGCTCTGCAAGAGAGGGGGAGGTCCCTTTACAAGGCAAAATAGCCGTTTCCTCTTGCAATGATCGTTTGGCAGTAAATGGTTCTCTAAAATCTGGCACCGTTGGCGATGACTGTGAAGATGAGAATGAAAACTCAGACCAATTAGACGAAGATGGCGAGAAGGTAGACGAACTAGATGTATCCGTTGGTGAAGGTGAAGGAGACTTCGAACTCAATTTTGAGCTGTTATTTGAATCAGAATAAGACTCAGGCGATCGACAAGGAGGTGATGGTGATAAAGAAGAATTAGATACTGGAAAAGGGGATGATGGCGCTTCCTCTACTTCACTGCAATTATCCACAGACCGAGCTTCATCACGGGTCAGCGACGTGGTAACAAATTCCTTAACACTCCCACGCGCAAGTTTCCGCCTCAACCTGCACCAACCATTTTCTCTGGCGGGAAGCCGAGTCTCCGATCCAGTTCCCGAGAGTGGAAAAGGCGGGACCACGCCACCTCTAACTGCCCTTTGAAAGATCTCAAAATCCACATCATACAAGTCCACCTTCTTACAACCAACCCCAACTCTCATTGCAACATCAATCTGCTTCTTCCTACTTGATTTACCCATACCATCTACAACCAACTGCCCAGCAGACAGAGCACCCCAAAATTCCGCCGTCTCCTCACCTTCTCGCACTTCAACAATCGGGCCACTCGCCCTCTCATAACGTACAACCTGAGCAGCAGCAGCGCCCGCACTCCTCGCCATGGAGGCGAGGCAATCGGTCCCCACCCAGACGAATATCGCGTGGGGTACATGGATGAGGAACGCCCCACGCGAATCAAGCGCGTGGGCGCCCGGACAGGGGAGCGATTTGGGGACTAAATGGAGGGGATCATAAGAGGAGTGGGGGGCAATTCTATACATCCTAAGACCAGAATTGGGGCTAATTGGCGCGGCGTGGACGCGCTTCTGGCATTGGAGGAGCTGACAAGCAAACCCCATATTAGGATTGGTGACACCACGGGCAGATTTAACAAACTGAAAAGCTTCTTCGAAGCTCTGCCCGTTGCGCCACATCAGATAAGCGATTACCAGAGAGGAGGAGCGCGAGACGCCCTGGCAGCAGTGGACGAGCACGCGGCCGCCGCCCTCGCGCACCTCCTCGAGGTAGTCGAAGACGTCGTAGAGGATGCTGGTGATGTCCTCCGTCGCGTTGTCCTGAAGCCACAGCGTCTTGTACACCAGCTCCCCTCTGAAGTACTCCGGGCAGACGAACCCCACGCAATTCAGCACGTGCGTTATCCCGTGCCGCCGCAGCGCCTGCCGGTCCCTCGCCACCGCGTCGCTGCCGAGGAAGACGTGGTCGGCGATGCGCGAGCACTCCTTGTCGAAAAAGGCGAGCTTGTCTCTCCTCATCGGGAAGTCCATCCGGCCACCGCCAGGGGTGGACGGCTCCCCGATGTCGTCGGATCCGGCGCGGGGCCACTCGTCGACGGCGAGGCGGCGTGTGATGGAGAGGGGTTGGAGAGGGGGGAGGCAAGGGCGGGACCTGGGATTCGGGTGGTGGTGAGGAGTAGAGTTAGGGTTTGAAGTCGGGGAGTGTGCGGACCACGATGCGGAGCGCCAGAAGGTTTTCCGTGGTCCCGCAGTGGTTCGGACATGGCTTTCTTCTTCCTGCTCTAACATCTCTATCTATCTCTAGCTTTCTGTTTTAGTTCGATGGAAAGCGGGACATGGGTTTTGGAGATGGAGAGATTTTTTTAGGGTTTGGGGAAGGGATTAAAAGGAAAAGGGAAGGAGTCTGAGTCTCTCACCTCACCTAAATTGATTGGCTTGACTCGCGCTCTCTCTCTCTCTCTCTCTCTCTCTCTGAGTTTTGAGTCTGTATGAAGACTGAGCAGAGGAGAAGAAATCAAACACAACTACGACTGAGTAAAAGCAACAAAAACGGAGCTTACGTAAGATATGCTTCAACGACCAGAAACAAGAAGAAAAGGATGACGAAGAGGGCAGTTTTTTTTTTTAATTCATATGGGAACATTTCAAATGGCATAATTAAGTTTTTGCCTTATTTTAAAAAGTATATAAATTTAATGAAAATTCAAATTAGGACCTAGATTTTTAATAAATTCTTAATTGAAGTCGTTCTGTCATTTATATTTTTCTCAATTTTTTTAAAATACCTAAAATTACCATTCATTATGACATGCTTCCGACGATCATTACATTCAGGTGTGGGGATGTTTTTCGGATAGAAAAGATGCCAGCTCCCATAAATAAAAGAAAGGAAGAGAAGTTAAAGAAAGAAAATCATGAGAGTTTTATTTTAACAAAAGATAATTTTAATGGAAACAGTCCTATAAGGACGGTCCTTAAAGTCTTAGGTGCGAACCGCCTAGTGAGGTCCATTGTGAGACCCCACAGGTCATAGGATGGAGGGAGAGCGAAAGATCCAAATGGAGCCAACCTATATATTAAATTTTAAGTCAAGCCAATGCGTCTAACCTCTTCATCTGTGTTTATAAGTTTAATAGCTTTATGTCAAACAAGAAAAATCGACCTTCAATCTAGTGGTTTAGTTTATCCGAATCCATACAAATTCATGGAATTCGATTGCTATAAGACGGTTGTGAACGTGTAGTTAATTTAAATGGGTCATAAGATGGTCGTCAGTAGTCGTTCCGAACTGTGTAGACCGTCCTATAGGACCGCTTCATAATTTTAATATTTTAAAAATAATAATTGAGTGAAAAAGCAGGTGAAAAACACCTTTAAACAATCATTTGAAAATCTCCCATATTTTATTGTTTACAAGTTAGATGGTGGAAGAAGAATAGCAAAAGAAGGAGACGGGGTAGGGAGTGGTTATTTCTCCTTGGAGGAAGTTGGAGAAGGGAGGGCTTTGAAGAAAGACGACAAACCGTTGGATGGAACGATTCAAAGTTGCGATAGGGCTGGACGTGGAGCTGCGAATATCTTGCGCGCGACGGCGTGGTGGGGCCCACTTTCAAGCTATAGATAAGTTTAGTTTGGACGGCTGGGATTGGACATTGATAGGCGGCTCCATCATGCAGTTGGTGGTTTGGTTGCAGTTACGGGTAAGGAGAGGTCGAAAGTATACCGTTTGACCTTTGCGGGTCCTGCCTCTTGTCGGTCGCTGCAGGTTTGTTTGAAAAGCACTAGACTCTTTGCATGGGTTTATACCTAGTTAATAAATTTCATGCCAATAAACAGGCTCTGGATGAGCTTATTTCATGTGATTAATGCAATGATGCATACCTGAATGTTTTCAAAATTTTTTTTTTTTCGGACTTATTTATTTCATGTAATTGAATTCCTTAGAATTCTAAGACCTAAGAGATTAGAAATGAAGAGCTACAAGTGAATATCCAAAACTGAGTTTATCTAACATTTCATTAATAAAATAATAGAGTTTAGGAGAGACGAGGAATAAATAACCAAATGTTATCGTAGTAAATAAAATCCCATGTAAGTTAAAGAGTCATCTACACCGGTGCTTTGTAATCTTTATACCTTAACTTTTGAATGCTGGAGCTCATTTGACCATTATTTCTTATATATTCATGCAATAAGAAGGTTGTCTAATAGAGGATTTTACCCAAAAAATCATTTAAGACTTGTCAATAGCCAAAAGCACCATGAACATCTTATAATGACCATAGTAGTCTCAAAAGCCTTATTTGGTTTGTTTTTTCTTTTCTTCTCTGAGCAGGGATATCCCTGCTTCTTCCAAAAATCCTTTTGCCTTTTATCCTGTTCGACTGCTTCTCTCCCTCCGTCTTTCTTCCTTTCTCTCCCTTATCCCCTATGAGTCGGCACCGGCAGCTTGCAGTTCTTCCTCTCTCCTCTTTTCCTTCCTTTAATCTGCTGCAACGATCTTTTCCACTCTTGTAAGTGATTGGGACGCCAGTCCTAGCTTTTCTCTCTCGAATAGCTACTAAAGATCGAAATCTGAGTGTTTTCGAGCTCATTGGGAAATGGGGTTTTGATATGGCAGCTGGGTTTTCTAGAACATGAGCTTTTTCCACGTTCAGAATCTTATATTTTCGGAAGATGGGATTTAAGGTTTGAATCTAGAGTTTTCAGCTGGAATTTGGGGTTTTCCTAATTACAAAGTAGATGGGTTTTCTGGGATCTGCAAGGATTAAAAAGCTATTGTGCTTGGATTCATCATTTTGAGGGGAGATTTGGGTCTTTTTCATCTGGGTTCGGATTAGAACTTCTTCAGTTGCAGAGATCAGATTCCAGAACGTTAAAGGAAGAAGAAGACAGTGCACGCCCAAATTAGTGATGTGAACAGGGATGTCCCTGCTTCTGTTAGTGCTGTGAGCGGGGATATCCCCGCCCACCAGAGTACTGTGGGTGCTGTATCTCAAGGACTGATTTCAGTTGGGACGGAGATATCCCCGCCCAAATTAGTAGGGGTGTACATGGATCAGATTGGTGCGGATTGGGCCAAATCCGTCACTAATCCATTACCAACGGATTGATGGATTTGGAATCCGTCACCAACCCATTGCTGTTAAAATCCGATCCGATCGGATTAATCCGTTCAATCTAATTTTAAAAGAAAATTATCAAATATGTTATAAAAAAAATTACATTTTGACTTCTTTTTTTTTTCTTATTTTAAATTTAGACATCTTAATTTATATTTAGACCCCTTATATTTTTTATTTATATTTAATGACAACGGATCGGATCGGATTGAATCCGTGGATTGAGGGTGAAATCTGCCACCGATCCGTGGCTAACAGATTACAAAATTTTCAATCCGTCACCAATTCGTTTACCTTCGGATCGGATAAAAATCCGCGGATCGGATCGGATTTCCGGATCGACGGATTTTTTGTGCACCCCTACAAATTAGTGCTGTGAACAGGGATATCCCTGTCTCTGTTAGTGCTGTGAGCGGGGGTATCCCCGCCCACCAGAGTACTGTCTCTCAAGGTGGTTTTAGTTGGGACGGGGATATCCCTGCCCATATTAGTGCTGTGAACAGGGATATCCCTGCCTCTGTTAATGCTATGAGAGCGGGGATATCCCCGCTCACCAGAGTACTGTGGGTGCTTGGTATCAGTTGGGACGGGGATATCCCCGCACACTTCAGTATTGTGGATGGGGAAATCCCCGCTCACCTGATACTTGTGGCTGAGATATTACTACTCCAAATAGAGTTTCAACAGACACATTAGGTACTACATCAATGTTACTTATCAGAAATATCCATTAACCCCAAAAATATGTATAAGAAACATCCATCAACATCACATTTGACATTCTCTGAAATATCCATCAACACCAAAATATATGTTAAGTAGCATTAAAAATTGTGTATACAAATTTCAAGTTTTTCAAGAACATCATAGCATCACCAAAAACAAAAGACACAAGCTATAGTGTGTTTCCATAACAAAACACTACTCACTAGTGGATTATGGCATTTCTGAACGTATGTCATATCTTTTTACAGTTTGAGACATATTACTTTCCTACATTAGAACATCAGAACATCACACAAAAGAAGACACATGCTAGGTAGTTTTCATATTCAAAACACTACTGCACTGGTGGATTGCGACATGGCATTTGTATCATCAGAGAGCAAGTAGAGACATGAAGTCGTTGCCGACTCCTCCCCACGTTTCCTCCTCATGGTCATGGCCGTCTTCGCGTCGTCGTCGTCTCGATGAGGAGCAGGGAAGCTTCGGAGAGTTCTCTAACGAGAACGACACCATTGCCATTGCAATCGTCATCCCACTCTCGACTGAGGTACCCCAAATCAAATGGATGGTAAATCTTAATCTATCCAACTGCTGTGAATTTTGTTCACAGCACTAATTTGGGCGGGGATATCCCCGTCCCAACTAAAACCAGTCCTTGAGAGACAGCACTCACAGTACTCTGGTGGGCGGGGATATCCTAGCTCACAGCACTAACAGAAGCAGGGATATCCCTGTTCACATCACTAATTTGGGCGTGCACTGTCTTCTTCTTCCTCTGACGTTTCGGAATCTAATCTCTACAACTGAAGAGGTTCTAATCCGAACCCAGATGAAAAAGACCCAAATCTCCCCTCAAAATGATGAATCCAAGTACAATAGTTTTTTACTCCTTGCAGATCCCAGAAAACCCTTCTACTTTGTAATAAGGAAAATCCCAAATTCCAGCTGAGAACTCTAGATTCAAACCTTAAAACCCATCTTTCGAAAATATAAGATTCTGAACGTGGAAAAAGCTCCTGTTCTAGAAAACCCAGCTGCCATATCAAAACCCCATTTCCCAATGAGCTCGAAAACACTCAGATTTCGATCTTTCATAACAATTCAAGAGAGAAAAGCTAGGACTGGCGTCCCAATCACTTACAAGAGTGGAAAAGATCGTTGCAGCAGATTAAAGGAATGAAAATCGGAGAGGAAGAATTGCAAGCTGCCGGTGCCGACCCATAAGGGATAATGGAGAGAAAGGAAGAAAGACGGAGGGAGAGAAGAAGTCGAACAGGGTAAAAGGAAAAATGATTTTTGGGAAGAGCAGGGATATCGATGCTCAGAGAAGAAAAGAAAAGAAAACCAAATAAGGCTTTTGAGATTATTGTGGTCATTATAAGATGTTCATGGTGCTTTTGGCTATTGACAAGTCTTAAAGGATTTTTCGGGTAAAATCTTCTATCTAATATATGTCCTAAAAATAAATTAATTATGAATAATTTAAAATATAGATCAATGTTATCATAATATTTTTCTATATATATTTCCCATTTTTTCCATTTTTTCAATTTTTTATTATTCTTCACAATAGATCCGTGAATTACTTCCAAGAGACTCCATAGGTTCTGTATCCACCTCCAGTCTAACTAATGAACTTGACAAGAATATTGCACATACCTTCCTCTTCAAGTAAGGAAGACTGTTTTGGCATCCCTCCAAAGATACCCAGTAAGTTATGTATGCAGTTTATATTATATATTATACATTTATACAATATAACTAGAAACAAATGCCATGCTAAGTCCGGGCCCAAAAATTTTTTTTATGGTAAAATCTTAAAATGTTATAAAAAGATAAATATAAAAGAAATCTATCAAAATGCATGTAAAATCTCTAACCAATCACCTAATTTAGACTATTCTTAAATTTGATAAATCAATTAAAATTCTGTGCAAAGAGTCCTGTGGAGGTCATAGACCGGCACGGCACGGCCCATGGATGTGCTTGTGGGACTTGCTAGGCAAAGGTCTTGACGGACGATGCCTGGTTTTCATGCTTACATATAAGGCTTTGTTCTACTAAGAGGTACCTTGCATGGCTTGTGCATGAATTAGAACTCTTAGCCTCTCTTATGAGACCCACTTGGATGCAATCAATTTATTAGGAGGATGGTGTGATGGAAAGGTCTCATCTTAGATATGACTTTAGGCAAAACTCATCTCAATCAAATCATTGTATCCAGTGATTTAGGTGCTTTAACTTTTAATGGTTTCTTAAGTTAGATATTTTTATCCGTTTCAAAAAAAGTTAGATCTCTTTTTTTTTTGAAATCCAGTCCAACGATGAATATAATTTTGATTAGTGCTAAATTAGAATAGTGAAAATTCATGAGTATGTGAAAAAGTCAGATTTTTTTTTTTATGAAACTCAATCCAGGGGTGAATATAACTCAGATTAGTGCAAAATTAGAAAAAGTAATAATCAATGGGAATTTGTATGTGTGGACTGGATTGGTCAGGGGTCCCACATAGTTGTAAAAAAGTTACTTTTGATATGCTTATGTGGAAAAAGTTTGATATGGGACCCTTCTGATCTAGCGGGTCATACATGACGATTTGGGTGTATGGATGGGATTTTCCATCCAGTGGGTCCCACATGGAGAAGTTGGTGAGTTAGATATAGTGGGTAATATTTAGATAGTCATGCTGTTAAGCTTGGTGGATGGTTGGATCTTTTGTTTAGTTAGTTCCACCGAATTTTTTTTCATACAGTGAGTTCTACTTAGATAGTTGGAGAATTTGAGTGGAAGATGATACGCATGACAATGACAAGATTTTATGAGATCTTAGGGGAAATAGACAGAGATTTTAAGGGATGAATTTGAATGTGATATAATGAGATGAGTTAAATATGGAGAGGTGCAATGACCCACATTAAAGTTAAAGCCTATACTCTTTTGTTTTTTTTTTTGGACATTTTTGAAAGGAGAGCTCCATGGTGATCAATTGACAAAACAAATCGTATTGCTTTAATAATATATATAAAGAGAAATAGAATGGCCGCGCGCGGCCAGGTTGGGCTGGTAGTGTCCAAGCCCTCAATTCAGAGGACCTGCAAAAACTCTTTCGAAGTCAGACCCATGAGTTTTGAAGAAAGTCAAAAGCCCTCGCTTTAAAGTCGGTGAGGGTCCCTTATCTCATTTGAGGGGCCAAATTGACAGACCTACTCCCAAAATTGAAACCATGGCCGCCCTTACTTGAGATCAACTATTAGGTAACCACCAACTAGTCAACTAAGCTAACTATATGGTTACTTTGGTTGAATTGAGTGTGGGAGAACCGGTCCATTCCACGTTGCCGTGGCAGGCACGGTGAGTGCATATGCCTTGTGGTTGGGGCCATCACACTAAATCACGATAAACCGTTTTAAGATTTCAATAGCACAATGATATTCTACCACACTCACAACTGCCAATGAACAGCTGATGGGAGACTTGCCTGCCTTCTGTCCATCCAAACCATTAAATTCAACAGCGGACTCATGAGTTCCAAGAACCAGTCATAAATTGGACTGGAACTAAACTTTTGATTTTTGGGGTTGCTTATGCTCTTTTTTCCCCTTTAATTAAACAAATGATTGTACGTTGCTGATGGCAATTAGAAGGCCAGAAAAATTTCTATTCATTCATTTTGCATGGCCTAAGTCAGATTCTTGAACGTTAGAAGACTCGAGAGAACCTGTATTGGTTTCAATGGTTCTTTAGTACTAATGTTGTATTTGAGACTCATATAGGAGATACATGGAAAAAGAGGCATGCTACTTGCAATGGAAAATGACTTCAAACTGCTGAAAATAGACCACCATTGTCTCTTTTTCAAAATGTGATATGACATGCATCTTCATGTCTAGTTGAATGGTCAACAGTTGCATCTTGAAGAAGTACATTTCTTAAGGTGGAATGGCATTAGACAGTTGAAGGCTGTGGATAGGCATGTAGGCCACATTAAAAAGGACATAACGTCTGATACCTACAAGTTGCCCATCCACTGGTAGGTCAGTGGTACAAGACAGTTGAAGGCATGGAAATGGAAGGATTAGGGCGCATTAAAAAGGACATACTTTAATGCCTTATAACTACAAGTTGAAAGAATGGAGACATGTGTAGGTTCCTTGAGCATATTGATTACCAATCTTAGAATATATATACCCTCTCACCTGTTTTTTATTTGTTTTAATTTTGGAAAAATTTCAAATCAGGGTTTAATTTCGCCAAATTTCAAATCAGGACAAAAAGAAAACTACATTTAAAATCATGCCTTAAGGTTTTCACTTTCTTTCAGGTCAGGACAAACTTCCAGAATGGGTAGATGATAAGACCATAAAATTGTAACTTTCATTCATCATTTTATATGCATTTGCGGATTTAATTAGGTTAATTGCATACAATTACACTTAATTTCATGATTTCATGCATTTGAGCATCAAAGTTGGAATCTTGGTCAAAATCCATTGCATTGCATGACTTATATGAAATTAGGGATTTTCATCTCATTCATCACCCAAAATTAGTTTTTTTTAGCTTCACTAATGCATACCTACTAATTTTGATATCAAGTGCTATTTTTGGAAAGTTGGGTATTTTTGGTGCATTAAGTAGGCATGTAGGGTCCCATGCATAGTCCATACAGATTCCTCACACTTGATCATTATTGAGATTATTTAATTTTATTTATGTAGGAGAGCAATCAAGAGTGGGACCCGCATTGGTGAAATTTGACAGACATCAAAGGCGGGACACCCTTCATGGTGGGCCCACATATCTTGATATCTTGGTGGAGTTGGAAAGATCGAAAATTTAAGTCTGCATCCCTTAATTGATAGTTAATTAGTTTTCTTAATCTAAATGTTTCTTTAATTAGCTTCCTGTGGGTTCGACCCTGCCACTGTCTCATCTAGACACCCGTTCACTTGTGGTATTTTATGATTGATATTGATCACATCAGTAGATTACGGTGACCTTTTCTCACTTTTTTTTTATAAAAAAACCCAAAAATGCCCTTAAGGGCTTTAAGTGTGCAACGATGATTTTATACAGTTGGGTTCTGGCGTTTTCCTTCTCCCCTTCCACAAGTAGTGGTATGTCGACGGTGGCCTCAACTTCATCGATCCTGCCTTGTGATGGGAATTCCGCAAGTATACGGTTGTCTCAAGTAATATAGACCATCGAAGTCCGAATATCGTTCCCACGAGGATCGTTACAAGGAAAATAACAATGATCAATGAAAATGAGTATCAACTCAAATATAGCTAACAAATGCAAATGGAGATAACAAAAATAATGGAAACACAAAACAAGATAATAACAATGGAAAAAAAATGCAAACTAAAAGAAAATAAGAAACTAGATAACAAAGAGATGTTAGTAAAAATAGAAAAAACTGAAGTGAGAACAAACCAAGAACAAGATTAGTAACAAGTTAATAACAAAAGCAAAATGACAAGGCTAATATAAGAACAATTGAGCAATGTTAGACAAATCAAGTGAATGAGTGTGTGAAAACAAGAAGTGAAAGATCAAGATAAAAAGAAAATAAAAAAAAATCCATGGAAATGAGCTAATAACAAGTGAGTAAGATAGGGAATGAATGGATGGAAATGAAAATAAGTGTGCTAAAATAGTGTAAAATCAAAGGGGGAATAAAAACAAACACGTAGAGGATAAGAACAAATAAGCTAATGGATATGATGGTGTGGATAGAGAAATGGAGTGTGAGAATTAAAATAAGTAAATAAGTGTGTGGGAATGTGAATGGAATCTAACTAAAGTAAGTAAAATAAACAACAAGCAATACTAATGATAGATTGAACAATCTAGAATCCACTAAGTGACACTAATCCAACACTAATGCTCTTCTCTTTTCCCAAACAAATACTCAAATCTAATGACAAATCAATGCTTAGATTTGGAAAATAAAACTTTAAAGCTCTAAGATAAAAATTAACAATCTAATAGCTTAAACAATCTAATAGCTTAAACAATCTAATAGCTAAGACTTTCTTCCCTTTATAAAAGAAAAGATTCCTAATGACTATCTATCAAAAGTAAGCATAAACCATCAAAAGAAATTAACCATCAAAAGAAATTAATCCTAAGTATGATTTATCAAACCTAAGCATAGATAGTAAAAATAATGCTAAGATAGAAAATAAGCATGGAAGGTAGCACACTGCAATGAAGAAAAATCTATGAAGAAAAATATATTCTAGCATATTAAGCACATAAACAAAGGGAATTAAGAGCATAAGCAAAAATGAATAGCATTAACTTAGCTTCATCTAGAAGATCCAATCAAAGGGATTAGCCACCCATTGGAGAAGACAAAGCTTTCATTCTAAATCTTTAATTTTTACAAGGCTTTCATCACTTTCTCTCTACAATTGCTCTCAATTACATGAAAAGCTTTAAGTAAAGAGGAAGGGGCTCTCATTGCTTATGTCTTTGATGCCTAGAGCTCTCTTCCTTATATAGAAACATTTGTCTTTCTATCTTTTGATTTCTTTCCGATGTGGGACTTCACAAGAATGAAAATATGAACATATGAATGTCATTCCCGAGTTAGAAAACAGTTCCCAGATTGATGTGCGATTTTGACCCCCGAAATGTACGAATTGGGAAAAATGTCGTGAAATATGATTTGTAGATCTTAGAACAATCTTTCCAATGCTTCTGAGATCACCTTAATCGGATACCTGAGTAAAAAGATATGGTCAAAATACCAACCCAGGTCTTTCATTTTTTCTTCTTATTGGTGGCCTAACTTTGTCATTTCTTCATCCAATTGTCTTCCAAACTTATCCTTACTCTCTTTAACTCTTGAATCTCAACTTTAATATTCAATTACACCTACAAAGAGAAGTTAACATAATTAAGAGTATTTTCGAACATATTTTGTATGGAAGCCATTGGAATTCATATAAATGCATACAAATGACCATCTATAATGGAAAGATATGAGCAAAGCATGATGGGGAGGAAGTTTATGATTTTTATGCTAAAATAGTATTTTGAGTTCTTTTATCTTTGAAAACTTATAAAATAATGCTATGAAAGTGTATCTTTTGTAGACTCATCACACCCCCTAAACCTACATTTTGCTAGTCCCAAGCAAAATAAAAGAAAACTTACTAAATGCAGAAAATGATAAAAAAAATCCGAACTCACTTTTGCAGGAATCGCGGCTGCACTTAGCTCGTGCAACAAGCCATTTAAAGCCCTAAGTTTCCCCAGTAGACGAGTTTTGTCTCGTGAGGGTTTTCAGTGAATAAATCCTACAAAATTCTTTTTATTTATATCTTCTGGTTTTTAGCAAGCTAATAAAAATGAGAGCAAGTTTAGAACACTATCTAATTGCTAAAAATCTTTCAATGATGCTCAAGTCCCGGAGTGTATTCGAGTGAGTTTAGCCAACACTTGTGCGGTTTTGGGTTCTGAGAAAACACAACTTTGATCACCTTCTAAATCCATTTGTTTTGACTTCAGCCTCACAGTCATACTCTCGGAAATAAAATCGCTTAGATTTTCTGACTTATCACTCTATATGTGAGTATTGGCAAGGCAAAAGGACTTACATATCTTTTGAGAACGAAGAATTTTTAGAGAATTTATCTCATGGAAAGAACAACCATGTAACCGAGGGTGAAAATGCTCACTCAACTTCTCACTTATTGAACATCCTAACTTTTCTTGAAACCCAATAGGTCTTTTATTGGTTGTAATGGGGTTAGGGGAAAGGGTTTGCTAAAAATATGGAAAATATGGTTTTAGGGTTTCTGAGAAGGGAAGGTCTTAAGTTTTCTTTGAAGGATTTTTCTTTGATTCGTCTTTACCATTTTTTTGGTAGTTCTTTGTTTTCTTGTCTTCCCATGAATTTCAACTTTCCTTTTTTTTCTTTTTTGTTCTTTTTTTTTTCTTTTTTTTAGAAGACTTTTTCCTTGGAGAGATCATGTGAAGTATCAACAATGCACACTTCCTTATTTCTTCATCTTTTCCTTATACTTCTAAAAAACAATGGGTTGAAGGCTTTTTATTTGGGTGGAGAGGCTTTGGAAATTTTTAAGGAAAAATGCATAAAGGATAAAGGTTCAAAAAGGGTTACTATGGAAATATTTTTATGGGTAGGTTTTTAATGGCCATGGGATTTTAATTTTAGATTGCCTATCATCACTTTACCAGGTCTAGAAAGGTGCTCACAAGCTACAAGTTAATGTTAGTTTGCAATTTTGATGACACCCACAATGGTTGGAAAGAAATAGGCACTAATGAGATAAAAGAAATGTGTCGAAAACTACGAGTTTAAGTAGCTCTTCATTCTACTCGGAATTAGTGTAGAAGAGTCCTTACCCTGGAGGACTAGAAAGGCTCTACACTCAATTGATTTAATCTCCACTAGTGATTTGTCAGGGTCACTCTGATCTGCCCACTCTTCACTTAGACTACACTTCATGTGGCTAAATGTGCAAGAACTTTTCCAAGACATGATTTTGTGACACTCTTTTTAGGATTTGGATAGTATACTAAACTAAGATTTCGAAACTTATTAACAAGCTAAAATCCCATGGAAAATTTTGGATTTTTTTTTAGAAAAAAATTGATTTTTATTCTTAAATCTAAAATATTTACAGGCAAATACATGTGCAATGCAGTGCCACACCCCCAAACCTAAACCGAACATTGTCCTCAATGATATGCAATGTGAAATGTGAAATGATAAATGGACAAGGAAAAAAAATTGGAACGCCTTACCATGGGTTGATGCAAAAAATGAATATTGGATTGCCTACCAACCAGCGCTTAGTTTCACGTTGTCAGCCCGACATGACCTTGAAATTACTTATGCAACATACACAGGGTCCTGAAGAAAGGTCTCTTCGACATCCTTGTCCTTAAGCTCCAGAAAAGGTTTCAACCTCTGGCCATTTACTTTAAAAACATCCCCATTCTTGGGATTCTTAATCTCAATTGCCCCATGAAAATAGACAGTGCGCACAATGAAAGGTCCAATCCAACGGGATCTTAGTTTTCCTGGAAAGAGATGCAGGCGAGAATTATACAGAAGAACTTTCATGCCTGGTTCAAAGGATTTCCTCAAAATAGATTGATCGTGGTTTTTCTTCATCCGATCCTTATAAATCTTGGCATTCTCATAGTCGTCATTTCTAAGTTCTTTTAGCTCATTGAGATGCAACTTGCGTAGGTTACCGACTTTAATTGAACATTTTGATGGCCCAGTAAGCACTATGCTCCAATTCTACCGGCAGATGACATGCTTTCCCAAAGACCAATCGATATGGAGACATTCCGACCGGGGTCTTATAGGTAGTCCGATAAGCCCATAAAGCATCCATCAATCTTGAAGAAGGGTCTTTTCGGGTAGGACTGACTGTCTTTTCCAAAATCTGCTTTATTTGCCTATTGGACACTTTCACCTGTCCGCTAGTCTGTGGGTGATATGGAGTAGCAACCTTATGAGTGATAGAATATCTTTTCATCAGATTCTTGAATGTGCTATTACAAAAATGACTCGCACCATCACTGATAATCGCCTGGGGGTACCAAATCTAAAAAAGATGTTTTCTTTAATAAATTTGATAACCACGTGACGATCATTCGTTCCGGTTGGAATCATCTCTATCTATTTGGAGACACAATCTACAGCAAGCAAAATGTATAAGTTGCCGAAGGAACTCGGAAATGGACTCATGAAGTCTATGCCCCAAACATAAAAAAATTCCACAATAAGCATCGGATTTAAAGGCATCATGTTCCTCCGCGTAATTCTGCATAATTTCTGGCAACGCTCACAGTGCAAACAAAACGTGTGACAATCCTTGAAAAGGGTGGGCCAGTAAAATCCGCACTGCAACACCTTTGCAGCGGTCTTCCTAGAACTAAAATGCCCACCACATGCATGGTCATGGCAGAAGGATATCACACTTAAAAAGTCCTCTTTCGGAATGAATCTCCTAATGATCTGGTCCGGATAATACTTGAATAGATATGAGTCATCAAAGAAGAAATGCTTAACCTCAGACAAAAACTTAGACCTATCCTGTTTGTACCAATGATCGGGCATCTATCCAGTGACTAGGTAGTTAACGATATCCGTGAACCAAGGAAAATGGGAGACACTCAGCAACTGTTCATCCGGGAAACTCTAACTCAATGTGATGCTCTCATGCTCGGGGTCAGTAGGTAATCGGGAGAGATGATCAGCTAAAACATTTTCAGAACCTTTCTTGTCTCGAATCTCAAGGTCAAACTCTTGTAGCAACAGAATCCACCTAATCAGACGGGCTTTCGCATCTTTTTTCATCAACAGGTACCTAAGGGGCCACATGATCGGTGTAAACTATGACCTTAGACCCAATCAGGTAGGGTCTAAACTTCTCCAGGGCAAAGACGACAGCTAACAACTCTTTCTCTGTGGTTGTGTAATTCAGATAAGCGTCATTCAAGGTCCTACTGGCATAATATATGACATGGGGCAATTTGTTTACTCTCTATCCTAGCACAGTCCCAAGAGCATGGTCTGAAGCGTCACACATGAGTTCGAAGGGAATTGTCCAATCAAGTGGCTTTATTATCGGGGTAGAGGTCAACCCTTTTTCAATTGTTCAAATGCTTATAGGCAAGGTTCATTGAAGACAAAAGGCACATCCTTAGATAACAGATTGCACAAGGGTGTAGCTATCTTACTAAAATTCTTAATGAATCGTCTATAAAAACCTGCATAGCCTAAGAAAGATCTGATGTTCTTCACCGTTTTTGTGGTGGCAGGTTGGAGATGAGATCAATTTTGGCCTTATCGACCTCGATGCCATTCTCAGAAATAACATGGCACAGGACAACTCCTCTTTTCACCATGAAATGACACTTCTCCCAATTCAAAACAAGATTCTTCTCTTGACATCTCACTAAAACAAGGTTCAGGTGATGCGAACATTTTTAGAAACTACTCCCATGGATCGAAAAATCGTCCATAAACACCTCTAAGAATCGCTCGACCATGTCTGAAAATATGCTCATCATACACCGTTGAAATGTCGCAGGTGCATTGCACAGCCCAAAAGGCATGCGCCAGTAGGCGAATGTACCGAAAGGACATGTAAAAGTTGTCTTGTCCTGGTCCTCGGGTTCTATGGGTATCTGATTATAGCTGGAGTATCCGTCAAGGAAACAACAAAAGGCATTACTGGCTAGTCTCTCAAGCATCTGGTCCATAAATGGGAGGGGAAAATGGTCTTTACGGGTGGCTGAGTTTAAGTTTCTATAGTCAATGCACACTCGCCAGCCCGTCTGGGTCCTTGTGGGCACTAACTCGTTCCCCTCATTCTTCACAATAGTTATCCCGGGCTTTTTTGGCACAACATGGACTGGGCTCACCCATGAGCTGTCCGAAATAGGGTAAATGATACCTGAATCTAGTAGTTTCAGAATCTCCACTCTTACAACATCCTTCATTGATGGATTAAGACGCCTCTGTGGTTCTCTGGAAGTTTTTGCATTTTCTTCCAAATTGATCCGATGTTGAACCACAGATGAGCTTATTTCTTTTATATCAGCAATTGTCCAGCCTATAGCCTCTTTGTTATCCTTCAGAATCTCAATCAATTGTTGTTCCTGGACTTTTTCCAAATCCGAGGCTATAATGACGGGGAGAGTCTCAGCTGGGCATACTTGAGGGTGTCAGGTAGTGGTTTTAGGTCGAGCTTGGGTGGTTCTTCAATTGCTGGAACAGGTGGGGCAGCCAATGGAGTCAAGATCTCTGGCTTGGGTTGCGTGGACTCCTCTCAAAAGTAGGGGCAGAATCCAGTAATGCATTTACTTCTTTAATGCTATTCTCAACATCAATGTTACCTCCAAAATGTGCAAGACAAGCCTCTAGTGAGTCCTCACAAACTAACTGTGATCCTACACTCTCAATAAGCTCCTCTAGGTAACTCACCTCACAAATTTCATAATCACTCTCATCTCTGGGTTGCTTGCCAACGTTGAAAATGTTTATCTGGACTGTCATATTCCTAAATGATAGGTGCATCACACCATTTCGACAATTAATCAGGGCATTGGAAGTGGCAAGGAATGGTCTCCCTAAAATTACCGGGATCTTCATGACATTTCTGATTGGTGGTCGGGTATCAAGGACTACAAAGTCCACTGGGAAAACAAACTCACCTACCTTGATCAAAACATCATCAACAACACCTTTGGGGTACCTAACTAAAGCATCTGCTAGTTGTAAGATCACCTTTGTCGGTTTCAGCTCCCCCAAACCTAACTCCTCGTATATCGAATACGGGAGCAGGTTGACACTCGCACCCAAGTCCAACAAAGCTTGTTCTATGTGATGATCCCCTATTTGACAAGAAATTGTAGGACACATAGGGTCCTTGTATTTGATTGGGGTCGAAGTGGTATTGATGGAACTGCATTGCTGAGCTAGAAAGGCCTTTTTGGGTACATTGGTTGTTCTCTTGAATGTGCATAAATCTTTGAGGACTTTGGCATAAGTAGGGATCTGTTGGATGGCTTCGAACAGTGTGGATGGCTTCGAACAGTGGGATGTTAATTCTCACTTGCTTGGACACTTCAAGAATATTATCCAACTGGACATTATTTTTCATTTGACCTAGCCTCTGAGGGTATGGGGCCTTGGGAACAAAGGTTCTAGGAGGGGGTTCACTTGTTGAGGCAGCTCATGTGACGCCCCGGAGTCCCACATCGACTATAGAGAGGAAAGTGATTGGGATTATATGTAGAGCTTACACCCTTACCTTGCATGAGGCCTTTTGATGGGTTGAGGCCCATCAGAAACAAAACCGTGAGGCCAGTGGGCCAAAGCGGACAATATCATGCATGGGTAAGGGGTCCTTCTTTTGTTCCTCGGGTTCTTCTTCCAAAACTACATGCTCCCTCCTCACTTGGGTCCGTTCAGATTGCCTAGGGTCCTCTTCTGGTGTGTCAACCTCCCTTATTGCCATTCTACGGGTGGTAATTGCATGCACTGCATTGACTTACTCATGGCATTGCCCTTGTCATCATGGACAACAAATTGGCCCGTTGAAGTTTGGCCTTTGGGGCTGGCTTCAGGCTGACTTGGAAATGTACCATTGTCTCTTTGAGCTATTGACCTGGCCAGCTAGCTGACAGTGTATTCCAGCTTGGCAATGGACTGGGTATTGGCATTCAAATTCTGAGTAGTGCTTTGCTGGAATTGGAGGGTATTTTGGGCTAACATTTTCATTGTGTCCTGTAAAGAACTTATCTGCTGATTCTGGGGATTAAGATTTTGATAACCTTGGATCATGGATGGTCCCTGTGACACTTGGGGTACTTGAGGCTTTTGGTATCCCGGAGGTGGCATATGCTGGGCCATTATCTGAGAAGAGTTTCCTTGGTATTGTCCTTTGGTTCATGAAAAATTAGGATTATCCTTCCAACCAGGATTGTATGTATTTGAATATGGATCATACCTCGGTCGCTCATATCTGGTATTCTGGTAAAGTACACTCACCTCCTCCATACTCTCACTCTGACTTTGACAAAAGAATGCTCTACATTAGGATCTAGGATGAGTAAAATCTCCACAATTGGTGCAGGGTGGGGCAGTAGGGTCACTAACTGCTTGACTCATCTTTAATGATTTCAGGGTCTTTAGGGTGGTCTGCTGACAGGTCTGGTTCATTTCAAGGGCTTCTAATATCCTTATCAGTGTGGCCAACTTGGCTTCGGCCTCGAATTTGGGTTCCACTCTATGCATGCCCCTTTTTTCTGCAACAATGGGTCTTTTGGGATCCTCTCTGATAGGTTCCCATTGGAGAGTGTTCTCAGCGCCTCCTCAAGGTACGTCCAAGCTTGGTCAGCTGTCTTTTGAGTGAATACTCCATTGCAGAAAGACTCCACCATGGTCTTGGTGGGATAGTCCAGTCCTTCATAAAGGATTTGGACTAGCCGGATCTTTTCAAGTCCGTGCTGCGGGCATTGTAATAGTAAGTCTTTGAACCTTTCCATGTACTCATACATGGTTTCTCCCTCTAGTTGGTGGAAGCTGTTCATGGTATGTCTAATGAAGGTCGTTTTCTATTTTGGATAAAACTTTTTATAAATGGCCTCGACTAGTCCCTCCCATGTGTTTATGGAATTAGCCTGTAGGGTGTAAAGCCATGCTTTCGCCTTCTCCTTCAGTGAGAATGGGAACAACCTAAGCTTAAAGGCTTCTTCATTATACTTCATGGTCCCACAGATTTCCTCAAACTCTCTCACATGCTGATATGGGTTCTCATTTTCCACCCCTCGAAAAATTGGTAACATTTGGATTATGCCGGATTTCAGCTCAAATGAGGCATTTGTTGTGGGTATGACAATGCACGAGGGCCGGGTAGATCGGGTTGGGTACATGTACTCCCTAAGAGTCATGGGTTGGAGGAGTGGGTTTCCGTTATCCATTTCCTTAATGACAATGGGGTCCTCAAAATTCTCAACAGGGATATCGAATAAATTGAAGCTCTCTAAACGACCCTGCACACGTAACCAATTGTGCATAAACTACCGCTCAACTCCGAAAGTGATGGTCAGCTCAAGTGATGATGAACGAGGATTAATGCTTAAAAACAAACAAGCAAAACAAAATGATTTTGAAAAACAAACCAAACTATGCTTAACGAAGGCTAGCTAAGATTAGACTAGATAGCTCCTAACTGTGAAGAGTACACCTAGGCCTCCAATCCGGTCCTATGAAATGTAGTCAGCTAGGCAAGCCCTCAGGGGATTGGTGGGATCACGATGCGCGTAGCAAAGGTTCCACTTAAACACCAAATCTCTAGAACATATGAACTGTCTCCCTTAAGGGACATAGCTATTCTAGGCACCGATTTCTGTCAAGGAGCGCAAATGGTACAGCCTTTGATGATCTTCTCCTAATGAGCTCGTGTCCTATGGTCACGTTTCTACTCAAATTTTATTAAAGGCTAAGGATTCCTAAGTAGTGAGGAAAATGAGTTCCTATGGGCAAGGAAATGGTGATGAAATCCAATCCTTATCTTGTTGGGGGTATAATTGCCCTTACTAAGTGTGTGATTTCTCAATTACTTTGTGTATTTGAAAATGATTAAGCACTACAAAGCAATTAAACAATCAAACAACCAACAAAATTGACCCACTAAAGGGGGATGTGTGGGTGTATCAAAATACGCACCTCCCAAACTAAATTGGGGGAAGATCGGTTGAAGTCGACCCAAGCCACCGACACTAATTTTGGTGTACGAACTTGGGGGGCCGTGACGGTATCGTCCAACTGTCCTCCTTCCTTAATTATTACAATGCTTTGAAAACTTAAATGAACTTTAAAAATTAATACAAACTTGAAATGAGTCCTAATACAATAATTTCTAAGAAAGCAAATTAAATTCCTAAGTTAGAGTTCTTTGGTTGCTCTTTTCCTCTTTCCTTGTTCCAACTGCGGAATCCCTGAAACTACAAACAAGTAAGATGTGTAGAATCCGCAATGAAAACTAAAAGAAAGAATAAAAATGCAACTAAGCTATATGAGAGTTGGAAATTCTTAAAATCAAGGATTCCTATGTACGCCGATCTCCGGAAACGGCGCAAAAAACCTGATGGGAATTCCGCAAGTATACGGTTGTCTCAAGTAATATAGACCATGGAAGTCCGAATATCATTCCCCCGAGGATCGTTACAAGGAAAATGACAATGATTAATGAAAAGGAGTATCAACTCAAATATAGCTAACAAATGCAAATGGAGATAACAAAAACAATGGAAACACAAAACAAGATAATAACAATGGAAAAAAATGCAAACTAAAAGAAAATAAGAAACTAGATAACAAAGAGATGTTAGTAAAAATAGAAAAAACTGAAGCAAGAACAAACCAAGAACAAGATTAGTAACAAGTTAATAACAAAAGCAAAATGACAAGGCTAATATAAGAACAATTGAGCAATGTTAGATAGATCAAGTGAGAGAGTGTGTGAAAACAAGAAGTGAAAGATCAAGATAAAAAGAAAATAAAAACATCCATGGAAATGAGCTAATAACAAGTGAGTAAGATAGGGAATGAATGGATGGAAATGAAATTAAGTGTGCTAAAATAGTGTTAAATCAAAGGGGGAATAAAAACAAAACATAGAGGATAAGAACAAATAAGCAAATGGATATGATGGTGTTGATAGAGAAGTGGAGTGTGAGAATTAAAATAAGTGAATAAGTGTGTGGGAATGTGAATGGAATCTAACTAAAGTAAGTAAAATAAAGAACAAGCAATACTAATGATAGATTGAACAATCTAGAATCCACTAAGTGACATTAATCTAACACTAATGCTCTTCTCTTTTCCCAAATAAATACTCAAATCTAATGACAAATCAATGCTTAGATTTGAAAAATAAAACTTTAAAGCTCTAAGATAAAAATTAACAATCTAATAGCTAACACTTTCTTCCCTTCATGGTGGGCCCACATTTCTTGACATCTTGATGGAGTTGGAAAGATTGAGAATTTAAGTCTGCATCCCTTAATTGATAGTTAATTAGTTTTCTTAATCAAAATATTTCTTTAATTAGCTCCCTGTGGGTTTGACCCTGCCACTGTCTCATCTAGACACTCGTGCGCTTGTGTTATTTTATGATTGATATTGATCACATCAGTAGATTCCGGTGACCTTTTCTCCCTTTTTTTTCTAAAAAAATCCAAAAATGCCCTTAAGGGCTTTAAGTGTGCAACGATGATTTTATATAGTTGGGTTCTGGCGTTTTCCTTCTCCCCTTCTGCAAGTAGTGGTATGTCGACGGTGGCCTCAACTTCATCGATCCTGCCTTGTGATGGGAATTCCACAAGTATACGGTTGTCTCAAGTAATATAGACCATGGAAGTCCGAATATCGTTCCCACGAGGATCGTTACTAGGAAAATAACAATGATCAATAAAAAGGAGTATCAACTCAAATATAGTTAACAAATGCAAATGGAGATAACAAAAACAATGGAAACACAAAACAAGATAATAACAATGGAAAAAAAATGTAAACTAAAAGTAAAGAGGAGGGGGCTCTCATTGCTTGTGTCTTTGATGCCCAGAGCTCCCTTCCTTATATAGAAACATTTGCCTTGCTCTCTTTTGATTTCTTTCCGATGTGGGACTTCACAAGAATGAAAATATGAACATATGAATGTCATTCCCGAGTTAGAAAACAGTTCCCAGATTGATATGCGATTTTGACCCTGAAATGTACGAATTGAGAAAAATGTCATGAAATATGATTTGTAGATCTTAGAACAAGCTTTCCAATGCTTCTGAGATCACCTTAATCGGATACCTGAGTAAAAAGATATGGTCAAAATACCAACCCAGGTCTTTCATTTTTTCTTCTTATTGGTGGCCTAACTTTGTCATTTCTTCATCCAATTGTCTTCCAAACTTATCCTTACTCTCTTTAACTCTTGAATCTCAACTTTAATATTCAATTACACCTGCAAAGAGAAGTTAACATAATTAAGAGTATTTTCGAACATATTTTGTATGGAAGCCATTGGAATTCATATAAATACATACAAATGACCATCTATAATGAAAAGATATGAGCAAAGCATGATGGGGAGGAAGTTTATGATTTTTATGCTAAAATAGTGTTTTTAGTTCTTTTCTCTTTGAAAACTCATAATATAATGCTATGAAAGTGTATCTTTTGTGGACTCATCACCTTGCAAATTATCAACCCCAATGTTGTGGCTAAGGCGCCTTGCTCGGTGGGATTGCTCGTGGACTGCAACACCACCACATGTACCACCACCGATATCTCCTCCCAATTGCATTGCATTGTGGCCATCTTCATTGGTGGCACACACGGCGCGAGGTTCTGTCGTACGCCGCATGCATGGCAGGCAACTTTAGAGTGAGGCTGACGGTGGTGCGGCTCATCCCCAATGAGATTCACCAGAGGGGGATTTCCCCGGAGAGGTAGTTGGATGAGGAGGTGGTGGGGTGGTTTTGAGTGTGGGCGGAGGAGAACAAACTGGTGGTGATGAGGGAGGAGAGAGTGACAATGGGCGAGGAGATTCTTACCGGAATCCGACATTTGGGGATGGATTATGACCTGATGATGGTGGGGAGGTCTCATGGGTCGAACTCGGCGCTGTTGGAAGGGGTTGTTGACGTGGAGTGACAATCTAGAGTTGAGGGTCATTTTTGGGTTTTTGAGAAAAAAGTAGAAAAAGTCATCGGAATCTACCCATTTCGGAATTTGTCCTGATTTGAAAAAAAAGTGGAAAACTTAAGGCTTGATTTGAAATGTAGTTTTCCTTTTGTCCTAATTTGAAATTTGGTGAAATGTTAAGCCCTGATTTGAAATTTTCCCTTTAATTTTCATTACTTAAGTGGTTGGGGCTCACTTCTCATAGACTAAGAATCCCATGTAGTTGGGCCTATGTGTCAAATGGTTAATTTTGATCATATTGGGTCACGACTCTAATTGTCACGGCCCCGAACCCGATTAGAGAATAAACCGGATTCGGGGTGTGAAATTTAGGGCTAATAAAATTTTTTTGCCCTTAATGCCCAAGGATCGAAGTCCGCTGGAGGATTGTATAATTGAGCCTCATTAACAAATAATCAATGAGACTTGTCTGGTAAACACAATATTAAATCTGTAGGAATATTAAGGCAAGTATGAATTTCATTCCATTATATATATTCAAGTTTCAAAAGATAAAACATATAAAGTTTATAAACATCAGGACCATCTCAAAAACCTAGGTCCTGGTGCAAAAGATATACAGTGCTAATATAGACAAGTCCAAAAGATCTAAACCAAAAAGGTGAAATGAGGTGGTACGATAATAGATATTCCCGTGTAACGCGCACTAGTGCCTGGAGGGATGACGCTATGCTACGTCATTGGTACCCCACTCTCGTACCTCATCCTCCTCCCCCGGTTGATAATCCTCTGGGATTGCCTCGGCATCCGGGTCGTCGTAATAGTATTAGGTGTCCTCTGCACACCATGGAATACATGATCAACAATATGTTGGCAAGAAGATAAGCAATATACATTATTCATAACATGTTTCAAAAGAGAATAAGGACAAGTACTTGATTAAAAGATAGCAAGGTACAAGCTAGGCATAAAGCATGAGTAGTTAAAGAAATCAAGTGACAAGATCCTAGCAAGATTACAAGAATAACCATCCATGAAATGCAATGTTAAGCAAGAGGAGACTCCGCCGACGTCCTAGCCATCTCACAGGGGTATAAGTGATGTCCAAGTCAACTACGAATACCCAAAGTCTGGCTCTAGGGGGATCCTAGCTCCCGGTCCTAGGAATAGCAGCACGGTCCGAGCCCGCTCCCAGCTATTCACGCCGTGGACGCCATCCAAAGCCGACTGCCCACCCTAGTGTCCGGTATCCGGCCCACTTTATAATCATCAGTTTGCAGCTGATCATGAATGCAAGATGATGATGGTTTGTACGCGGCACAAGTTCTGAGACAAATACACATGGATATATTTCCAAGTACAAGATAACAACCCGAGGACTACTCCAAGTCAAGCCAAGATGCAAGTCAATTTCCAAGTTCCATGACTAGTCCTCTTTTCAATTCTATCCACACGTGTCCATCAATACAAGACAAAGGTACTTAAGGATACACTCTAAGTCCGATCACATCCTAATTCTACAAGTTAAATTACAAGTTGTACAATTAGATAGGATTAGAGTGTACAAGGTACGACAAGCTATGGATACATAGTTCAAGAGTCAAGAGTGAAGAACAAGCCAATCCTAGGTCAAGAGTTGTCCACCGTGTACCGAACGTATCCCCAACGGAGTACGTATGGAGAATGAGTCAATGGTGTCCTAGTTTGGCGGGCCCATGGTGTACGGAAGTTATTGGGCACCAATTAACTCAATTCCACATGCATTCGGCCAAGTTACATCAATATACGGAAAATCCTGGACAACCGACGAAGCACACCAAGACGAACATGCTCCGTTTTTATTTCCCCCAATCGGTCATGCAAGGGTAGGGTCAATAGGTTCAAACCTAGGGTCCAAACTAGGTTTACAATCCCTTTGCAAAAGAGATAAGGCTTGGTTCATTGGTCCAATACCTATTTTCTTTCCAAATATCTGATGATTAAGATTAGTATACAATTGGATTCTACGTCTCGAGGGCTTTCCAACGATATGTAGAATTCCAAATTCCGACGAACAAATCAAAAGTTATGGCTTCTGGAAAATTATCGTCCTGAGCCCGAAGCAGTTGGCTCGAGTGAACAAAAGTTGGCTCGAGCGAACTGCTCACAGAACCTTCTTGGCTGGAGCAAACTAAGGTCCGCTTGAGCCAATCTTCCTAGGGGCTCCTTGGCTCGAGCGAATTGGAGGTTGGCTCGAGCCAAGTGTCCAGAATTGCAGAAATTGACTCATTTTGAGTCTAATACTTGGGGAATCAAATCCCCTCTCCTCCAAGACCATCCCTATAAGAAAAAGAGCCTCTTGCTCTCTCCACATCCATTCCATTCCGCCCATCAACAAACCCAACCATTCAATTAAGGTCCAATCCCATTAAATACCTAATCTAGCATGTGAAATCCAAATAAACATAAACAAGCTTGGCATTATGGGTTGCTAAACAATTGCATTGTCAAGAGTGAAGATAAATATACTTGCATGAGAAATAGATAAAGCTAATCTACTTGCCTTCACCAAAGAGAGTGAAAGAGATGAAAACTTGAGAGAGAAATGGAGGAGGAGAGCTCTCCACTTACACCCTATTCAAACCACTTCCAAAAACCCTTCTCCTACACCCAAAGAGCACAATGGAAGAGAAAGGAAAGTGATGGACCGCGCTCCTGCTCGGTTCTACCGAGGTCGGCGGATGTGGGAGTCCGTCGGGTCCGACCCTTTCGTAACCGGGGGGCAAGGGCGTGCATCAGCATTTCTTTTTTTGTGTGGGTGTGCCAGATTTTCTATTTTACTTGGAATTGCAAGTGGTGATCCGGAGATCAACCTTCGCAAGTAAAAAGGAAATCAACTTCTTTCAAGTTTTCCATTGCACATATATTTAAGAAAAGAGACATTTTCTTGGTTTGCCGTGAAAGGCGATTTTTTTGGTATTTATAGCTTATTTTGGCGTTTATAGCCGATTTTGGCGTTTATAGCCGTTTTACAATTCTTATCAATAATGAAAGACAAGAGTTGTCATTTTTTTGTCTCTTTTCGAAAAAATACAAACTACAATGAAAAGCAAGAAAAGGAGGATCTAACTTCTCAGGAGATTGTGGGGGACCCGTTTAGATTGACGGTCGCAAGCCATATGTGGGCTTCGCCATCATCCATGCAGATGAGAACAGAGGATGCTATTGATTCGCTTGGCTTGGCTATAACCTCAGGTTTTTAGAGAGCAAAGACCAAAAGAAGGTCCTATGTCCAATAAAAAGCTGAGTAGACGGGCTTGAAAAGCCATGTCTAAGCCATTGGCGGCAGAAGGAGAAGGCAAGGACCTTGGGGGGGTGGGGGTACCCCCCAAGGGACTTTTGTCACCTTGTAACGGTGGTCGGTGAAGGATTTCCGCAGAGTTTTCTCTCTTAGATTTCTGATGCCTCTTTCTGTCTGAGTTTCCGGATTTTCTGCAGTCTATTGTCTGTGTGTCTGCTGTTCTTTCTTCTTGGAGAGCTCTCCTATTTATAGGCTTTTAGGTAGCCATTTAGGAGGGTTTATGAGCCTTGATTGTCATAAAGCTACATAAAGGGAGGAGTTACAAAATTGAATTCTTTATTTTGTAACTCCTTTTTCTTGGCTTCTGATTGGCCGGAGGAGATTGAGGGCATTTAATCGCCTTTAATCGCCATGATGGGAGGAGTTTCATGGGTTAAATGCCATGAATATCTGGACTTGTAACTCCCGGATGCTTGCTTCTGATTAGTCCGTCCAAAGAAATGGATTAATGACTGTAATAAAGCTAGTCAATTAATCGCATTAAGTGGTCGCCGAGCATCTGAAGAGTCGCGGGCCGTGCCGTGTCTTTTGGGATTCTTCTGGCGATGATCATCGATGGATCTTCATGTAGATTGACATCGGATGACCATGTAATTTCAGGTGTTTGTTGCCAACAGCAGGTCGGTGCCATCTGTCCTGTCGATTTCTCGATCGGTCGGGTAGAAAGCACACTTTTTTTTGTTGACCGGGTGGCGATCAATATTGTTTTCGATACTCTTGATGATTGACCTGTGTTTTGGACGAATGTCAGAGGATTTGGTGTCTCAAAAGTATGAATTTTGGAAAATACCAGAGGCTGGGCGCTTCGAATCGCGAAAAAATGGCGAAAACCGGGGTTTCCGGGGCCTTCCCGGCGACCCCGGGCTCCAGGGTCGCAGGGGTCTGCGACCCTGGGGTGGTTTTCCCCCTTTTTGTCCCGTTTTGTGTCCGTTTTTGCTGTTTTTCGATTCTTTTTTCTTCTGTAGTTTTCCTTGACATTTTTGACCATTTATTGGCCTGATTTCCCTGTAGGAAACCTGATGAGAATCCTTGCATTTTATTTTGCAAAGTTTCCAATTACTGAGAAAGCCGAAGACTTTGTCGCGCAGAACTGCCGATTTTCCGTCAGAAGCTGAAACTGGGTCAAACGATGTCGGAATGACCTAAAATTTGGTGTGAAGCCTCTTGAGCAATAAATAAGACCAACATAGGCTTTTTTTTGAGTTTTGAAGCCGTTTGGAGTCCTATCACCAGTAGACTCGCTTTTGTCGCGATGAGGATGTCGCGGTTTGATGTGCGGTCAACCGATGTCCGATTGACTTGAAATTTGACAGGGAACCTATTGGAGTCATTTTAAGATGATCCATAGGCTCTGTCTTGGAAACCATGGTCCCGGAGAGCTTTTCCGCCGAGAGGCCTGATTTGGCTTCCGAGCGTCAAACTATGGTCAAATGTTGTCGAAATGACCTGAAATTTGACGTGTAGCCCTTTATAAGCATTTTGAAGCCGTCCATGTGCTCTATCTGATGAGTAATGGCCTCGGTGGTTCTCGCCGCCGAGAGGCTTGATTTAGCTGTTCGAGGGTTGATGTAGGGTCAAACATTGTCGGTTTGACTCGGAACTTGACGTGGAGCCTTTTGGAAGTATTTTGAGACCATCCATCGGCTCTGATCGAAGATTTGGTGTCTCCGATGCTTTCGCCGCCGAGAGCTCCTTTTTGGATGTCGGAGAAGCGAAGTTAGGCCAAATGATTTTGAAATGGCCCGAAACTTCTTGTGTACTCCTCTTTTGGCTGTCTTGAAGGATCTTGCAGTTTTTGTTTGATTCTGACAAGATTTGATTTTTTGGAAGTAGCATTGCCTATTTATGGCAGGTTGCGACTTCATGTAGCTCTTTGGATCTTGAAGAGGCAAAGTGACATTTTTGGTGTCAACAAATGCCCCCTCGAGGTACAGCGACGAGTTGCTTAACTTTTGTAGTCGATGTGCCTCGAAGAGATTTTTGAAGGAGAGCCTGTGACTTGACCAAGAGTCTTTGAGCAGTCTTTCTTTTTGGTATTTGTAGCCTTTTGAGCTTCCAGGGGAATTTTATGGTAGTGAAAGGGATCACGTACCTTCTCGAGGCAAAGTTTTGAAGATGACATCAGGGATGTGGATTTGGGTTTTGACCTTGTGACCTAACAGGCTGTATGTGGCAGGTTAGGGGGTCGGGTTTGGTTTTGACCGTGTGACCCAACAAGCTATATGTGGAATGTTGGGGGATCAAGTTTTGGTTTTTGATCTTGTGACCTAACAGGCTGTATGTGGCAAGTTAGGGGATCAGGTTTTGGTTTTTGGTTTTGGTCTTGTGACCCAACAAGCTGTATGTGGCAAGTTAGGGGACCAGGTTTTGGTTTGGATTTTTGTGGAATGTCAATTTCAAGATTTTGGCTCAATTTGGTATATGAGGCTGGATGGTTTGATTTTTGGAAGCTCATGGGGCTTGGAATTCTCTTTGTATGGTTGAATCAACTCAAAAGAGGCATGGAACCATTTTTGTATGCTCTTGGTAAGAGGGATTTCTCTTTGACTAAAAGCCCAAAATTTTTTTTTTTTGTGCCTAGGTGGTCAAACCTGGCTCATATGGGCTAACCCATGGGACCTTAAGCTTTTGAAATGGCTTAGATCTCATATGGTGTCATTTTTGTAAAGAATATCCAAAAATATCTCATTTGGATAGAGAATATCTAAGAATATCTTTACTTGGAGAGAATCTCTCATATTCCATTTATTTTGGGATAGGATATCTCAAGATATCTTTCTTTTGGGAAAGAATCCTTCATTGATCATATCATTGGGAGAAAATCTCTCATTGATTTCTTTTTGGGAGAAAATCCTTCAAGATATCTTTCTTTTGGGAAAGAATCTTTCTAATCTCTTTCTTTTGGTAAGGTTACTAATTAGTAACACTTATCTCTTTCTTCTTTCCTTCTTTGGTTTGCTCTCTTATATAAAAGCAAGGAGGAGGTTGGATCTCTTGCTCTTATTACTTTCTTTTGCAATAATCTCAAGAGGGCTTCAAGACCAAGAGTTCTTCTTCTTCAAGATCTTCAAGACTTTTCTTCTTCTTCTCCATCAATGGCTTCAAGTAAGTTCCCTTTTTCAAGAAAACTCCATTGTAGGAAAAATAAAAAGTTCTTCTTTCTTTTTCTTTTCTTTTTTTTTTCTCCACGTGTTTTCCTTTTTTTTTTTACACGTGTTTGCTTCCCCTTTTTTTTTTTACACGTTTTTTTTTTTTTGCTTTCTTCTTTTCTCTCTTTTTTTCTTGTTTTTTTTTTTGCATGTGTTTTTTTTATTGTGGCAGATCCGTACGGATCTGGCCATACGGCCACGTGGCCTGTGGGCCATCCCCCCCTTTTTTTTGTTTTCTTTCCCTCTTTTTTTTTTGAGAAAGTTTCTTTTCTTTTTTCTTTTTTTTTTGTTTTCTTTCCCCTCTTTTTTTTTTGAGGAAGTTTCTTTTCTTTTTTTTTTTTGCTCATCATGATAATGCCCCTTTTTTCTTTTTTTTTTAAACCTAGATGTTCATGCATGCATTCAATTGTAAATTAAATTTGTAGCATGATGTGATAGCATACATGAAAGTTTTCCCAATTTTGGGAATTTGGAGCTCACAGCGATGTTGAGCCCTTCCTGATTTTGTGGAGACTTTGAGGTTTCGAAAGTTTGGAGTTTCGGAGCTCGCAGCGATGTTGAGCCCACCTTCAAGCTTTCTATTTCTTTCGGGATAGTTCCTTTTCTTCGGAATTGTCCTGTCATCATGTCAAAATTTCGCCAGAATTTTTTTTTAGCGAGATTCTGTCATTTTGATGTTTGGTCTTTCTCTTTTCCATCCTTTTCAGGTGGTTCCTCCAGAACGAACAAGGGTAAAGAGCCTGCTACAAGCGTACCTCGTCGATCTTCTAGATCTTCTAATCCGGCCGTTCAGCAGGCCTTTGAGAAGGTCCAGTATGTTGAGAGAAATCTGGAAGAATGCGACTCCCTCAACAGAGATGAGATGAGGCAGCGACTGATCGCTCTCAAGGGAGAGGAATTCTATAAGATCATGGTAAGCAGTCGTCCATGGGTGATGGAAGATCAGAGCGTTTTGCCCAAGCCTACCTTCTTCTTTGGTGATGCAGTCCCTGATGACATGACATACCAGAGGAGGTGTTTTCAGTTTTCTTTCACAGCAGATGGTGAGAAGAAGACTATTGTTACCCGGTCGACATTTGATCGCACCGTCTCGATTCTGAGCCTTGCCCCCACGTGCTCTAAGAGGGAAGATCCTTCAAGCTGGGTGAGAACGACAAATGTAATCAAGACCGGGGTTTTTGTTGGCGGTTCTCCTGGATATACGGAGAGGTCGCCTATTGACATGGACCTCTTGATGCCATCCAGCGGCTACCAGGGCTCTGATTATCCGTCGGTCAATTTGAGACCGGTGGGCCTTGGTATTTTCAGCGGTGACGGCAGCAATTGGATCAAGCCTTTTCGACTTCGTGGCCGTTTCAATGCTGACTCCGAGTGGAAGTCGTGGACTGATCGCGTCCTGCTGATTGGTAGCGCCGTTTTGAAGGAAGCCGGGATTTTTGATGCTGTCCGCGCCTTTAGGGAGACCGTGATCTTTTCCGACGAGGCCTTCATGGCTATGCTGGAATCATTCCTCCCACAAACCAATACCTTCGTTGTGACGAATGGTGAGATTGGTTTTTCTTTGAAGGAGCTGAGCGTCATTACTAGATTGCCTATCCTCGGCAAACTCTATGAGGAGTTTATGCCGATTGACAGCGTCCTCGAGGGGCAGTCTGAGGAGTTCAGGCTTCTGTACTTTCAGCTCGTCGCCTTCTATGTTTTTTTGAAGGAGAAGGAGGGTTTGAAAGTTAGATCCAGCAGTTGGAAGAGTTCTAGCTCTTTATTCCCCAACTTTTTTGATAGCAGGGAGTCTTCTGATAGCGTGACCCAAGAAGTCGGAGCTCAGGATCCAAGTTCAAAGAAGATCTTGGCCATGCAAGAAGAGTTGAGAGATTTCTGTGCCAGTACAAACGCCATATGTCCTGACATTGCACTGCGGAGAGATCTCGCTGTTTACCTCACTTATTGGCTTGGTGAGGCTATTTTTGCTGGAGGAGATGGAACGCACATCAGGCCGCATTGTATTTTTCCGGCTTGTCAAATGGCGTTTGGAGAGCAGCTTGCTTTGGTGCCAGCTCTTTACTCCAACCTGTGTACCGAACTGCAGGCTGCTGCTTTTTTGGTTCGGCTTGGGCTTCCCATGAATAGGGTATTTTCAGCCCACATCTTTTATTCGTGGTATGTATACCACTGTCCTGGCTTCCACCGGCTGGGTGCTGCACAGGATGATGATCCTCTGATGATTCGACTGGCTAAGGGCAAAGCCGTGTCCGAATCACTTTTGTTTGCCCGCATGAGGATCCAACGGTTCAGGGACGTCGAGATGGGGCAGTCTTCAGTGAAGCTTTCTCCGGAGTTGCGGAAGAAGGCTTTTGATTTTGGTGCCTCCCGAGACTCTACCAGGGCGGGGTTGGGAAGGCATTATTCCTTGACGAATGCAGAGAGAGAGTGGCTTTTCAGCATACGTGTCGGCACGATGGTGTACCGTAGACATCTTTTCGTCGACATCCAACCGTATGTACCCTCTCGCTTTGCGTTGCAGCTGGGCTTTTCTCAAGGCGTTGTTGGAGCGCCTTCAAGCATGGTGAAGCGCTTTGGAGGCTTACAGGACGGGAGAAATGCATGGGCTTTCTATAGTGCTGAAGACACTATAGCCATGATTTCTTATCCTGTGTTGCTGACTTCCCGGACTGCCGGCTATGCGAAGTGGTTCGCGGAGAGCTTTTCGGCATATCGGGGGCTTTCCAAGAAGGAGCTCGATGTAAAGCTGGCATCTGGAAAGGGCCTTGGAAAGTCGGATGGCGTCCGGCGAGAGGAAGTTTGGGCCTTCCTTTCTGGAGAGAAGCACAAGATAGGCTTTCTCGGTGGCCAGGGCGTCATTGGTTCTGAAGCTATTCGAGAAATACCTGATGAGGCTTTAGAGCAGCTAGAACAGGAGGAAGCCGAACTTGGCGCTTGGATGCAAGCGGCACAGAGGCAAGCTTCCGTGGAGTCTACTGGCAAGAGTAGACCATCCAGTGAGGAGTCGAGTGGGAAACTTGACTCTGACAGCGGGGCAGGTTCCTCCAAGAAGCGAGCCCGCAGGAGTAAGAGTAGGAGGAGTCATCATCGCAGCAAGGGGCAGCATGAGGACTCTCCTGACTTGGAAGTTCCTCTTACTATCAATGAGGATGTGCCAGTGGATGCTGACGAGCCTCCAAAGAAGAGAAGCCAAGAAGAAGAGACCGTCGGTGAAGGTATGATTCTTCCTTTTCTCTTTCCATTTCTTTTCCTGGGATTTTTCCATGTTCTGATTTGCTTCTTGTTTCTGCTTTTCTTTTTTTTAGCAGAGGAAGACTTGGCGATGCTTGAGGTTCCAGTCGATGAGGTGGTGACGGATCCTGTCGAGGCACCTAAAGAAGAACCGAGGGACTCTGGAGTGAATCCAGAATCTCCAATTGGTATGACTTCCCTCTTTTTTTTTTGTCTGTGACTTGGTTTGCTAACACATTTCTTGCCAGCTGACTTGCCACAGGATTCCGATGACTTTGAACCCTCGATGGACGCAAATGTTGATGATGCTTCCAATGAGTTCATGGAGGAGGAAAGTGTTCCGCCAGTCGTCGAAGAAGGTATTTTGTAGTTATAACCCTGATAATGATTTTCAAACAGGATCATATTCATACCTTTTTGTGTTTCTTTGGCAGGTTTTGAAGTGACAGAGGAGGGTCCATCGTTTCCTTCAGAACCAGAGCAAGGGATGCCAGAGGTTGATCCAGAGGTAGAGACTCCTGGGACCAGTTCTGACAATGTTGAGGAGATACCTCGTGCTGAGATTCCTTCCCGAGCAGGAACAGCTTCAACTGGAAAGAGTTCTTTTGTTACTCTTCCAACAGATGATGATATGAGCGGCCGACCAATGGAGTTGGGCGAATCTTCAGCTGGGCCATCTCTTCTTTTTGCGAAGAAGGTGGTGGTGCGAGTTCTGAGCTCTTGGATTGAGACTCTGCTTTCTGGGCACTTAGATGCCGGATTTGGGATGATCCAGCATGTGCGTGAGATTCTCGGTGATGCTGAAGAGGCTGGTCTAGATGTCACAAGTGCCAGGGCGATCGTTGATAGGATCATTGAGCTGGGTGACAGGTGGTTTGAGACCATTGGTTTTCCTGATGATCAGTTCTTCAAGGAGATGTTCCTGGACCCTGTGAATATGGCTCAGTCTAACCTGAATGAGGCTACAGAAAGCAGGAAGTAGGTTGTCCGAGAGAAGAACTTAGAAGAGCTAAACATCATTGGGCTGACACATGACCTGAACATCCTTGATAGGGAGGTCGATGAGGCTAGGAGACGTCTTGAGCATCTGCAGGCACAAGTCGCTACCAAGTGGACTGCAATAACAGAGGCTCGTGAAAGGGAGACTACTCTGATTCACCGGGTTGCTGATGCCAATCGAGTTCTTGAAAGGAAATCTGAAGGAAGCGAACGATGGAAAACTGCTCGGGATAAGCTTCCTGGTGCGAAAGAAGGGGTACAGCCCACTCCAGCATCTCATGGCAAATTCCTGAAGAAGCGTGCCTTGGAATCCTTGACGGCTGAGGCTAAAAGTTTGCTTGAGGAGCTGAACTCTTGGCTGGAGACCATTTTTGATTGAGCTCCTGTATATTTTTTTTAACAGAAACCATCCTTCTCTCTTTTTTTGGTACCACTTGTGTTTTTTTTGGTACTTATTTTTTTTTGTAGTGCTTGTGAACACTTTCTCTTTTTTTTTGGTACCACATGTATATTTTTTTTGGTACTCTTTTTTTTGTTATCCCTACGCTCACTTGAATCTTTTTGTGATAAAAGTAATTGCTAAATGGGATTTGATCAAAAGGTTGTCATTTTGTGAAAATCTTTTGTCAAATGATTGTTTTGGCATGGAAGCCAGGTTTTTGTTTGTGGCATGGAAGCCAATTTTGGCATGAGAGCCAGCTTTTCTTGTGGCATTGATAGCCAAGTTTTTTTTTTTTTTGTGGCATCTATAGCCAGTTTTGGTGGCATTGATAGCCGGTTTGTTTTGTGGCATCTATAGCCGATTTTTGGTGGCATTGATAGCCTATTTTGTTTTGGTGGCATTGATAGCCGGTTTTTTTGAAATCCAAGTTTTTGTTTGTGGCATTGATAGCCGGTTTTGTTTTGGTGGCATTGATAGCCGGTTTGTGGCATTTATAGCCTGTTTTGATGGCATTTATAGCCGGTTTGGTTTTCAAAAATGCAAGTATCGACTAAAAGTTGCCTCCCTGCTGAATGTTCTTGCAAGTATCGATGGAATGTCGCCTCCTTGCTCATTCGGTTGCGAGTATCGATGAAATGTCGCATCCTCGCGGATTTGGGTGCAAGTATCGATGGAATGTCGCATCCTTGCTTTTCAAAAATTTTGGTTTTGCGGGTACTGACTTGATGTCGTTTCCCCATAATTTTTGAAATTTGTGGTTTTCTCGAACCTTTGGGTTATGGATATCAACTGAAATGTTGCGTCTCCATGGTTTTGGATTTTGCAAGTATCGACGAAATGTCGCTTCCCTGCGATTTTGGAAGTGTCGAACATGGTTCATATGCTTCCAATTTGTGCGAGTATCGACTAAGCGTCGCTTCCTCGCGGTTTTTTGAAAAACCATTTTTTTTTGTTTAAAGACACGAGGGTCATAAGTTTTGACCTAAAACCATTTTGGCAGTAAAAGGCAGGGTGGACTAGGGTGGAAATCCCTGAATCCAGATTTTGTTTCAAACCATGAATTTTGGGTTCAAGGGTTGAAAATTTTGGTCAAGTTAGGGAAAGGTTCCTAAACTTGGATATTTTTTTTTGAACAATGAAACGATGAAAGTAAGCATTATTTTAAATTTCTAGAAATTTCAACATTTGATATGAAAATTCTAAAAAAAGGGTGGGTTTAGCGAGCGTGTACCTAGAAACCGGTTTTGGCCATACAGGCATTGCTCTTACCCAGTTGGGTAAGTCTTCAAGGGTAGTACCGCTTTAAGAACTTGCCGTTGATGGGCAGCATACATCTGTCACCTTCCATGTTTAGGAGTGCGTATGCGCCATTAGAGAAAACCTTGTCGATGACGTAGGGTCCCTCCCATTTTGGCTCAAATTTGCCTTTGGACTTGTGAGCGAAGACCATTGGTCTTTTTACCGCAAGAACCAAGTCACTCTTTTTGTAGGCGCGTTGCCTGACCTTTTTATCGAAAGATCCTGCCATGCGTGCTTGGTAAAGTTCAATGCTTTGTTGAGCTTCGAGCCATCTCTCATCGAGATTGTCCAGCTCATGGAGTCGCAATTTGACATTGCTTTCTTGAGTCATGTCATTTTGCAAGGATACCCTCAAGGAAGGAATTTGTACTTCCAAGGGTACGACAGCTTCGCATCCATAGACCAAGGAGAATGGTGTGTTATGGGTTGGTCCTTGAATGGTGGTTCGATAGGCCCACAAAGCTTCAGACATTTTGTCGCTCCAGTCTCTTTTGTGACTAAAGACCATTTTTTTGAGGATTTTGCAGAGTGTCTTGTTGAAAGCTTCTGCTAACCCGTTTGCTGCCGGATTGTATGGAGTCGAAGGACAGCTTTGGATTTTGTATTTGTCGCAGAACCTGTAGAATCGATGATCCCGGAACTGTGGTCCGTTATCATGGACGAATCTTTTAGGTATGCCGAAACGACAAATGATGTTGGTGCGCAGGAACTGAAGGACTGATGAGGTCTTCATTTCGTTAAACGCAAATGCTCCTAACCACTTGGAGAAATAATCCGTAGCGGCGAAGATGAAGCGATGACCTTTGCTCGAAGGGGGAGAAATAGGACCTACGATGTCCATACCCCAGGCTTCGAAAGGCCATGAGATCGCTGTAGGATGCAGCCATTCAGGAGGCATGTGAATGTAATCTCCATGAACTTGGCATTGTTGGCAGCGCTTAGCAAATTGCATTGCGTCAGCTACCATGGTAGGCCAGTAATATCCTAACCTTTTTATCTGATCATAGAGTTTAGGTCCAGCCTGATGAGCTCCACAAAGACCAGCATGAACTTCTTTGAGTGTTTCTTTAGCCTCTTGTTATGACAAGCAGCGTAGAAGTACTCCGTTGAAGGATTTCCTGTAAAGGATTTTTGAAGGAATATCCAAATGAAAGCTTGGGGTTCGCCTTTGGGTGCTTACTCGTTCTTTTGGATCTTCAGGTAGGATTCCGAACATAATGTAATCAATGAATGGATCCCTCCAGTCGCCGATTGAAGTTTGAAGGATTGAAATCCGACTTCCGACCATTTGGTGGCATTCAGCCACTGTTTGGTGTGTGTTAAGAGGAGGTAGGATTCTTCTTTCGCACACTGTGACTTGCATGTTTTCCCCTTCCTGGATTGCCATGGATGCGGCAAGTCTGGCTAGGGCATCTGCACGTATGTTTTCACCTCTACGAATGTGGGTGATGTGACAGATGTCAAACTTTTGCAGAAGTGATTGTGCCTTGTTGTAGTAAGGCAACAAATCTGGCTTCCTGACTTCAAATTTCTGATTCATCTGGTTGACGATCAGTTGAGAGTCTCCAAAGACTTCCAGCATGGTGATACCGGATTTGATGGCGAGTTCCAATCCTAAGATCAGAGCTTGATATTCAGCTGCATTGTTTGTGCATGGTTCCAGTAGCGAGAAAGCGTGTGGAATCATGTATTTGTTGGGGCTAACAAAGAGGATGCCAACTCCCGAGATCAGCTGTCTTTTTTCATTCGTCCTGGTTGCACCGTCAAAGTACATGTCCCAGGAGGCACTTTGCGAGAAAGTCTCCACATTGTAGACTGGTTCGTCTGGGAGATCATCTCTGAGTGGAGAATCTTTAGGCAATGGATGCTCTGCGAGGAAGTCCGCTAGAGGTTTCCCTTTGATTGCCTTTTGTGGTACATACCTAATATCAAATTGTGACAGAAGGATGGACCATTTTGCCAGTCGAGCGTTGAGAGAACCTGCCTTTGTGACAAGGACCTTCAAGAGGTTGACCCTCGAGACTAGGTATACTGTGTTGGAAAGCAAGTAGTGACGCAGCTTTTGTACGACAAACATCACTGCAAGGCATTCTTTTTCGACTGGAGAGTAGCGATGCTCTGCACCTACTAGCATGCGGCTGAGGTAATATAGAGCAGCTTCTTTTCTTTGATCATTTTCTTGTGCAAGCAGAGCTCCCAAAGAGTGATCAAGGGCTCTTGTGTACAAGATGAATGGTTTTCCAGTGGTAGGAGCAGCTAACACTGGAGGTTTTGTCAGGTATGACTTGATGTCTTGGAAAGCAGCTTCACAGTCAGCATCCCAGACAAAGTTTACACCTTTTTTTATCAACCGGGAGAATGGACGACATTTCCCCGAAAGATTGGAGATGAACCGTCTGATGTAGGCTAATCTCCCTTGAAGCCCTTTGAGTTCTCTCAAGGTTCTTGGAGAGGGCATTTCTAGAATGGCTTTGACTTTTATGGGGTTAAGCTTTTTTCCAACTTTCCGAGCTAAGAATCCAAGGAACTTACCCGACGAGACGCCGAAGAAGCATTTCAAAGGATTCATCCGCAGTTTGTGTTTGCGAAGCCAGAGGAAGACTTCTCGAAGGTTTTCGAGATGATCTTCTTTTCTTTTGCTTTTGACGGCGAGGTCATCAACGTAACATTCAACCGTCTTGTGCTGCATATCTTGGAATATTTTCATCATAGCCCTTTGTTATGTGGCACCAGCATTTTTCAGACCAAATGGCATGACAGTGTAGCAATACACGCCAAATGGGGTCCGAAAAGATGTATGTTTTTAATTTTCAGGATGCATCTTTATCTGATTGTAGCCAGAGAAACCATCCATGAATGTCATTCGCTCGAATCCACAGGTATTATCGATCATTACCTCTGGTATGGGGAGCGGAAATTCATCTTTAGGGCATGCACCATTCAGGTCTCTATAGTCAATACAGACCCTGATCTGCCCGTTCTTCTTTGTCACGGGGACAATGTTGGCCAACCATTCAGGATGTTGTTCCTCACAGATGAAGCCGACGCTTTTGAGTTTTTGAACTTCTTGTTCAATTTTATCCATCACATCTGGATGGAATCTTCTTTGGCCTTGCTTGACAGGCTTGATGTCTTCTTGAAGATTGAGTTTGTGAACCGCTATTTTGGGGTCTAAGCCTGGCATTTCAGCGTAAGACCATGCAAAGCAATCAACGAACTCACGAAGAAAGGCGATATACTCGGGTAACTCATCATCCTTTATATTCTTGCTTATGAATACAGGACGTGGGTTATCTGGTGTTCCCAAGTCTATCTTTTGAACAGGATCTTCTGTTGGAAGGTTCGAAGTGTTAGATCTCGTGATCACTGAGAGGGGGGGGTGAATCAGTGATCTCTTTTAAACAGGTCCTTGCTAACAACAATTCAAATCAAACCACACAATTGACACCAGATTTTACGTGGTTCACCAAAAAGGCTACGTCCACGGTTCAATCCCGTCCGAACAACAATCCGGTACAGGTCTGAATCTTATTTAGTCGCACCGACGACAAAGAGCACCAACCCTTAAATTCAGATAGCACCAACTATCTAGGAAGCACCGACTCCCTTAGGTTTCAGATAGCACCAACTATCTAGGAAGCACCGACTCCCTTAGGTTTCAGATAGCACCAACTATCTAGGAAGCTACAACTCCCTTTACAATTTGTCTGCACCCACAGACAGGATCACCAAACCCCAAAACACCAAGCACCAACTTGATGATTACAGCAAAGAAGATAAACTGATCTACAGCCCTTTCCCCTCTACAATTCTCTCTCTCTCAATCCCTTACAAATAGAAATCTAAAGCATAAAAGAGAGACTTATCTTATGAACGAAAATACCATCTTCATGAGGCTTCAAATTCGTCCACACTTGCTGTAGAAAGTTGCTCCACAACAGCAAGACACAAGCACCTTCTTCTCCAAGCACTCTTCTCTCCAAAACTCTCTCAAACTCTTCTTTCTTTGATGCTTGTTATTGAAAACGAGATTAGGAGTGTTTATATAGGTTTTAGCAACCCCAAAGAGTGTCCAAAATAGGCTACAATTCGTTTAGAAAGAGTCCCAAACGAATTACCAAAAATTCCTAACTTTTAGCAAAAGACTTCTAATTCTGCAATACTTGCTGTCTGTGAGTGCTCGGTCGACATCATACTGTGCTCGGTCGACCGGGTGAACTGGGCGCCTGACGAACTTTCAAAAAGTTGTAAGTTGTCAAATTCTGGAACCCGAGCTCGGTCGACATCCTGGAAGCCTCGGTCGACCGCGTGCATGCTCGGTCGATCGCACCAGGAGCTGGGTAGACCGGATGACCTCTGTGTCAAAAAAATAACTGTAAGCTCTGATTTTGCACTTTCTTCATGCTCGGTCGACCTGCCAGGGAGCTCGGTCGACCGGGTACACTGCACCAGGAAAAACTGATTTTCTTCACTGTTTTCCTTTTTCATTCTTCTTGAGCTCTATCACTTCCACTCTTTCAACACATGATTGAGACATAGTGTTGACAATAATTCCAATACAATTTGATGCTTGAGACACCAAACACACCAATGCTTCAAGATTCAACTCAATGCATCTTCAAATTCCAACAATCTCCCCCTTTGGAATTGTTGGCAACACTTGGAACTTCAACACAGACACTTGGAACATGTTGACATCATAGAGCCTTTTTAGAACAATAAACTCCCCTTGGATCATGATCTTCTCATTCACTATCTTGATACCAATTTTCATTCCAATCTTCCATCTTCCTCATGCTATCATATTTCCATCTTCTTAGCATAAGACTAACTTCAACATGCATATAGTCTTTCCTTGCATAATCTTCTCAGCATAACTTGATACCAATCTCCAGATAACCTTCTCAAGATGACATGCATATCAACCTTTCCATGCATAATCTTCTCCCCCTTTGACAATAATTCCAAAGGGACCAATCTAGGAGCAAATAAGATATTCAACGAATTCATTGCTCCCCCTTTCTGGCACATCTCCTAAGGTGTAGGAGAGTGAGTAACTCCTAATTTCTTTCGGAGATACTCGAAGACTTCCTTTGGCAAAGGTTTTGTGAAGATATCAGCCACTTGCTCAGTAGTAGGAACGTATTCCAACTTTACCTCACCATCTGCAACTTTATCCTTGAGAAAGTGATAGCGGATTGCAACATGCTTAGTTCTTGAATGCTGAACTGGATTCTTGGAGATATGAATTGCACTAGTGTTATCACAGAGGATCGGCGTAGGATCTGTTGTTGGAACTCCTAAATCAGAGAGCATTTGCCGCATCCATAACACTTGCGTACAACAAGTTGCCGCTGCAATATATTCTGCTTCCGCTGTCGAAAGTGAGACGGAGTCTTGCTTCTTGCTGTGCCAAGCTACCAATCTATCACCAAGATAGAATGCACCACCACTTGTACTCTTGCGATCATCTACGCAACCAGCCCAATCGGCGTCTGAGTATGCGACAAGAGTAAAGGATTTACCTTTAGGATACCATATTCCAAGCTCCATAGTACCTTTTAGATATCGAAATATCCTTTTCACTGCTGTAAGGTGCGTCTCAGTTGGTGATGCTTGAAATCGAGCCACCATACATACTGCTTGTAGAAGATCTGGTCTTGTAGCAGTCAAGTAAAGCAAGCTTCCTATCATAGAACGATAGGTGGTGTGATCAACGGACGAAGCCTTATCATCTTTGCTAAGTTTCGTGTTCGTTGTCATTGGCGTGCTCACGGGCTTGCTGTCTTCCATGTTAAAACGCTTCAGCATTTCCTTTATATATTTCATCTGAGATATAAAAATACCATTTTTCAGCTGCTGAACTTGTAATCCTAGGAAGAACTTTAGCTCTCCAAGCATAGACATCTCAAATTCTTTCGTCATATCTTCAGCAAAAATCCTGCACATATTCTCATCATTGCCTCCAAATATTATGTCATCAACATAAACAATAACCACCAGCTGTTTGCTTGAATCAGATTTGACATACAGATTGCTATCAACAAGTCCTTTTCCAAAACCGATCTTGCGAAGATAAAGATCCAGCCTTGCATACCATGCCCTTGGCGCCTGTTTCAGTCCATATAGAGCCTTCTTCAGCTTGCAAACTAAGTCTGAATTTTTGCTAATTAAAAAGCCATCAGGTTGCTCAATGTAGACCTCTTCTTCAAGTAAACCATTCAAGAAAGCTGACTTAACATCCATCTGAAATACCTTGAAGGTTTTATAGGCAGCCAATGCAAGAAACATACGAATGGCTTCCAGACGAGCCACCGGTGCAAAGGTCTCTTCAAAATCTATGCCTTCAACTTGTGCATAGCCTTTACAAACCAACCTTGCCTTGTTTCGTATGACCTGACCATCTTCATTCAGCTTGTTCCGAAAGACCCATTTTGTACCAATCACATTCTTATCAGTAGGTCTAGGGACTAGTTCCCATGTGGAGTTTTTCTCAATCTGCTCCAACTCCTCATGCATAGCTTTTAACCAGCTTTCATCTAGACTAGCTTCAGCTACTGTCTTGGGCTCAATGGTGGACACAAGTGAGTAATTGCTAACTACACTTTGTCTAGTTTTTACACCGGCCTCAGGATCTCCAATGATTTGATCCTTAGGGTGTTGCTCTACCCAAGTACTTTTCTTTCTAGGAGAAGTATCCTCTGAATCATCTTTTGCCTTTTCAGAATCAGGTTCAGCCACTTCATCATCAATCTCACTCGAGTCCTCATACACTGGACTGTCATTATGAGTTACCTTCTTTGACTCATGGTTTTCATCAATTCTAACATCAGCACTTTCAATAATTTTTCTGGTCCTTTTGTTAAGGCATCTGTAAGCTTTACTAGAGGATGAGTAACCCAGAAAAATACCTTCATCGGCTCTTTCTTCAAATTTGCCCGGATTTTGTTCGAGCCGCTTGATGTAACACTTGCTACCGAAGACTCTGAAGTGCTTGACTGTAGCTTTTCTTCCAAACCATAGCTCATAAGGTGTTTTATCTTCATGTGGCCTGATCAAGCAACGATTCTGAATATAAACAGCCGTATGAATCGCCTCTTTCCAATACTTATCAGCCATCTTACTTTCAACCAGCATGGTGCGTGCCATTTCTTGCACAGTGCGGTTCTTGCGCTCAACAACTCCATTCTGCTGTGGAGTTCTAGGGGCTGAGTATTGTCTTTGGATGCCATGATGTTCACAATACTTAGTGAATTCATCAGATGTGAATTCGCCTCCACGATCAGACCTTAGCGTCTTGATCTGCTTCCCTAGCATGTTTTCAACCTGTGCTTTAAACACTTTGAACCGATCAAGTGCTTGATGTTTATGCTTAAGAAATAATACCCATGTCATGCGAGTAAAATCATCAATGCAAAGCATAAAATACTTATCTCCATTGGTGCTTTGAGTCCGCATCGGTCCACAGAGATCAGTGTGTACCAGCTCAAGAGGTTTTCTTCGTATGATGCTCCTTCGTCTTGAACATTACCCTCGTTTGCTTTCCCTTTTGACAAGAGTCACAAATGGGGTTTGAAGGCTTTTCAACTGTAGCCATACCTCTAACAGCCTTTGAATTGCAAATCTTTGACATGTTGCCAAAGTTTAGATGCCCAAGGCGTTTGTGCCACAACCAACTCTCTTCTGACCGACTCAATAAGCATGTCTTTTCAGCTCCATCTGACAAGGTGTAAAGATTTCCAGCTGTCCTTGACCCAGTAGCCACTGTTTTGCCGTTGCTACTCTTCTTGATAGCAAACCCATTCTTTGTAAAAACAATTTCGTGGCCCTTATCACAGATCTGGCTCACACTCAACAGATTGTGTCTCAATCCAGACACATATAAGACCTCTTCAGATCTGATCTTGTTTGCCATCAGCTGAACAACACCTTTTCCAACAATTTTGGCACCATCATTGTTACCAAACTTTACCGAACCACCTTCATAGTGCTGTAACTTGATGAATTTTTCTTTATCACCAGTCATATGACTCGAACAGCCACTATCAAGGACCCATGGTGCTGTCTTCTTTTGTGCATTGTAAGCGGTTTGCACAATGAGAGATTTCTTGCCTTTTTCTGCACTTTTCTTTGCCCTCCAAGTTTTGACTAACTTGGGTTTCTTTTCAACCTGAATTGGTTTAGCAGTAGGCAGCCTACAATCCCTAGCCATGTGTCCAAAATTATGACACTTGTAGCACTCAATATTGTGGCTATTTAGGATTGAGAAAGGGTTCCTTCTCACAACTGGGCTGTTTCTCACATAGAATTTACAATCTGCCCTTCTATGTCCATACCTATTGCAATGATAACAATAGCCATAAAATTTGTATCTTTTATATGGCTGGTTAGGCTTCATGTCCTTTCTCACTTGAATGGGCTCTTTTCTAGGCAGTGTGGGCTTCACAGAATTGGAAGGTGTAGTAACTTGCTTTACAAACACCGTCTCTACAGAAGGTGTAACCTTAGAAGATTCTCCATTCTCAAATCCTATTCCAAATCTGAAGTGAGGGGGTCTTTGAACTTTCAAAATTTCATTCAGCTTCAATGTACCATTGATAGCTTGAAACTCCTTGAGCTTTTGTTTCATTTGCATATTTTCAGTCCTTGCTCCAAGGATTTCATTCTCAAGTTTCATCACTTCCTCAGTTTTGGTACAGATTTGTATTTCTAGGACATCTACCATTCTTTTATACTCTTCTAATTCAGTTTTCAAAGCAATAACTGAAATTTCAGATTCATGAAGAAGTTTCAGATTTTTCTTACTTGATCTTCGCTCCTTGCTAAGCTCCTCAAGTGCAGCAATGAGCTCTTCTTCAAGATTCACTTCAGCCTCCTCTTCGTTTTCCAGCTCTTGCTCATCGTCTTCTTCAATAGTAACCATGAAGAGTGCTTCAGTCGCCTCGACTGATTCATCATCGTCCGAAGATTCAGACGTGCTGTCATTATGCTGACTGATGAAGCTCTTTGCTTTGCCCTTCTTTCTGAAATTCTTCTTCCATTTACTCTTATCAACATAAGAGTCATTATCATTGTCTTCTTTCAGCGGGCACTTCGCAGCAAAGTGGCCAACACCGCCACAATTGAAGCATTTAAAGGGTAGCTTCCCTTTATACTTGCCATTGCTTCCTTTCTTCAGCCTTCTAATAAATTGAGCCTCAAGCTCATCATCATCAGAATCATGACCAGCAATCTCTTTTGCCTTTTTCTGAACTTTGAAGGCCGCTTCTCTATCCGATGAAGACGTCTTACCTATGCGCATCTCATAGGCAGTGAGAGAACCATGCAGCTCATCCATTGAAAACTCGTTCAGATCTTTGGCTTCTTCTATGGCTGAGACTTTAGAATCAAACCGGGGAAGGAGAGATCTTAGAACCTTTTTGACGATGACTGGTTCTTTAATCTCCTCTCCTAGTCCACGAATGTCATTCGTGACTTCATTCACCCGTTGCATGTAAGAATCAACATTCTCGCTATCCTCCATGCGAAGAGACTCAAATTGGGAGCGATGAGTTTGCAATTTCGCTTCTTTGATCTTCTCATCTCCTTCATGGATGCTTTTCAGCTTATCCCAGATTTCCTTGGCTGTCTTGCATGCTATAACTTTGATCAGCTCGCTGTCAACAAGGCCGCTAAAGAGTGCATTCTGCGCCTTAGAGTCGTTGTCTGCTAACTTCTTCGTTGCAGCATCAGTGGGTACAATGGCAGAATTGTAACCGACTCTGACAGTCTCCCAGACATCATAGCCAAGAGATTTGATGAAGGCCTGCATTCTAATCTTCCAAAAGCTGTAATTAGAACCATCAAACAACGGTGCTTTCATATTCGCTGTGCTGGTTGCCATGTGATTTGACAAAGATCACCCTTAGCGTGTTAAGCTTATCAAGGGAAACCTTACGCTCTGATACCAATTGTTAGATCTCGTGATCACTGAGAGGGGGGGGTGAATCAGTGATCTCTTTTAAACAGGTCCTTGCTAACAACAATTCAAATCAAACCACACAATTGACACCAGATTTTACGTGGTTCACCAAAAGGCTACGTCCACGGTTCAATCCCGTCCGAACAACAATCCGGTACAGGTCTGAATCTTATTTAGTCGCACCGACGACAAAGAGCACCAACCCTTAAATTCAGATAGCACCAACTATCTAGGAAGCACCGACTCCCTTAGGTTTCAGATAGCACCAACTATCTAGGAAGCACCGACTCCCTTAGGTTTCAGATAGCACCAACTATCTAGGAAGCTACAACTCCCTTTACAATTTGTCTGCACCCACAGACAGGATCACCAAACCCCAAAACACCAAGCACCAACTTGATGATTACAGCAAAGAAGATAAACTGATCTACAGCCCTTTCCCCTCTACAATTCTCTCTCTCTCAATCCCTTACAAATAGAAATCTAAAGCATAAAAGAGAGACTTATCTTATGAACGAAAATACCATCTTCATGAGGCTTCAAATTCGTCCACACTTGCTGTAGAAAGTTGCTCCACAACAGCAAGACACAAGCACCTTCTTCTCCAAGCACTCTTCTCTCCAAAACTCTCTCAAACTCTTCTTTCTTTGATGCTTGTTATTGAAAACGAGATTAGGAGTGTTTATATAGGTTTTAGCAACCCCAAAGAGTGTCCAAAATAGGCTACAATTCGTTTAGAAAGAGTCCCAAACGAATTACCAAAAATTCCTAACTTTTAGCAAAAGACTTCTAATTCTGCAATACTTGCTGTCTGTGAGTGCTCGGTCGACATCATACTGTGCTCGGTCGACCGGGTGAACTGGGCGCCTGACGAACTTTCAAAAAGTTGTAAGTTGTCAAATTCTGGAACCCGAGCTCGGTCGACATCCTGGAAGCCTCGGTCGACCGCGTGCATGCTCGGTCGATCGCACCAGGAGCTGGGTAGACCGGATGACCTCTGTGTCAAAAAAATAACTGTAAGCTCTGATTTTGCACTTTCTTCATGCTCGGTCGACCTGCCAGGGAGCTCGGTCGACCGGGTACACTGCACCAGGAAAAACTGATTTTCTTCACTGTTTTCCTTTTTCATTCTTCTTGAGCTCTATCACTTCCACTCTTTCAACACATGATTGAGACATAGTGTTGACAATAATTCCAATACAATTTGATGCTTGAGACACCAAACACACCAATGCTTCAAGATTCAACTCAATGCATCTTCAAATTCCAACACGAAGGTGGTTCCTCCATAATATTTTCGGAGGCTTCCAGCTCAACGAAACCTTCTGGGTTTTCAAAGGCATTTCCAGACCAAGGTTTTGTTCCTTTCCACGGGTCTTCTTGATCGGTAATTTTCCCAAGGCTTGCTATGAGATGATCCCAATTGCCTGTTGAAACCGGGTCGAAGTAGGCTACTTCTTTTGGAGATGAGGGTTCTTCTGGGTCAGAAGACCACACGTCTGTTCCATCGGACAACTCCTCTTCATTTTCGGAGAAATCGTGCCAATTGGATGAGCTTCCTGGATCTTTGTTAGGTGACTCATTAAAGAGATATCCAGGGAGATCGATGTCTTCATGGACTTGAGAAGTTGAGGCTTGGTCAGTATATTGACTTTTAAGCCTTTGTGTCAACTGTCTCAAGGGAGTGTCGGGATCATACCCTAACCCGTGTGAAGACTTTTCTACATAGCCGTAGAGTCTCCAATCTTCCAGCTGGCGTTTGGTCAAGACGGGCCCCAATGGCGTGAGAATACCGCGTCTTTCTCCCAATCCGACTGGGTTTTGAGCGTCATAGCCCATTTTCTTCATAATAGCTTGTGCCACAGAACTATATAAGGATAGTTGAGGCATACCTTCATTTTGGAAAGGTTCAAGCATGGAGTTTGATGAAGAAGCATCCGATCTATGGAAGAAGATCGGCTTTTCCTTTGCTGAAGTTGCTGGAACAACGAAGGAAGCTGACGTAGGATCTTCTATGTCAGAAGTTATCTCCATTGGAGTGAGAGCAGGCTGAACTTGCTGAGTGTCAGCTTGGCTTAATGATGTGTCGTCTTCCGGCTCTGAATCCGAGTCCGTGTCTTACATGATAGACACGAAAGAGACAACAAATTTGCCCCCAGGCTTTTGCTTTGCCTTCTTCACTTTAGTTGTGATGACTAAAGGCTTTGAAGGTTTGAGGGAGATGATGAAGGGAGTTTGAATGCTCTCTTCAGATTTACCGGATGGTTTGTTTTCTTCCGGTGATTGTTGAGGAGCTTTGCCTTTATCTTTCTGGAGATTTTCGGCAAAGGATGCTGTGTGCTTCTCCTCTTCTTCTTTTTCACCTTCATACATCTGTGAGTCTGCGAAGTGGACTTTTTTATCTTTGAAGGGTTTTCTATCCGCAAAGACTCGATGTATCATGCCATCGTCGCCAACAAACTTGATGCATTGATGTAGAGTTGAAGGGACAACACCATTCTCATGGATCCAAGGGCGTCCGAAAAGGATGTTGTAGCATGAAGGGGTTTTTATTGCATACACTGTGACCTCAGAGATAAGATCACCGATCTGCAATTTGAACCTGATTTTGCCGATAGGCCTTTGAGTACTCCCATCGTATCCAAAGATAGATACAGATGTGTGGCTCAGCTTGCTGGGTGGGATGCCCAACTCTTCAAGAGCCGATGTGGAGATGAGGTTGAGTGCAGAACCTGGGTCGATCTGAACTCTGTGCATAGGCATTTCCTTGATATACCCTGTGAAGTACAGGGGTCAGTTATGACTGGTTTCTCCAAGTAGGAGGTCATCCTTTGTGAAGGCGATAGTTGCACTGGCTGCTTTTTTAACCGAGAGGCATTCAATGCATGATCCCTCAGTTTTCTTCTTTTCTCCCTTTGAGGAGGCTTCTGAGCTTTTGACCCGGTAATCCATTTCAATTTTGAGGACTTGCGGGGCATATTTGTCGACATCCTCATTCAGCTTTTGTAATTCCGAGATGAGATTATCACGAGTGTGCGGAGACATTCGCAATAAATCTAGGATGTGCAGACGTGCATGTATGTGCTTGAAGTGTTCAATCAAGTCATACACTAGAGCCTCCTTAGGGCCTGCATGTTCATCATTGTTGCCACTAGGGGCGCTTACAACATCTTTTCCCGAAGGATTTACATATGTAAAGGAAGATTGGTTGTAATTTTTGTGGTAGTCCCGGCCAGAGCGGGTGCCTCTACCAACTTCGAGAGCTTCTTGAGAAGGGTCTTCGTTTGGAAGATTGTCTTCAGGATCAAGAGGCTGCCATTTTTCATTTGCTGAGGATGAATCAGCAGCAAAGTTGCCATCCTCAGTGATCGTGTTGCACGGAGCATTTTCCGGGAACAAGTCCTGAACAGCATCCAGCAACCTTTCTTCTTCGTTGACTAATTCATCGTCCCAAGCATCAATGGCTGGGAATTCTTCAGTCAGGAAGGGTGTGAACTTTGAAGTCACAGTCTCAGGAGAAGAAACCTAAGAGGGTGTCATCTCAGTGAAAGTCACGTGAGACGAGGTGGCTTCAGAAGATACATTGCTAGGCGTCGCCGGAGTGTAAGTGCTCTCATCAGACGATGCTTCGGAAGAGCTATAATCCCGAATTATCACATTACAGGAAGCTCTGACGGGAGACGTTGCCTGATCGGAGTCAGACTCATCCTCGGATGTAAGAGGATCGTCTATCCAGCAATTTTCTCCATTTTCAGGAGTTAAGGGAGGATGTACCTGGTGGTCTTCAGGGACTTCAGGCTTTGGATTGCGAGGAGGCTCGTTGACGCGTTCTTGCTCTTGTTCTAGAGCGAGTCGCTGCAAGATCCTTGCATATTCTTCAAGATCAGGCATGGGAGCCGGATCTTCTTCTTCATCAACTCTTTGTGGCTTAACATGGTTGATTTCCACTGGAGTAATGAGAGGTGCTGGGTCAGCAGCATTTTCTTGTACAGCTTCTTGGTCTTCTTCATCATCAGACCAGGATCCTTGTGGCTGTAGGGGGTTATACCAGATTATTAGCATAAGATGAGACTCAGGAACCCATTCTTCATCGGAGAGATACTCTCCTGTTTCAAGGGACTCCTCCCACTCATCTGTGTAGTTGGATTCGAATCCATCATCGGTGTCGCTGGACTCGTATCCATCAATGGAGAATCCAACTACCGAATTGCAAGAGTATGATGCCTCCTGCATGGCTTCTTTGAATTGAGGTGGCATGAAATCACTGAGAGTGAATTTCCTTACCCCCTTTGAAGTCTCTGGAAGGGATGTTTTTGTTGCCTCCAGTGAAGCGGTAGAGGAAGCCTCTGCCTTTTCTTTGACCTCTAGTTTTGGCTGGGTCTTCTCTTGTCGTTTGAGCTTGAGGAGATGTTTCCTAGCCTGCCTTCGCTGTTGAGCTGTAGGCTTTGTTTTCACGACCTCCCAATTTTCATCTTCCAGGAGATCGGGATGTACCCATATCGGTTGTCCGTCTGGTGTCGGGTAAGGAACCAGTTCCTCGGACGCTTGGATTGAGTTTATCACCTTGAAGGAAGTAATGATCTTCTTCTTCGGTGATTTTGATGTTTGTCCACATGTCACCATGTTGACGGGGCAGACCCATAGTTTTTGTCAAAGGTGATGACTCCGTTTTTCCACATCTCATTTATTTTCTCTCTCACAACGAAGCATTGATTGAGAGGATGCGAGATCATCTGGTGGTATGGACAGTACCGAGGATCGTTGGTTTTGCCAACATCACCCGGTCTTTTTGGTTCAGGCAAGGTGAGCTTGCCGTTTGCCACAAGAGCCTCGAAGATTTCATCAACATCTTCATCAAACGGGTATTTCTTCTCTACTCATTCTTTGAAGGCATCTGAGAGTTCAGGTCTCTTACCAGCAACTTTATTTTCAGCTTTCTTTGGTGGCTGAGGAGCTGACTTGGTCTGCACATTGAGGACCTCTTTTTTCTTTGGTTTAGAGGTTGCAATGGCGGTTGGCTCTTTTCTTGATGATTTCTGACTGTTGAGGTCTTTAATCACCGTTTCAGCTTCCATGGAAGCTTCTAGGAGTTCTCCCAGGTTTTTTGATTTGTTGCCGATGATCATGGAGCGGATTCTGGCTCTCATGTTGTTTCGGCAAATGTCGACTAGCGACGCTTGTGGCAATACATCAGAGCATTTGTATGCCATTGCTTTCCACTTGTGAATGAAGTCATATGTTGATTCATTCTCCCCCTGTTTTAGGTTGCACAACTGAGCCATAGTAGCGGGATGATCTTCACCTTTGAAGTGAGTCAGGAAGCGTGTCTCTAGCATGGCCCAGTTTTGGATTGAGTCCTCCGGCAGAGTGGAGTACCAATCGAAGGCCGTACCTTTTAGGGTACTTGCAAAGAGGCGGATCTTGAGTGCATCTTGATCCGCGATAGCTCCCGTCAGGATCTTGAAGTGGATGACGTGCTGTCTGGCTAATCCTTTCCCCGTATATGTTTGGAGAGTAGGATGCTTGAATTTGGTGGGGAATGGGACCGAGTCGATCCATAAGGGATATGGTGGGTTGATCCCATGCTCTTTGAGTATATCCTCTTCTTTTGCTTTGGCGAGGATACTGTCTACGTCCTTTTTGGTAAGGGCGCGTGACTCATTTTCTTCTCCATTTACCTCGTCGTTTTGATGATTCGGAGGAGGTTCATTGTTCACCTGATTTTGGAAGGCGAGGAGAAGGTTTTCCATCAGAGTTTCAATCCTCTGCTGGCCCTGTTCGAACTGCTGGATGCGGGTGATCGCATCTTCTGGAGGTGGATTGTGGGGTGGTGGCTCAGAATTTGTAGCCAAGACATTCATCCTTCGTGATTCGAACGAAGAAACTGTCCTGGTGACTGAGCTGGGGCTCATTCTTTTTGAAGAAGAGCTTGAGGAAGGATCACTCTGCTGTCCTTTGCTTGAAGGAGCAGGGGATTCTTCTGAATGTCTTCTTGTCCTTGAGACGCTGCGGGTCATCGGACGTCGGACATGGATTTTTGTTGCTGATTTTTGGCGCCTTCTGGTTTTTCCAACCATATGGACGGCAGCAACTTGGTTGGGTCTTTCTTTTTCGACCCATTTGGGAGAGACTTGGAGTGTAGGAGGCTGGGTCCTTTGCTTCTCTAGTCTCTTTTGCCAGTATGACGCGCGGCGGCGTATACGACGAGCAATTTGAGCTTCGGTCAGCTCTGGCTGGGCTTTGACGATGATGGATATGCTCCCTCGGGCGCAGCAGCCGAGCCTGTCTTCTTTGCAGCTGGGCAAGGACAGGATGCGAACCCTGTCCTTCGCCTGTTGCAGCGAAGCTTTGAATTTTTGGAGTTCGGCCCCTGTAGAGATGAATGGTTGAACTGCAGGTTTGTATGCCTTAACGGGTGCTTGCAGAGGCATTGTGATGCATGATTTGATTTTGGGCTTGTAGGAACAAGCCGGCTCATGCTGGGTTGACTTGAGAGTCAGGTTGGAGATGGGTCTCTCCTCTTTCATGTAAGCAAGAGGGTAGAAGTCCATGGTTCAAAATATCGGCCGGTACCGGTACGTACCGGCCGATACGTACCGGTACCGGTCGGTACCGCACCGATATCTCAGCTCGACCCCCGCCGGGGGATACCCCCGGACCCCCTCTGCGAAGCGCATGTTTTAGATAAGTGGTAATCTAAATTCAAGAAGACAAAATGATCTACTTGACCATGATAGCTAGGACTCTTTTAATTGTCTTTCTTTTTTTTTGTGCTTAGATGTCAATTATTATCATAAACTACTAGATATGATATTAAACATATTTAATTATGTTTGGAATGATAAAGTAATAAAGATTGTGTAATATGCTAATTCACGAACGAAAAGGCTTTATATTGAGTTAGATTCGATGTTACTCACTTATTTTTCCCTAGATCTAGTATTTTAAAGTGTAGATCTAAATTTTTTTATTTCCAAAATTTGGGGATTTTCTTGAAATCAATTACATTTTTTCACATTAGTGTTCAAATGCATTGATAATGTGTTAGTTTAAAATAGATCTATACTTTTGGAACAAAAAAGTATGAGTTTTTGCCAAAAATTGTGGTTGCATTATGTCAGATTTATGATATTTCATCCTATTGATCATGAGCATCAATAATGGTTGCATTATATAAAATACTGGAGAATAAAGCGAACAACGATACAGACAGGACTCATAACTTAAGGTGACCGAGATTTTGATTTATTGTTGTTACTAATGGAAAAAAATATTGTTTTCCAACATTTTCTAATATTCTGAATTTTTTGAATATTTTTGCGAATTTTTTTGGATTAAAAAAAAATTTCACACCGCGACGACCGCGACGGACCGATATCCGCGACGATATCCGCGACGTATCGGTTTTTCGGCCCGGCCGATACCGCGACCGATACCGAGATTTTAAACCATGGGTAGAACTGGTTCTCCTTGAGTGGGGCCAGGAATGCTGGCTTAGTGGATGTTTGGGACCTTCTCTGTTTTGGTGAAGGTCTTGGGGACCAAGTCTTGGGATAGACCTGGTTGCTTGCAGGTCGAGGCTTCGTGGGGGTGCCACGGGCTTCAGGCCTGCTGGTGCTCGCCTTTGGTGTCACGGTAGTGACACGTTGAGAGGCGAGTTTCTGCTTCTTGGAGGGAGTAGTTTGTTCCTCGGGAAGTGGGAATGGTCCCAGTGTCCCAAAGACGATAGTCCGGGGAGTCGAGGTCGACTCGGAGTTCAGAGAATTGCCGAGGGAGTTGATGCTTCGGCAGCTGATGGGGCGCTTGTAAGTGCGCGTGGTTTGCTTCTGTTGAAGCATGATTTGGTGCTTGTTCTCATCGAAGGTAATGGTAAGCGATGCTGCCATTGTTAGTTTTTTTTCGAAAATTTCTGAAACAAGACTACATCCATTAGTAATTACAAGAATATAATGATCATAAATGGGAAGTTCTATGGTTTCGTCTTTTCAAATTGCTAGAGGAAGATGACCCAAGCAACATGAAGAAGGCAAAACGCCATAGAGGGTACAATTGTTCTGATCGCAGGTATGGTAAGCCCAGAATGGGCATCCCAGTGACTGCTAGAAGCAATTGTCACTACGTCAAAACAGCCGAAAAACCACAGTCATAGCCTGTAGTTTTTAAAAAAAACGACAGCTCTAGCTGTCGTTTTTTGTATTACACTTGTGTCTCACTTTGGAGTGTAGCTTTTGGAAAACGACAGTTCTCATGTGTGGTTTTTATTTAAAAAAAGCGACAGCCCATTACTGTGGACAATTTAGTTTCTAATACGACATTCATAGACTGTCGTTTTTTAAAGAACGTATGGGTGTCTTTTGAGATGAAAAACGACAGTCAATGGCTGTGGTTTTTTTCTATTTTTCCTAAAAAAAATTAAAATATTTCAAATATTAAACCTATTAAGTATCAATAACAATCCATTTAAACAACTCAAACAACCATATCTGTCAACAATCTAAAACTCAAACATCCACACATTAGCCATCGAAACAATACCCGAATAACCATATAATTTCATTCATCAAAACCACATGCATCCATATAATATCCAAGTATCAACTAAAACATCATAGAAATCCATCATCCAACATTAACTCAAACTTACACCCACAAAACATTTACTTCAAAGTGAGAATAGAAAACTAATAAAGTATGGTCCTAATTATAGGCCAATCAAGTACATCTCCTATCACGATATCTCCTAACTTGCGTTCTCCGTCGAACAAGTCAACACTCCCATCAACAATCTCATCTAACACAATCCTGTAGAAACCTGCCTCCGGTGACTCCTCCCCCTTTAGTCTTCCATAAGCAATTATATTTTTCTTTGTCATGTGTTGCAACTTACACGAAGATGGGCCTCTTGCTTGTGTGGTTGTTTGGTCCAAGTGTGCATAAGCACTCTGAGAACTTTGGCTCCCCTACATACATCATTTGGAACACATTAATTTTTATGTTTTCAATGCAGACATTTTATTACGTTTAAGAATGATTCCATTAATATCAATTGCTTTGTACCTGAGAAGAGTGTCCACGTTCGGTAGAAGGCCGCATTTGTGTATTTGCTTGAGACAAGGATGCAAACATTTGGTCTATCTCACGCCTTAGATCCCTAGACTCCACTTCTAGTCGTTTTTCCAAATTATCCACTTGAGCTTGTAGGATAACTTGCGATTCATGTTCCTTTTGTAATGCTTTCTTGTAAGGATTTGAATACTTGATAGAGGTCTTTGAAACTCCATCGCCCATGCCTTTTATGCGTCCACGATTATCACGACCAAGAATCTGTGTGTAAAAAAAAAAAAAATCAATGTCAATCCCTGTTTGTGATAGGATGTATTCGTCACTATATTTGATGGTTCATAAAATCAAGTAATACAAATATAATTAAACCACATACCAAGGCTACCGCGTCATGATCTAAATCTTTATTTGCAATTGAAGGGTTATCCTCATACAAGCTAGCAACTCTTTCCTGCAAAAATATTTCGTGTCAAGTTTTATCTTGAAATAAAGAGAGAAAAGGAAGAAGTTAAAAATATCAGGGATTAATAAGAACTTTCAAGTGCTTGCTGTAAACATTTCTCAGTAGTTAGTAATGAAAATCAATGATCTAATGGGTTTGACTACAATTGAAAAGGCTCAATAGAACATTTAAATCTTCGATGTACTATAAATGCATAATGAATTCAACCTTTTTCAATGGATAATCCACACTATCAAGTGCGGAGATACTTCTCTCCCAAATACACAACCTAGCCCATGATCATTAGCCTAAGAGGGCAAATACAATGACAAAAACTTTTCTCTCAATCTATCCACCTACTCCAATTCAATATGGCAAGGATTCAAAACAACATAAAGAGGTATATATGGTCCCTTCTTGACTTCATTTTTCCTTTGACAGCCTGTACATGTTGGTTAAGTGCACAACAAATTGCATTTGTACATGTAAAAGGAAATTGAATCATTTGCATATGACTGTGAGACAATCCTACCACTCAAATTCATACTTGTTTGTGCTTGGAGTATTAGTTGGGATTTTAGGTGGGAGACAGAGCAATTGTCAACAAAAAGGTTTGTTGGGAGAGCACACAGTTCTCAACCCATACCATTATATAATAGGTGGCTGTGATTGCCGGGGAAGAGTAAGAAAAAAAAATTCCAAGTCTCACCATGGGGATTTGAACTACTCCATTCCAACAGGCACATGCAAATTGAAAGAGTTTCTGAAATTTTTTGGCAAAATCCTTCCTACATAAAAAAACATTCCTATGTACAGGTTGTTTGGGTGAGGAGAAGTTGGTGGAGAAAACATGCAGAGATTTTTCCCCACATCCAAACAACCCATCAAGGAAAAAAAAAAAGGCAGAGAAAAGATGTATTCCTTGATAATGTAGCGCCATCCATCTTCATTTCTTGCTAACCCATTCCACTGAAAGGCCCACAAAAGTCTTGATTATGACCAACACTCCCATGTTTAAAAAAAAATCATGATAAGAAACATTGTGAAGATGGATAAATGCCCACACGTCCCACCTAATGTCCCATACGAGAAACTTTTAGATAAAACACTAAGGAACTCTGTCCCTTTTTGGGTCCGTTGTGCCACTTCATGCCAAGAAGCATCCATATGTTTACCACAGAAAAATTTGGAAAAGTAACAGATAGCAATGGATTTTTCAAGCCATAAGAATAGAAGGGCATCAAGTAAGAAGGCCTGCTAAAATCTCAGTTACATGAAAAAACACAGAAATTGGAGAACCCAAACACAGTGGTGAAACAGAGGACTAAATATTGGTTGAAGATCTACACAGTTTAATTTCTTGCAGCTCTGGTAGTAAAGTAAAGTAAAGTAAAGTGTTTTTGAGATGGAAAGGAGAGGAATCATATGAGATGTCCCCCATGTACAAGCTCTAGCAAAGGGTGTAGCATTGATTTTAAATCAGGAATCATATAATACTTTTCTATCCATTGTATGTTACTTTCTTCTCCACTATATGCATGATAAAACAATCAAGTATCAAACAGCTCATACTTTTGTTATTTGCTAGATCATTTGGCAATGGTGTCTGTGAATTGATTGCAAACACATCTTTTTCTATTTTTTAATACCCCATCTAAGGGCGCTAGGGTCCAAGAGAGCCCACAAATATGAATAGAGCAAGCCCACATCATAAAAAGGAGATAGGAGAAGCCCAAATACTATTTCAATAGCAAGACCCCACAAGCTCATCTCCTTTTTTTAACTCAGGACCTCTGTAATAATTATGCCTCAGAGAATCCGAATTCTACTTTGGCACTTTGGACAAAGGTTTTGGAGGGCCTCTAAGATCAGCTGTTGTCTAGGCCTTGGGTTGGGGCCTCATAGTCTCATGGTACCTTTGGAAGGTAAAAAAAAACTCCTACCTGTTCAGTAATCATCTCTGCTCCCTCTCTCAATGCATAACAAATCATTGAATCTGATTCACCAATGAAACACAATGCTCAAATTGAACATTGAATCTACTGTTACTTTACTTAATGATGCACTGACAGACTTTACAAGGTTCAATCTCATTTTTTCTTCATGTTTGTGAGATCAATGCATCATATTCAACTAAAGCAATTCTCATTAGCTTCAATCCAACATCACAAACAAACCATCATCCATCTCCTGCAATCTCCCTCCACAACAACCCAACAGCTCAAACAAATCCATGCCCAGCTCCTCCAAAGCCCATCTTCATTCTCATCTTTCTTCCTCTGCAATTCTCTGCTCTTCGCTTACGCCGCCTCTTCGACACCCACCCATGCTTTCTCCTTCTTTGCAACCCAGATGGGTCACCTCCACCCCAACAATTTCACCTTCCAGTTCCTCCTCAAGGCTTCTTCCAAATCCAAATCCGTCTTTCAAACTGTTCAAATCCATCCCATGACATTGAAGCTCGATTTGATTTATGCCCTGAATTGTAGTATACTTACCTAAATAACCCAATAATAGCTGGCAATTATAGTAGGAGTACCAGTACCAGTAAAGTAGGTTGTCTTTTTTGACCGTGGATTCCATCTTTTCTAGATGAAAACTGTTGGTTCCCAATTCCCATCAGTCAACATCCATGATCCACCCTTAATAAGTGAGGTGCCAATTTATCAATCTGATCCTAGTGGCATTTCATCATTCATATTTCAGTAGATGTAAATGGAAATTCATCTCACATGGATGTTTTTTAGGTAGGGTCCATTGCTCCCTTTTTTTTAGGTAGGGTCCACTGCTCCCTTTTTTTTAGGTAGCTTTCATTAAAGGGATCTGAATACAGTAAAAGAGAAATACTTTAAAAGCCCAGAGAAGCACTAAATTGCAGGAAACACTAAAAACCCAAGGCACAAGCCAAAAACACATGAAGGACGGGCCTAAAAGTCAAGAGATGAAACAATGTCTATTAACTCCATCCATCTATCATTGAATTTAAAAATGTAGAAATAAAAAAGACTACAAACACAGTGAAAAAAAAAATATATATTACTTAATAACTCATCATAAGGTTTTGCATTTTAGAAGAAAAATCTACTTCTCACCCTGTATTCGCATCTAGCAGAACTATTCTTTGGAGTATGTGTAGCAAGCCATGTTTGAGTTCGAGTGATCTCAACTCCTGGATTTTGTTGCCTCTGAAAAAGAAGGGAGCAAACATCCTCATAACAAAATTAGTTAAATGGGAAAAATTAAAACATCAAAGCACAGTGCTTACCAAGTTTTCTGCCACTCTAGCTTGGCCCATTCTACCTGAGGTATGTTGGCTTTTCAATGCTTTTCTTGCTTGTTTCCCATGATTCCTCTTAGCTATTGTCGCTTCCATCGAACACATGTTAACGAACTTCTCCCAGTCTTCTTTCTTAACTTTTTTGGGTGGGTTATTTTTTCTCTCAACATCTGTTTGATATTTATCGTAAAAATCCCTGCGTAGCTTCGACTTCCAATTCCTCCAATGTGCATTTGACTTTTTTAGCACATATGCTTTGTTCTCAATTGGGACTTCAAACATACTCTGTTTAATTAATAGATTAGTCATATGTTGAAAAATAATAATAATAAAGGACTATATAAATGGGTACTCACACTGACAATCTCCCACACATGCTCCTTCACTAAAATTGGCACTTGTGACCAGTTATCAATACAAGGTGATATGTTGGACTTGGCAACCTTCCCTATGGCCGAAGATAGCTTAGCTGCATTAGGACCAATGGCTTGGCCACAGAGGGTAAATGTAACACGGGGAAGATGACTCGCTACAACATGTCATTTTAAGTTAGTAATATTACAAAAATTAGTGAATGTTGAAAAAATTAATGTCGCAATACATACTCTCATGGGAAGAACATCCCTGTAAATTAGATGTTGGACTTGCCACCGTTGATCTGTCATGCGACATAGTGCCTGTAACCACAAGAGCTGCATTAGAAAATTCGTGACAATATTACAAATATCGACATGTGAAATGAAGCTGGATTTGATTCATAGGCAGTAAAAGAAAACATGCAAATGTTGCTAATAGAAATTTATATGCTAGCACGAATGTTAGTATTAAAAAGCTTGTCGTACATGAATTTAAAACTTAGATCTCCTCGTCATCAACTATAGCATCTTGCAATGTTGTGCTTAAGCTACTTCCATTAGTTCTAGCCTCGAAGACTAAGGGATCTTCAAAAGAATCAACGTCCTGATTCAATTTCTTTGGAACATCCAAGACAACATGCCAATCATCTGCTGGCCTACTATGATCTTTACAGTAGAACACTTGAGTGCCTTGAGAAGCTAAAATAAAAGGCTCATCACCTTCCTTTGAATTTCTTTGCAACCTTCTAAAGTTGACATATATCAAGTTAGTTGCTGGATCAACATAGCATCCATGTTTGTCTTCTATACGCACCCAATCACAATAGAATACCACTTGTTTAAAGTCATGGTAATCTAGTTCTAGAATTTGTTTGATAACTCCATAGTAAGCGGCTTCTTCATGCACAAGGTTGGTGTCCCCGACGCTTGACCTGAAAGAGGTTAAAGCCTTCATTGAGACACCACTATTCTGTGTCGTTTTATTCATTTCCGCGTCCAAAGTATGAAATACATATCCATTTATTGCGTATGCATTATATGAAATGGCTTCAAATGAAGGTCCATCAGCAAGCCTTTTCATAACACTGTTAACTCCATTTCTTAATTCTTGTCTAAGCCAAGGAATGTATTCAATTGCTTTTTCTGTTCGCATAGCGCCTCTTCGATTATGAACAATGGGCCTTAGGCTTTGAATGTATTCATCATATTTCCTGATTAGATTTAACCACAAGAGTTAGATTGTCGGTCTCAAATTATGCAATGTTTTCATAACGTACATGTTAAGATCTTGTAATTTTACTTACCTCTCCCACTCCGCATTCTCAGCATAATGTTTCAACACCCATTTACGAGCTTGCTGGTATTGTACAAAAGTAAGATTGTAGACCTTCCCATTTTTATCAATAGGGTATGCACATTCACCATCCTCATCCATCCATTTCCCATGTCCTTGCTTATGACTTCTTTCTTTACTATCTGGCATATAATTCATGGCATACAGCATGGATTCCTCCATTAAGTAACACTCTGTAATGCAACCCTCTGGATATGTTTGATTCACCACATAACGTTTATATGTCTTCATCTTCCTGATACAAGTTAGCTAAATTAGATACCAATGCTAATTTGTAATAAATTAGTTAATTAGGAAAGAACTCAAATTAACAAAGATATTATAATTACCGCTCAAAAGGATACATCCATCGATATCTAACAGGTCCACAAAACATCGCCTCCTCTGCCAAGTGCACGACTAGGTGTATCATTGAAACGAAAAATGATGGAGGGAAGTATTTCTCAAACACACAAAGTGCTACCACAATACGTTCTTGCATCTTTAAGAGTTCTTGACGGTTGATAACCTTTGAGCATAGGACATTAAAGAATATTGATAAGTCTCGAATGGCAGAACGTAATGGCTTATGTGACTCAAAAGCATGCATAAGCAACACGGGTAATAAATGTTGCAAAAGAATGTGATAATCATGCGACTTAAGATTTTTTAGCTCCTTCTCCTCCAAGTTAACATTGTGTCTCCAACATGCACTATATCCGATAGGAACCTTTAAATGATATAATGTTTTACATATCAAATCTTTCTCCAATCGGGATAGAGTGAAAGGAGCATCTGGAAGTATCCTCTTGCCATTTTTTTCAATTGGCCACAATTTTTTTTTAATCCCCAGCTCTTGCAAGTCTTCTCGGGCTTTAAGATTATCCTTAGACTTGCCCTTTGTGTTCATGATGGTTGCAAATAGGTTTTCTGCCACATTCTTTTCCACGTGCATTACATCCAAATTATGGCGAATAAATAAATCCTGCAAAATTAAAAAAATTATGCTAATATGTTAGTTTACTAAAGCACATTAGTTTAATAGAAAGAATTTGTTAGAGCGCACCTTCCAATAAGGCAAGTCAAACAAAATAGATCTCTTTGACCATGGAGTGTTCTCATTAACCTCTGGACGTTTTCTCTTCCTCTTATTACCTGATTCTTTTCCGAATTTAGTATGTATAGTTTCCATTTTTCTTAACAATTCTGAACCATTCATACGCTTAGGATTCTTCTCATGTTCTTCACTCCCATCAAATTGGGATTTTTGGCTCCTAAAAGGATGTCCCATATCTTGTAGCCACTTTCTATGCCCCATTTAACAAAACTTATTCCCATTATTCAGCCATAATGATTTTGTTCCTTCACTACACACAGGGCATGCATACTTTCCTGCAGTCTTACAACCCGACAAGTGACCATATGCTGGAAAATCATGTATAGCCCATAACAGAATTGCTTTCATTGAGAATCTATTTTTATTGGACGAGTCATATGTTGTGGCTCCTGTGGACCACAAATCATTCAACTCATCCACCAATGGTTGCAAGTAGACATCAATGTCATGTCCTGGGCCATACTGCCCGGGAATCAATAATGTTAACATAGTGAATTCCTTCCGCATGCATAAAGATGGGGGAAGATTGTATGGAACAACCATAACAGGCCAACAACTATAGGAGTTATTCTTATTTCCAAATGGATTAAATCCATCCATCGCAAGTCCAAGACGAACATTACGTGCCTCGCGTGCAAAGTCGGGCCATTTACGGTCAACTTGTTTCCAAGATGAAGAATCCACTGGATGGCGCATGACCGATTCATCTGCTATTAATCTTGCATTCGCATGCCATCTCATGCTCTCCGCAATCCAGGGTACACTATACAGTCTTTGCAATCTTGGTGTTAATGGAAAGTATCTTAGTTTTTTCCAAGGCAGAGGTCTTTTTCTTGGTTTATCTGAACTCTCTGGTTGCCATCTGCTTTCACCACATGTAGGACAACTATCCTTATCTTCATGCTCTCTCCAATAAAGTATGCAATCATTACGGCATGCATGGATAATCTTATAATCCATATGCAAAGACTTGATCATTTTCTTTGCATTGTAGGTGGTATCCGGCAAAGTGTTTTCAAGTGGCAAAACATTTTTCATCAATTTCAGCAACGCATTGAAACTCTGATTAGACCATTGAAATGTAGCCTTCAAGCTTAACAAATCCACTGTCACAGACAACTTTGTATGTTCAATTTGACATGAAGGATACAATGGTTTTATCGCATCCTCCATCAACTTCTTGTACCGAATATCGTCCGTTGAATAATCTTGAGATTCAACAAATTCTTCATTAGGAGCTTCATGAGAGGATGGAGATGTATTACCTCCCATATGAGCTTGAGATTCAATCTCGTCATGAAAATGTTCAAATACATCATTGACCATATCAACCATTCTTGGAAATGTATCACTCAATCTTTCCATGCTACTGCCCGCTACGTTTATGCAACTTTTTGGATGGATTTCTCCATGATGAATCCATGTTGTGTAACTTGTATCTATACCATGACAAATTAAATGCTCATAAATAGCTCCTAATGTTTTCTTCCCTCCTTTCAGATTACGACATTTGACACAAGGGCAACAATACCAATCATCACCCCCTAATTTCTCTTTATTAGCTTCTATGAATGCAAAAAACGACTTAACCCCTTCTATGTATTCAATCGAATGCCTTGGTGCCATCATCCACGCCTTGCTTTGAGACATTTTCTGAAATATAAAATCTCTAGAGTATGAAGATGTGAGAAATGAATAGTCATCCAGCACTCTAATAATTCAAAATTTAAAAAAGTACAGGCCCAATCTATTACACATATATAAGGAAAATTAGTTTAGTTTAAGTTTCCTTTTTTTTCTCGAAGTGGAAAAGTATCACACCAAATACTAAAAATTTGTGCGAGGAATATCAAAGTGTGTCACAATATACTACTCCCTAGAGTCAGAACTCTTACACAAATGTTTCTTTGTTGACATTTTCAAAGTCTTCATTTTTCTGGGACTAGAACGTTTCTTACAATTTTGAAGGAGAAACACACACAGAGACTTTTTGCAAACACTAGAGATGGAGCAACTTTGTTTTTTTTTTTTTTTTCTGCATTCTTATGCTAAAGCTTGAAATACATCCAACACATGAAAAGGGTTCTGTTCTACCACAGAGTATGAAACTGTAGAAAATAAAGCTTTAAATGCAACCTTTTGCAAAAATATCAAATCAAGAGTTGGGAAATGTTATTTTTAAGGTTTTGTAAGAGATTGAATTGCTTGAAAGGGATAGTACTAGGAGGAGCATCAAAACAATACACAACATGACATAATTTTGGATAGTTCGGGTTCAAGAAGGTACATATTATGCTGGTGATTAGAAAGTTTTGGCTCCATGCATGCACCATACAGCCTCGTCTCGTGAAGCATATTTCATATGAAGATATTATATATTACAACAAAGGGTTCGAGGGTTTTCTTTACCAAAAAAATAATCAAGCTTTTGTACAACTTGGGCTAATAAGCCTGAACTTTCACCCAGTATTTTCCTTAAAATACACTCTGCCTATTAAAGTAATTTAAAAGGCATCAAATTCAGCTGGGAAGAGGGGGGAGATGGTGAGGTAACAGGGCTGAAGGTTGGCTGGGAAGAGGGGGGAGATGGTGTGGTTGCTGTGGTTGCAGAGGAGTGGTGGCTGGCTGCTGAATCTGGCCGGAGAAGGGGGTTGTGTTTGAAACAAAACTTCTTATTCAGTTTTCAAAGTTTTGCAACAATGTTATGTAGACCGAAAGAGGCACACCCAATGTGCTGAAGGCATGTTCTGAGACAGGAGTGGAAAGGGTCATTATTGTCTCATTTCACCTTGATATTGAATCCTGCTTTGGCACTGGTTTCTATAAACAAAGCACCCAACTCACGAGACTTTGCATCTCCTTCCTCTATAGAAACTTGTCTGTTTAGCCACCACAAAGCATGGTTAAGATAAACTCATCAAAGAGCAATGGCTTTGTCATGCATGATTGGGCAAAACCACAAAATTGGGGAAACTTTTCTCCATTTAAAGCAATAGCATTTAAATGATCAATTGGTATTAAAAATAGAAGGTTCATTGAATAATCTTTTAATGACAGTATTAAGTAACTTTTTTTTTTTAAACCAGAGGGACACCTAAATAGAATTTATGCTAGTTTACAAAAACAGGATTTCCATATAGTGCAGAATCTTAGCATTAGTGCATTACACAAAGCAGCAGTAAAGTAATTATCATAAAGAATTAATTCTTTGGTTAGGATAAAAACTCCATAGAGAAGTTTAAACATTGGATAGATCGCAAACCTTTTTAGACAAAATCTAGGTTTTGTTTTTCTGTTATCACTCATACGGGTGCATATTCTTAGAGCAGCAAGCCAAATGGTGCGATAACTCTTAAAGCCTAGGATGAGGCTAAGATGATTATGAGACAGAAGTACTCAAATGAAGAGAAACAGTGGCTCAATTCAAATGGGCAACAGGATAGCATTGTCACACGTTTCTTACTTCTCTCTTGAGACCTCAAATGGTAAAAGCACAGAGTCATGCTACACTAGATCATCATCCTTGTCCTATAGTAACATATAAAGGTTAAGAACTTCAAACATACCAGACTCATTGTTAAGAAATAGAAAATAGCAGCACAAGCATGAATTGTTCATGCCAAATATGGAAAAGAGATATATTTTTAATCTAGCATCAACTAGTCACCTTTTCTCCACAAGATCAGTTTTGTTTCCAACAACTACAATAATGACATCACTGCCACGTTCTGTGCGCACCTCTTCTATCCACTTGGAAGTGTTTATAAATGACGGTCTATCTGCATTACATTAAGGAGAGAAAGATATAGCTCAGATGAATTTTTATATGCATCTAAAAATTTGATGACCTAAGAGAAGAAGTTAGCGGAACATTACAAGCATGGTAATCCAAAAGATGGTCTTTCTCATTTGCATTTGTGTTTAACCACAAGCCTGTTGATTGTCAGGTTGCCTTTCTAGAACTTCTTGAGAAACTATATTTTCTATGACGTGTTTGTAATGATTTCCAACAAAATGGGAAAAAGTAGCCCATGAGGTTGTGCAACTAGTAGAGAAATAATCAAGCTTATGCTTTGACCATCAAAACATTGGGTAGATTACTACAAATGCCCCCTACGATCTAAAAAAAAAACATCAAAGAGGCAAAGGAAAATAAAAGGTGAAGTTTTACCGTGTGAGAAGTTCTATGGGGACACAATGAATGCTGCCAATCAATGGGAGAGGGACAGGATGGTCTTAGAGTGGATCAGGGATAGTCCCAAAATCATCCTTACTATCTCATGATAGCTGTATCTCATGGATTGAAAGATGTAACCGTTATAAAGGCTGATTCTAACCAATCGGCAGTGTAGCTTGGATTCAAAGTTTAGGTGTGCATAACGTATAGGCCCAAGCCGCGCAACCGAAAACTTAAACTCACTGGAAAACATGACAATCATGAGGGTAAAGTTCAACTCAATGGAGGATGACTGTTGGATCAATTTCAAATTTGGTGTGAATCCAACCCCTCATCCCATATAATGCAGTGGAGGGTTTGGATTGAACATATGTGCCCATATTTTCTTAGTTTTGGCCACACACCTACAAACACATATGTACATATAGATAGACACGTAGGTAAGGAGTAGTGATCTAGTGACCAGTAAGGGGAGTAGTGATCTAGTAACCAATGAGATGTTGAGATGAAAATTGTAGGTTGTGGGCCCCCACTTGGGCATATCCATGTGATTTAGGCCTAGGGAATGTGATTTTGTTCGAGTGTCCATTTTTTGAAGCCAAACCACACGGCTCCAATGCTCTGATTGGGATGGAATTTCACCCACGCAATCTACATAATTCAGACACTCCCCTGCTCATTTAGCGCACCTAAGTGGGTCCTAAAAATTCTGTAAAGCATCGCACTAGATCACACATCCCTATGCCGCTTCTTGAAGCAAAACCACAATCACGATGATGGGATAAGACTTCCAACGATATGATGAATTTGAGGCTTTTGATTGCATGACTAAGCCCATTTACTTTGCATATTTCGTTCATAATGCATGTGAGATTTTATACAAGAAAAGATGGCCAAAGGATGAAGAGAGTTTCAAGAAAACAAAGTAATTGAAAATTTCATCCAATAGAACCATTACTCACTAGCTACATCATAGACAATTACTGCAACAGAGGAATCCCTAATGTAGCTTGGAATGAGACTCCTAAATCTCTCTTGTCCAGCAGTATCCCTGTAACATGAGATGTTGTGATGAACCCAAACTGGCAACCAAATAGACCCATGGATGAGGATTGTTGGACCAACATCGATTATTGCAGGAAAATTCAGTGACAGTCTAAAATCTATGATTTACTATTTGGTCGCCCTAAACACTACAACCGATCAAAAAGAACCTCAAATCCACATGAGTTTTCATCAATATCTAGGAATCTCCTACATCAAGAATCAATATTCTTCAAAGGGAAAAGAGAGAAGGAGAAAAATAAGACTTACACGGAACCTCAATAGAATGGCATTAGCTGCTCTGGTGTTCTCTCCTGCACAGAAAGAGGAAAGGAAGCAACAGAACACAGGAATAGAACCAAACACCCCCAACAGCCAAAAACAGAGAACAGCTCAAAAAGAGGGCTCAGCAGGACACCACCAAGCATAGAAGCACAACAGAACACAGCAAGACCTGCAAACCAGCGAGAGAACTCCAACCAGCGGAACACAAAGCACAAAGAAAGGAGGAAAAAATCAAGAAAGATCAGACAACAGCACTTCAAAATCTAAAAATTTAACCAACATTGAAAAAAAAAAACAATGAATCAAACCCAAATCAAAGACTGCATTTGAAGGAATCGAACCCACCTGATTGATTACCCAACAACAGCCGCCCAACAACAACAGTACACCAGCCGCCGGCCGAGGGTGGAAGGCTTGGTCATCTCTCTCGATCGGTTGCAAAGATCTCTTCACCTGACGATCTCAAGCTTCTGAAATGGTTGCCAAAGCTCGAAATGAAAAAAATCAGAAAATCGGAAGAAACCCAATCTCTTCCTCGTCTCTTCGCTCAAATCAGAAGATCGGAAGAAAACCCAGACCTCTGCCTCATCTCCTCCTCTCTCGCCCGATCACAGAGATATCTTCACACAGAGGGGAGACGAGCAGATGAGGTTTCCAAAAAGATATCCTAAAGATATGTCAAGAGAGCACAGGGCGGGAAAGAAAGAGGGGATAGAGCGGGGGCGGGAGGGAATAGTGCAGGAATAATTTTAGGGGTCCTCTTTTAGATGAAAACAACGACAAAGAGGGGCTGTGGTTTATAAAAATACCTGTGTCAAAAAATACCACTGACCAAATCAGTGGTTTTTCCTACCTTGTTAGTGTCGTTAATGGCCAGTTTTGACGTAGTGTGTGAACTTAAATTCGACTTATCGAGAAGCAGAGCTTGCTCGAGGTAAGAAGAATATAAAGTTGGAGTTACAGATGTGCCGGTCGCAATACAGTAGACCCTGAAAGGGCGTACTAGTACCGCTAGACACAAATGTTTTGAGACCGCATCTATAAGATGAGATTCTTTGTTTTGAAAGGTCAAGATTGGATTCATCAAAGAGAGCAGATGGTATTTCGATCTGAACACGGGCTCAGCGATTTCCGCGAGCGCCAGTGCTCAGAAAGAAATGAACCATAATTTCTCGGATCTGAATCTAAAAATGACGAGTTTTTTTTTTGAAAGGCCAATATCGGGTTCATCAAAGAGAGCAAAAGGCACTCCAATCTGAACACGGGCTCAGCGATTTCCGCGAGCGCCAGTGCTCAGAAAGGAGAAGACCAAGATTTCTCCAATCTAAACCCAAAATGACGGAAGCTTTTTTTTTTGAGGATTTTTTTTTGGAAGATTTTTTTTTATTTAAAAAAAAAATCTTTTATTTATTTATTTATTTATTTATTTTTTTTAAGATTTCTTTTTTGAAATTTCTTTTTTATTTTTTTATTTTTTATTTTAAAATTTTTATTTTTATTTTTTTTAAAAATTTATTTTTTTGAAAAAAAATTTATTTAAAAGACGAGAGAGTACACATAGGCCTCCTAACCCGGTCTTATGAAATCTTGATTGATAGAATTGCCCCCAGGTAAGGGTAGGATTACTTAATGAACCCGTTTGGAGGACCCTTGCCTAGAACAGTCAAGCTGTCTCCACACTCTGGACAAGGCTTTTCTTGAATCAATCATGATCAAAGAACACAGTTGGTTTAACCTTAGTGGTCTATGTCTTTTTTTTTTCAATTATATTTTTATTTTATTATATTTTTTTTAATGAACTCATCGAAGAGAAACGATGGCCCAAAACCTTAGTCGAACAGGCTCAACATTTCTGCAAGCACGATGAACGATAGGAACGGATCAAGGTTTCTCAATTTTGAATCCAAAATGAGAAATCTAATTTTTTTTATTTTTTTATTTTTATTTATTTTTTAGATCTTTAATGAACTCATCGAAGAGAAACGATGGCCCAAAACCTTAGTCGAACAGGCTCAACATTTCTGCAAGCGCGATGAACGATAGGAACGGATCAAGGTTTCTCAATTTTGAATCCAAAATGAGAAATCTAATTTTTTTATTTTTTTTAGATCTTTAATGAACTCATCGAAGAGAAACGATGGCCCAAAACCTTAGTCGAACAGGCTCAACATTTCTGCAAGCGCGATGAACGATAGGAACGGATCAAGGTTTCTCAATTTTGAATCCAAACTGAAAAATCTGATTTCTTTTGTTTTTTGTTTTTTGAAAAGAGAAAGAGTGGAAATAAATTCAAAGAATTAAAAATTCCCAAAAAATCTAATCTCATTTTTTTTAGATGCGGAATCCAACATAGGCCACCAATTATAAAGTAGCGAAGGAATCGAGAAAAGAAATGTAAGCATAGAGCAAAATATATGATATGCAAATATTTCATTTCTAGCATCGTGTTATCAAATAAACGGGTCCCACCGGGTGTGCCAGCTTGATGGACCGCGCTCCTGCTCGGTTCTACCGAGGTCGGCGGACGTGGGAGTCCGTCGGGTCTGACCCTTTCGTAACCGGGGGGTAAGGGCGTGCATCAACATTTTTTTTTTTGTGTGGGTGTGCCAGATTTTCTATTTTACTTGGAATTGCAAGTGGTGATCCGGAGATCAACCTTCGCAAGTAAAAAGGAAATCAACTTCTTTCAAGTTTTCCATTGCACATATATTTAAGAAAAGAGACATTTTCTTGGTTTGCCATGAAAGGTGATTTTTTTTTGGCATTTATAGCCGATTTTGGCGTTTATAGCCGATTTTTGGCGTTTATAGCCGATTTTGGCGTTTATAGCCGTTTTACAATTCTTATCAAGAATGAAAGACAAGAGTTGTGATTTTTTTGTCTCTTTTGAAAAAATACAAACTACAATGAAAAGCAAGAAAATGAGGATCTAACTTCTCAGGAGATTGTGGGGGACCCGTTTACATTGACGGTCGCAAGCCATATGTGGGCTTCGCCATCATCCATGCAGATGAGAACAGAGGATGCTATTGATTCGCTTGGCTTGGCTATAACCTCAGGTTTTTAGAGAACAAAGACCAAAAGAAGGTCATATGTCCAATAAAAAGCCGAGTAGACGGGCTTGAAAAGCCATGTCTAAGCCATTGGCGGCAGAAGGAGAAAGCAAGGACCTTGGGGGGGGGGGGGGTACCCCCCAAGGGACTTTTGTCACCTTGTAGCGGTGGTCGGTGTAGGATTTCCGCAGAGTTTTCTCTCTTAGATTTCTGATGCCTCTTTCTGTCTGAGTTTCCGGATTTTCTGCAGTCTATTGTCTATGTGTCTGCTGTTCTTTCTTCTTGGAGAGCTCTCCTATTTATAGGCTTTTAGGTAGCCATTTAGGAGGGTTTATGAGCCTTGATTGTCATAAAGCTACATAAAGGGAGGAGTTACAAAATTGAATTCTTTATTTTGTAACACCTTTTTCTTGGCTTCTGATTGGCCGGAGGAGATTGAGGGCATTTAATCGCCATGATGGGAGGAGTTTCATGGGTTAAATGCCATGAATCTCTTGACTTGTAACTCCCGGATGCTTGCTTCTGATTGGTCCGTCCAAAGAAATGGATTAATGACTGTAATAAAGCTAGTCAATTAATCGCATTAAGTGGTCGCTGTAAGATCCCGACCCCAGTCCTTTTGTTTAGCATTGTTTTAATCGTGGTTTAGCTTGTTAAGTGAGATTTGATTTAGTTTGATCTTGTTTTTGAGTTTGACCGGACTTTTCCTTAGTCTTTGAGATTTTGAAGTCCGTTGACTTTGGTTTGATCCGGTTTATACGATATGCATTTTTTTATGAGAAATTACTTTTGATTTCTAAAAATTCTGGATTTGACGTATTTTGACTCATTTGATGAAGTTTAACAACTTTCATGTTTTGACCATTATGATTTGATACTCAGAAATCACGTTTTTCGAGGAAAAAGGGCAAAAATGACATTTTCACTAAATCTGTCCATGAATTTCGAAAATTTCAGAAATTGGGGAAAATATACTTTTCGGAAACTAGATATTTCGCTGATCATTTTTGTCTTCTTCGTCGTTTTCGTTCGGGGCCCGCAAATGTGAGTTTCAGCCTTGTGGAAATTGGGGCCCACAAGACCCACCTTATAAGAAGGGGAACCCCCTCTTCTTCTCCTTCATTTCGTTCCAGCAAGAATGGGGAGGGTTTTTCCCTCTCTTCCCTCCACTCTTTCTCTCTCTTCTGAATCACCTATCTCATGGAGGTTTTGTGGAGGATTGATCTCCTAGGGCTCTTCTCCTTCCTCTTTGCTTCCCAAAGACCCTAGTTTCAAGGATTTTGAGCTAAGGAAAACCCCTCATCTAAGCTTCTCTTCTTCGTTTGGGCTTTTCAAGGTTTGCAATGGTTTTCTTTTCTTGAGATTCTTGTTTTCCTCTCCATTTGGAGTGTTTTAATCCCACTTGCAATGGGTTTTTATGGAGATTTACAATGGATTGATTTCTAGGGTTTCTTTTGAGCTATTTTGGGGGTTTTGAAATTTTGGAGCTTGAGGCCATAAGAGGACCTTCATGGAGTGTTTTTGCATCTTCTCTTGACCAAGGCAAGTGGATTTCCAATTAATATGATGTTTTCATGTTTTTGTTGGGTTTCATGGCTTTTTGTTCATCATGTTCTAATTCTTTATGATTTATGGATTTGCTTTGAATGAAGGAATCAATGTTATGTGGATTTCCATTTATGTTATGGTTTTACCATGTATTAGAAGCTTGTTTTTGTCTTGGTCATTTAGAAAAATTTGATCTCTTTGTGTCAAGTGTTTGGGTTCAAAAGAAAGGGAGAAAACTTTGCTTTAAAAAGTGTTGTGTTTGGGCCAATTAGAATGATTTATGGATGGGATTTGATGAGTTTGGAAGGCCAAAGGAGGGCCCAAATGATCTTGGAATTTTGTAGGAAAGGAGGGAAGAAAGAAAAATCAGAAAAGAAGAAGAAAGAGTGCATTTCTGCACTCAGACGGACTGGGACAGAGCCCAGTCCGCTCGAGCGACCCAGTGGGCCGCTCGAGCGGACCAGGTTCTGTCTGGGCTTCGCTCGAGCGGACCCTGGGTCGCTCGAGCGAGCCCAGACCTGTCCTGGGTCAGTTTATGGGTCTTTTGGGCCTGTTCTTTTGGGGTTTCTTTGGGCTTGTTCCTTGGGCCATTCAAAGTCAGTTTTTGGGCCAGTGTAAAACCTGATATTGGGTCATCTTAGGTTCAGTTTTGTGGGCCTGTTCAGGTTGGTTTTGGGCTGCCTTAAAAATCAGTTTTGTGGGCCACTAAAGGTCTAGTTTGGGTCGCTTTAAAAATCTGTTTTGTGGGCCTGGTTCAGGTTAATCTTGGGTTGTTTTTAAAGTATGTTTTGTGGGCCAATAAAAGTTTAGCTTTGGACTGTTTTTGAGATATGTTTTGTGGGCCATTCAAGCTTAGTTTTTGGACTGTTTTAAGGATTGTTTGGGCCTTGTTTAAAGCGGCTGTTTTGGGTTAAATGAGTAGGCTATTTTGGACTTGGTTTAAGGCCAGCTATGGGCCTGTTTTCAAGAGTTTTGACATTACTTGGGATGCTTGGAAAGTTTGTGAAATGGGAATGATGTGAGAATGTACATAGGTGAAATTATCCGGGAACCTTTCGTGTCTCAATGCGCACTTTATCATTTAAACATTATGGATTTTCATTGGCATCAAACACACTCTTTACTAATCAATGTTTAAAGGTTAAATGTGCATTGAGATGGTCCCTTGGTAAGTCATTAAGTCATTCTCCACTGTCCATTCCATTTCAAGTCAGAAAACGTATTTGCATTTGTATTTGTATTCGTATCCTTTGGTAAACTAATTTAAATAGCATCGGTGATTTGTTATAAAAATCATGTGTCTTCCCATGTTCGAAAGGGTTGATCGTATGATTTTATACAAATCACTTTGATGCGTATTTGAACGGTTTATCATGGATATTCGTATGTTTTCTCCGATTCGATTTGAAAAGAGATTGGAGTATGTTTGTCACATTCGGGATTTCTTCGATAAGATTATTGTTTTGATAAGACTCGTATTTGAAAATAAAAACCTAGAGGCAAGACGGGGCCAGAGCTATGTGGTGCGAGCCCATGAGCCAAAGAGGCTATGATTCCGAAAACAAAACCCCGAGGCAAGACGGGGCCAGAGCTATGTGGTGTGAGCCCCTGAGCCAACGAGATTAGTATTGTGTTAGATTTGTATCGGGTTGAGTTTGAAAACTAAAGGCACCACTAGGCTTAGGTCACCTTGTCGGGCTGATCACCCGGCTTGGGATCTTTACTCTGTCCGCCAGCTGCAGCTTGGATTCCGTCTGTACCGACCATGGCAACGGTAATGATCTGCCGGTCCCATTTGTATGGCTACGGTTCTGATCCTCTGTTTAGTACCACGTTCAGTGGCTACGCTCTGTCTGCTCTTATCACTTCGGTAATAGGAGGATTTAGCTATTTGTGGTCGCCTAGGTTTTATCCATATATTACTTTAGTTTATGATTATTGTCGATTATGCTTTCTACGCTTTGATTTGTTTAATGTTTACGATATCGACCTTTATCGTATTGTTTCTACTATTCAGTTTTTAAAGGTATTTCCAATTATTAAATGCTTTACTTAGGTGGTTATCTTTTCGAGACATTTATGCTTTAGAGACTGTTTGTTTATTGCTTTGATATTCATGTTCGGTCTTTCGATCGTCTTATCGTGATTCATTGTTATTATTGGTTAGACTCCTTATTCGGTTTTACGAGGATTTCGCCTGGTTTCATGTATGTTCTTTCATTCATATTATTTGTTTATTTGCTTGCCAGACCGTCGTGTCTGACCCTTTTTGTTTGGTGCCAGTTTCTTCTTTTCTGGTCTTAGGTGTTTGATCAGAGGAGGCGGTGGGACCGCCGGTCTGACGTGAGAGGCTGCCCACTGATGTCATCTAGATGTCAAGTTTGGCACCGGAGCTCGTATCAAACCTTTGAGGGTAGTAATTTTTGTTTAGTTGGTTATATTGTTGTATGGCTTTATCAGCCTTTTTCTTTTGGGGTTTGTAATTAAGACATTTGTTAATTGTAATCTGAATATGCGGGAAATAATAGATTTGTTACTGCCAGCTCAGTGTGTTGTGATTTATGGGTTATGCCAGTCTTATTATGAGATGGCTTTATGACATTGGTTGCGTACGACACGGAACCCGATGGCCACGGATTCCGAGTCGTAACACCATGGTTAGCTTCCGCGAAAAATATACTCTGATTGTGTTGGGATGTGATTATCCTCATTCACGCGGATCTTGGGAACTATACAAAAAGTTTCAAATTATTCCAAAATTTCGCACCCCGAGATCGGTTCGCTGCAGGTCCCGGTTTCGGGGCGTGACAGTCGCCGAGCATCTGAAGAGTCGCGGGCCGTGCCGTGTCTTTTGGGATTCTTCTGGCGATGATCATCGATGGATCTTCATGTAGATCGACATCGGATGACCATGTAATTTCAGGTGTTTGTTGCCAACAGCAGGTCGGTGCCATCTGTCCTGTCGATTTCTCGATCGGTTGGGTAGAAAGCACACTTTTTTTTGGTTGACCGGGTGGCGATCAATATTTTTTTCGATACTCTTGATGATTGACCCGTGTTTTGGACGGATGTCAGAGGATTTGGTGTCTCAAAAGTATGAATTTTGGAAAATACTAGAGGCTAGGCGCTTCGAATCGCGAAAAAAACGGCGAAAACCGGGGTATCCGGGGCCTTCCCGGCGACCCCGGGCTCCAGGGTCGCCGGCGACCCTGGGCCAGGGTCGCAGGGGTCTGCGACCCTGGGGGGGTTTTCCCCCTTTTTGTCCCGTTTTGTGTCCATTTTTGTCCCGTTTTGTGTCCGTTTTGAAGTGAAGTTAGCCAAACGATTTTGAAATGGCCCGAAACTTCTTGTGTACTCCTCTTTTGGCTGTCTTGAAGGATCTTGCAGTTTTTGTTTGGTTCTGACAAGATTTGATTTTTTGTAAGTAGCATTGCCTATTTATGGCAGGTTGCGACTTCATGTAGCTCTTTGGATCTTGAAGAGGCAAAGTGACATTTTTGGTATCAACAGAAAGGAGATCTATCAACATGCAAGATCTCTACCACAATGAGGAAGGAAATTAGAGAAGAAAGGGTTGAGGAAAAACTCACCAAATTTAGGTCAAGATGTAGAGGAAGAAGAGAGGAAGAAGATGATGAGCTTGATTGGCCTTGAATCCATTCTCCAATGGTACATGCAAGATGGAGAAATGAAGAGGGAGGGAGAGAAGAAAAACCCTAGTAGTTGCAAATGAAGGAAGGAAATGAATGGATGAGTTGGGATGGGTTTTAGGGTGAGGGATGGAGGAGGAAATGACTCAAATGCCCTCTTTGAGTGGATTAAGAGAAATGTGATTATTTGAGGGACTTCAGGGCATCAAATCCTAATGAGTCAAGAACGAAAAGTGACGAACGCGACGAGATCTTTCCAACGGACCCAAATTCGGTGAAAACGGAATTTTTTTGGAAAAATGACTTATTTTCCTATTAATTACAACCTAACCCCCTATTAAGACTAATCACACTCGGAATCAAACTAAACTTCTCAAACCATTTTCTAATGATAAGAGAAACCCGCTTAGCCACTAAACCCGCCTAATTAGCTAGAATCACAATTAATTAGGCTAATTTCCAATATTAAGAAATTAATCACCCTATTAAGGTCGGGGACCTTACACTAATTATTAAAGGAAAAGATTGGAGTCGCAATTACCAAGAAGAAAAAAAGAAAAAACATACATTTAGGGCCTATTTTGATGCAAAAAAAAAAAGAATACAAGTCTTTCATTTTTATAATAAAAATAATCTTTCAAATCTTTCATTTTTATAATAAAACGTTTTAGAGAATACAAATCTTTTATTTTTATAATAAAAATAATCTTTTACATTGGGCACACATAAAAAAAAAAGAAGAATAAAAGATCCAAAGTCTCCCCCCCCCACCCCATGACAGAGTCTTAGCATTTGCAATTGCATTCCAATATTGAGAAATAATGATAGATGCATTGACAGCCTTTGAGAAAAGCAGTAACAAACTGAACTCACCTGATGAGTCGTCTTCGTCCCTCACTTCACTAGTTGTAACACCCCGACCCCGCCTAAGTGTGATTATTAAACTTGGTTAGGTGTCTAATATTTGTTTTAGATGGTTTTGTGATGGATTAGGTAGATTAGTGAGGTTTTGACTGTGTCAGGTAGACCACTACACCATTTCAGGACATGCCTAACGGTTTAAAACCGTTACTAAAAAAATTTGTAACGGTTTTTCTGGGTTACAGTTTGGGCATTTCTAATCTGTTATAAACATTCCTAATGGTTATAAACCGTTACAATCACATTAATTGTAACGCTTTATTTCCGTTACTGAAATTAGTTCCTAACGATTTTAATACTCATTTGTGTTAATAATTTTAAATAAAAAAAGTAACAGTTTCGCAAGTTTTGTAACAGTATTTTACACTTAAATATTTGTAACGGTTTTGTAAACTTTGTAACGGTTTTTCGTGCCAAATTTGTGTTACTGATTCATAACATTCCTAACGGTTGTGAAATCTTTTGTAATGTTTTTTAAGCGTTGCTATTCGCACAAATTAGTAACGGTATATAACCGTTACAAAACTGTTTCATATGTAAAAAAAAATTATCCAAAAACCACCCCTGACTACCGAACCTGCTGCATATATAAAAATGCCCTTTTACACGGTTCAAACATTAACAAGAAATCTCACACTTACATCCAATCAAATAATTTAAAAGCCTATAATTAAAAAAAAAAAGACCCCACCAAGTCCCTCACCCAGACTCAACTAGGTGCACCAACCACACCCATCTGAGGACAGAACCCTGTTCTTCATAAACAAGCTATCAAAGGAATATACACACTCAGTGGTTTTACAAAAAATGAGAAGTTGGAGAACACTGTTGGGAGCTTTGATGAGAAAGAAAGGCAAAGGGAGGTTGGATTTTCTGAGAAGATTTCTAAGAGTTGGATCATAGAGAGGGCACAATCTGTACCTAAGCTACCACCAAGGCATCCAAAGAAATATAGCAATATGTTAGCCCAGCATATGATTAGATAAGTGCAAAGCCCCCAAAATACTAGTATCTCATCCAGTAATGACATTATCAAGCCATAATTCCAACAGAAGGATGATACAAACTAAGCTGTACACCAGTTGATATTACATAAACAAAACTTTTAAAGCAAATACTCAATTGACATTGGTCCATCATTTTCAGTGTTTGGATAAAATATAAAAAAACACAGTACATAAAATCAATAAACTGAGACCCCTAGAATCATTTTGGCCAACAAATTTCACCTGGCAGATGGGAATGTAAGTTTATTATCATTCAGATTGAGGAGCAGCTCTCAACTAAATTATCATTCAGTAATAATTTAGATCCTTATTGCAGTGCAAGGGCAGAACACCATGCTTTCCTACCACATTGCATTTTTATTACTAAACAGTATGCAAGAGATATTTCTTTCCATTTCTTTACCATTGTAACTGTGTGGAAAGAACCATGGAAGTCACACCAACAGCCTGGAGAAAGATTTGGCATTAAGTAGCATACTTTTGAACATGATGCATTTGAGGAATAGTGCTCATTTGAAATGGTTCCAGTAGTTTTAAAGAGGATTCAATTAATCCTTGCATTAGTGAAATGCCAATTGAAAATGAACATGAAAACGAAATAAATGAAAATGAAAATGAATATAAAAACATGTAGAAGAATGTACCTGGTACAAGACCACCACCAAGCACCTTGGCAACCTCTATACCAAAGAGTCCAAGCCTAAGTACCAAATACAACAATTATCAGCATTATATACTAAAAATTCAGGTACTTAAAAAGAAGACGAACACTCATTTTCCAAAAATATTCACAGAGAGAGAGAGAGAGTAATGAATCCAAAAGAACTACTCAAAGTCTTTCGTACAAAAAGCCTCTCAAATTGTTAAGACATTTGCAGGCAGATTACCCAACAAAAACAATATAATGACACCATGGGACAAATCAAATGGAGTCTCAATCTCCATTCCAAGAGTCTCTATATTCTTAATATACCAAGTGTGTAAAAATTTCTAATGTAAAAGATTTCTCGAAATTTCGGCATAGTCTCCCCCGTACGTGTGACATTTAATTTTTTTTTACAACCTGCTAAGTACCTGTACATGACAAAGAAACACTTCATATAAACAACCCAATGCCCCAACACACTACAAAGTCATTCACCACTACGTCATCAGTCATACACCATTCGACCTTCTCTGCTTTTAAATCATCTCCCTACCATGTTGATGTGTATACTATTCTGTGTATACTCTTATCAGCCCATTTGCAAGTGATTCCATTTTTCTTTGTTTTTGTTAGTTCAAGATACATCCAAACACACCTGAAATGCCTAACATGTTTGATGTGTTGGCATATATGTGTTATGTTGGCATGTTAGCATACATGTTTCAAGATACATCCAAATAATCACTGATAGTCTATTAAGCAGGTAAAAGATGATCTCAATGATAAGTCACATTCTCAGCCCGTGACCTTTATGAAGAAAGAAAATTCTCAATACAAATAATTCTCAATGGACAGCTCATTCATAGCATCAAAACCTCATTATTGCCTAGACATCCTTTTGGACTAAACACGTGATGCAAGATTCCACCAAGGCCATTTAGTCAAATTCCTAATTTAAAGCTCATGTCATTCTCATCCAATAAAACATCGAGTTCAATGAAACTGGGAAAAAAACTCAAAAATGAAATCCAAATAAATTTATAATAACTTTGGTGAAGAAATAAATACCATTTCGGCCATAAACGTTACATTCTCTACAACCTGTGGATACAAACAAGGAGAAACACAACATGAGTAATGACTTTAGCTTAAATGAAGATTCCAGACCACTAATTAAGACATGAGAAACCCACTACTTAACAGAACCCAACAAAACCTAAACCCAACTAATTCATGAAAGGTTAAGAAGTACCTAATTCAAAGCTCTAAAAGCTGAATTGTGTCTCTTTCTCTTTCTCATATCTTAATTCTATGCAACACCAATCATTATATAAGGAATCAAACCTCGAGACTGAATTCCGATCTGTTCAGCTTCAGAAGGTAAAGCAATTCATTCCTCAGTAACTTCATTATCATGCCTCGGTAACTTCATTATCTTCATCATCTTCATTAACTTCATTATCAGCCACATCCACATTATCAGTACTCCGTTTGGTACCTTTTAAGACTTTACTAGGTACATAGTGGACACGGATTAGCTTTTTCTCAATCACTTCTCCCTTTAACCTTATTGGAGGGGGTTTTAACTCCTTTGTCTTCAGCCCTAAGTATTTGCCTTGCCTAAACGGGTGATCAGATTTAAGAAACATGCGATAATTTGTGTAAACGATCTTCCTTGCATTCCCAAGGTGCATAGATGGAGTTTCATCACCACAAATAGGACAAGCTTTGTAACCATGTGTTACACAGCCTGATAAGTTGCCATATGCCGGAAAATCATGAATGCCCCACACCAACATTGCCCTTAAAGTAAAATGTTCTCTTTTGTGCATGTCATAAGCTGCAATCCCTTCTTCCCATAACTGTTGTAACTCCTTAACTAGCGGTTGAAGGAATACATCGATGTTTTGACTCGGTCCTTTCGGCCCAGGTATTAACAATGACATCATATGGAACTCAGATTTCATGCACAAAGACGGTGGGAGATTAAAAGGCACTAAGTAAACAGGCCAACAACTATAACCGGTGGATTGAACTCCAGGTGGATTGAATCCATCAGTTGCAATTCCAAGCCAGACATTACGCCCTTCCTTAGCAAAATATGGCCAATCATCTTTACATGTCTTCCACTGAAGCGAATCAATCGGATGCCGCATATAATTCCAAGAAGGTGTAGCTCTATCATGCAATGTCATTTCACGCGCTATCCATGGTATTGTGTACAACTTTTTGAGTCTTGGGATCAATGGAAAATGTCTCAATACTTTTCTCTCCTCTTTTGTTTCTTTCTTCCCCATTTTCCCCTCCTTTACTTTGTATCTAGGTGTTTGACATTGACTACACACCGTTAAATCAGCTTTGGTCTTCCAATATAACATACAGTTATTTTCACAGGCATCTATACACTCAGCTTTCATTCCCAGATCTTTTAACATTGCCTTCATTACAGGATACTTAGAAGGCAAAGTGTTTCCGTCTGGCAACCATGTTTTTAACAGAGACAAAAGTGCAGTCACACTATTTCCCGACCATTTATACTGCTTCTTCAAATTATGGAGGTCTACAATTGCAGAAAGAGTTGTTACAGGAGCCTCGCATGAAGGATATAATTTTTCTTCTACTTTTTTCTTATATTCATGGTACCTTTTACCCAAATCAGGTTCTAGAACAACAGGGTGTTCAACATCTTCGACCTGACTTCCATCACCTTCATTCAAATCATCCGCTAACTCTTCATGCACGCCATGAGCAACATCAACAAAATTCTCCATCCCTAGTCCTTCTTTCTCACTATTTTCTTTTTCAACTTGGCTTACCATTCGATCTTATATGGGTTCTCGCCATGTAAAGCCCATACACGATATGTTAATTTTATACCGTATAGAATCAAATGTTTTCTAACTATATCATATGCAAACCTTTTTCCATTTCGGCATTTTTTACAAGGGCAAGGACACGTGGTCGATGTTTGGTCTTTGCCACTAGCAAATAGAATAAAATCCGAAACCCCCTGCCTATACACACTCCCAAGTCTATCTGTTTCATTCATCCATTCTTTTAGAATCGGCTGAGACATTCTGTAGGTAACACATCAAGTAAACACAAATAAGTAATTGTAACGGTCAATGTCTTTTATAAGTAAGGTTAAAATGAATCAAGATAAAACATACTGATAGCAAAAGTAGAATTCCCGATGAGAGGAAGCACAAAAGTAAAACATTCCATGCAGGAATTTGCATAACTTTAGGAAGATCCTGTTTTAGGGCCACAAAAAAAGGTCCTAATCCACAAACTAGGAGGACTCATTGTGAGACCAACTCTTGGATTAATTCAGTTCCTATAAGTAACCAATTTGTATGACAATTTCAAGTTTATTATACTAGTAGTAATAGTCCAAACTACAGCACATCACACAACCTATAAAAAAAGTCTTAAAACATCAAAACCACATAAAGACACCCGAACAGTAACCACTTATAACAAGGAATCATAGCTTACTAATGTTTTATGGAGTAGAGCGGACAGAGTGCATGACCAGCAACTTTCCAAGAAACTGCATTTTCCAATTCCGTTTCTCATAACTGTAGCAGATCTGGTAGATGGCTAGGGCTTCATCTCTTAGCACAACTTCCATTCCATTCTCATTCCTCTTTCAAATAAAATTAAAGAAAATTAAAGTGTACAATTGATACAGAACAAAATTCAATTGGGCCCCGTGGTTCTATATTTATAATGAGATGGGAAGCTACAACATACACAACAAAATCAAATCAAAGTAACCAAACTTCAGTATGTAACAAAACATGCAAACCAATAACTAACTGCGGACTATGAGACAATGTAAACTTAAAGTTTCCTTCAAAATATGTTTCATAAAGTCTTACCTTGTAGTAAGTAACATAGAAACATGACATTAACTCACTCTGTATAGCATTTAACTATGCAAAATTAATGAATAGATTCATTACTCTCTTTGCAACCCTATAATAAGTTGTCGAGTTGAGCTATATGCATTTTGGGTTATCCTTTATGGGTATTTATTTTGGTCAAACAAGGACGAGAGTAAATTGCATAAATGAAATAAGTTGTACAGATTAGTGCATTAGTTAAATGGTTTTTCTGTAAGAAAGCAAGTTATACAGATTAGTGCCTTAGTGTTAAGATTTTATATGTATAGAAGTTTTCTGCTTGGCTTTCACTTTATATTCAAAGCTCAGGGTTACTTATAATAAGGAACTAGCGGAAAGCCACAAAAAGCTTTCATAAATCATTACTAATCATTACTTTGGAAAGCCACGAAGTAAATAACCATGACTAATCTAATAATAATATAAATGTCAAGCACAAACATAGGCCAACAAAAGCTTTCATAAATCATTACATTTCTCCATCCAAATAACAGTAGACTCATGTCAAGATCCAAAGTATAGACTCATGGTCACATCCCTTGCACAAACCTAAGGCAACAAAAGCTTTCATAAATCATTACATTTCTCTATCCAAATTACATTTCTCTATCCAAATTACATTGATCCTGTCTGTATACAGTCAAGAGCACTCTTGGAAACTAAATAAATAAATAAATGGAAACAAGAGAAATCAGATATTAGAACCTTGTAATACCTAAGATTGTGATATAATTTTCATTTTACAAAATTGGAATCATTATTATTATAGGAGGGAAATTGTTTTCAGTACACCTGCCTGTCTATTTCCTAAGCATGATTCACCTATTTAAAATGGACAAAACTCTTATGAGACACAACACCTAAAGTGATGTGTATTACTAAAAGAAATGTGAAATACTTGAGCCCTGCATTATTCTAAACCATCTAAAGAAGGCTCCAAAGGACCATCGCCATTGGAAACCTCATAAGAATTTCCAAAAGATATTATGTAAAATGAGTGAAAGGTCTAGGATTTGTAGTTTGGGAGAGGTCTTTGATGACCCTCTAGCTAAAAGTGGAAGAACCTATAAAGGATGATTAATTTGGGTTACCAAAATACCATCTTTTTTCTTCTCCATCATGGATTAACAAGAAACTAAGACATCAATCAATACTTAAAAGGCGCTTCAGGATGGAAATATGAGTCTATAACAAACAATAGTCAAATCACATGAAGACAACTGGCTTTTGCTAAAAAAGAGACTTGGAGATTAAATAAACAGCTCTCAAACAATCAATCAAGTTAAAATAGCATATGTAGATTCCTCATTGTCTTTGTACTCTCACAAGGGTCCCTCTTACCTTGTGGTTCCAAGGCAAGAGCTCCAATGGGTCCCGAATTTCATGAAGGATAACACCAAAGGACTTTGAATATGAATTGTTGTGTTAGCATATTATTGTCTCTTTATAGACTCTAATACTCGACACATCTCCAAGTCGATTAGATGCTCTCACATAGATTTAGTTCCTTGTATTTTATGACCCTACTATTTATAAATCAATTCCATCTATCCATCCATCTAAGTTTTAGGCTCCTGTATTGGATCCTGAATGTTGGAAGTTTGGCAAATGCCTGCCACCAACTTAGAAACCAGTTATCTCCTGTACAAGTCCCATTGGCCACTGGTGTTTCCGATGCCCACAAGATCAAAGTAGACGCTCTTATCTCCATACTTGGCTGCAAAATCACTGCACCTAATGACCCAATTCATTCAAACAGATCATTAAGAGAGAGACTCATTAAATTGAAGATTTCACAAAGTTTTCTTTTTCTTCTTCTTTTGGCATTTGGATAGATATATTCCACAAAGTTTGACAATCTTTTTATGATCAACCCAATCCCCTCAATTAGGTCTTTAGATTGGTAAGCACCCAAGGTCAACATATGACTAAGGAAAAAGATAAAACACTCAACCCATAGATCCGGGGTTGTCTCAACAAGAGAGCTCGTAAAGAAAGAGTGGCAAATTCTTAGACCCTACCACCAATCTACCCAGCCCTCTTCCTTTATTCGGGCTTGCAATCCACAAATGCCAAAGATCAAAAACATGGCAAGCAAAAAATTGTCAAAACATCAAAACAAGTGTTGGGCTCAAATATGAACTGAATATGAACTAAAGTTTGCAAACTGATTGGCCTTCAAAAAAAAAAAATTGTCCAGAGAAAGCTTCTCTGCTGGCTAGTCATAACATACATTTGCCATGATGAAGTATCCAAAACCGATAAAAACGCAGACACAACAGACAAAACCTAATATGACAATGAATTTCAAGCGTATGCCACCATTAACGTATAATAGGAACTGAAGGGCTGATTGACAAGAAAGCCCATCTCATGCCCATGCCATTCGCAATGAGCAAAGAAGGAGCCATTTTCCTTTTCCCCCACATAAGAAACTGTTTGGTAATTTGGATGGCATTATATATTTCATATATTGAGGCTACCAATTCCACTAGAATTGGATTGGAATCGCCTTGGGGAAAATCACAAGATAAGGAGACAACTTTTGGTGACTTTTCAAATCAGGACAAATAAAAATATGGTTTTCAAAATGGGCCTTAAAATTTTCCAAACTTAAGTCTCAAATCAGGACATCCGGGGCATGGCCTGAGGAAGTTTGTGTGTAACTAGTACCTAAGCCCCAAAGATAACTCTATCGATCAAAAAAGCCATCCATGTAGCTCAAATTGTGAGCAGTAGTATCCATTTTTGTGATCGTTATTTGTTTCTGGGTGTGGCCAGTGGCTTTCTTTTCCCAAGTAGCCAATAGAAAATCCTGACCTGATCGATACATATCTAATGAGAAAGGTAACAAATGTACAGGAAAACGTATGTATATTTATAGTGCTATCGTCTCCTTATGGTTCTATCATGCATGCCCTCAGACCCATATGATGTACAACTCAACAAGTCTAATAGATGTGCTCCTGCTTCCTTCCTGCACCAGCACCATCGCCATCCAAAAATGGTCTTCCAGTTCCATGTCTATCAGATTCACACCCCCAACGACACTATAGCAACCATCTTTATCCATATATTTGAACTGAAGATGAAGAGAAAGGAAAGAAAAGAAAGACATTCCTTTTCCCCCACATAAGAAACGCATAGCAATTTTTTAGCAAAACGCCCAAATTTTCTAAATTAAAGAAACCCAAATCCAAAAAGTCTACAAAATCAGCCCTAATTCCCATCTTTATCCATATACTTGAGAACCCCAAAAGTCAAAAGCATGAGACTCTACCTTTGGATTTTCGCAGTGAGCAAAGAAGTGTTAGGGATTTTGTGTATTGCAATTTGATGGATGCATTATCATTTTAGCATCTCATGATTTTTCACACAAGCATTGAGTTAAATATCTTGAAATCTGATTTTCTACATGCACGGTTTTTAAATATTGTAAATCTTATAGTTTGTGCATGTTTTGGATTTAAATCTTGGATGAATTTGTTTTTGAAAAGAATTTTTACAAATCAAGCTAGCCTATGTTTTAAAGTTTCAAATTATATTTGGCTTTTTATGTTTCATGATTTTAAAAGCACTTAGATGATTTAAAATCACGTTTCCAAGCTTGGTTTAGTGGCCCAAAAATCCCTACATAAAAATACTTTGAAATGTGCAAAAGTTGGGATTTTAGCCACACTGTCGGTTAGCATGTCGGTCAGGTGTCGGCTAACCGACCATGGTTCAGAAGCTGACCGAAAGCCTCTCGGTTAGAATTCCAGAGAGCTGTTTTCTAAACAAAATTATACTGTCGGTCAGCATGTCGGTTCTTGTCGGTTGACCCACACCTGCACAATAGAAAATTTCTTGACCGTTGGAATCTGACCGTTGAGGTGTCGGTTGACCGACAACAAGCTGTGGGTCGACCGACAAGGAGCCGTTGGACCACTTTTTCTATAAAAAGAAACTCATTCCTTAGCCATTGGTGATGATCTTTGAAGCCCTTCTTGAGGCATTTTGAAGTAAAAGAAAGGGAATCAAGCTAAGGAAGGCTAATGGTCATTAAGGAAAGCTAAAGCTTGGATTAATAAAGTTAAACCACCAAGTAAGCCTTGCCTTTTATTAATCATTGTTTTATGCTTTGTTAAACTATTGGTAAATGATTTTAGCATATAAACTATGATGTGTTGAATCCTCTACTTCCTTAATCTTTGATTTAAGTCTTTGGATTCTTCACCTTGATTTCAAAACAAGTTTGTTTTAAATACTTTATAAAACATGTTATGTTAAAACCTTTGATTTGTTTTATAAACATGTTTCATTAACTTGTTTGAATCATCTTTGTTGTTTTCATTCATATTTATCTTTAGTTAAACTTTCATTTTGAAAACATCATTGCATATGCATCACATGTTTAAGCTAAATTAATTTCATACAACTTGTGTCATTTTGATTTACATAAATCATTAAAAAGTTTGTATTTTATACATGTGATTTGCATTACACTTCAATCAAATCTTTTTATGTGTATTAAACTTTTAAATGCTTTTAGCATAAATTGATTGAGCTTTCATTTTCAACTTGATTGAAGTAATTGTTAGATATCGCGATCACTGAGAGGGGGGGGGGGGGGGGTGAATCAGTGATTCTTTAAAAACAGGTCCAATTTAACAACAAAAGCAAATCAAATCACAAAGGACACCAGATTTAACGTGGTTCACCGAAAGGCTACGTCCACGGTTCAAAGACTGTCCGAACACCAATCCGGAACAGATCTGAATCTATTTAGTCGCACCAACGACAAAGAGCATCAACCCTTAGTTTCAGATAGCACCAACTATCTAGGAAGCACCTACTCCCTTTAGTTTCAGATAGCACCAACTATCTAGGAAGCACCGACTCCCTTTACAATTTATCTGCACCAACAGATAGGATCACCAAACCCCAGACACCAAGCACCAACTTGATGTTCTACAGAATAAGAGTAGAAACCTTTTTCTACAGCCCTTCCCCTCTACAATCTCTCTCTCTCTTAATCCCTTATAAATTGAAATTAAAGTATAAACAGAGAGACACTTATCTTATGGACGAAACATCATCTTCAAGAGCACATCCTCGTCCACACTTGCTATAGAAACTTGTAACAAGATAGCACACAGCAACAGCACTCTCTTCTCTCCAAAACTCTCTTTTCTTCTCTTTTCTCTTCTCTTCTATCTCTCTTCTTGTCTTGTTAAAAACGAACCAAACATGCCTTTATATAGGTTATAGTAACCCTTAAGAGTGTTCAAAATAGGCTACAATTCGTTTAGAAAGAGTCCCAAACGAAATAGATAAGAATGCTGAATTTTCGTGCAAGACTTCTGTTTCTGCGCAACTCTGGTTCCCGTGCTCGGTCGACATCCTGCTGTCTTCGGTCGACATCATACACAGTCTGGAAACAGATACCTGACGTGCTCGGTCGACATCCTGGGGTCCCGGTCGACCGACGACACACTGTGTCACGAAAATAACTGGGAGCTAACTGAAACTTTTTCTGCAGGTCTCTCTTGCTCGGTCGACCGCATGGGGTGCCCGTTCGACCGCACACTCTGCTTCAGGAATTCTGAATTCCTGAACTGTTTCAACTCTGATTTTTCTTTTAAGCTCTATCAACACCAACCTATTAACATCATGCTTGTGACAATGTGTTGACAATAATTCCAACTCAAAATGATGCTTGAGATATTAATTTCTTCAATTCTTCAAAAGACTTCTCAAGTCATCTCAAATTCCAACAATCTCCCCCTTTGGAATTGTTGGCAACACTTTTGGAACTTCAACACTTAGAAACTAGTTGATCTTCATGACGCTTCTTCAGAACCATAGTCTCCCCCTGTCTTAATAGAATCAAGATCTCTAACACTCTTGATACCAATCTCCCCAAAGTTATCATATCATAACTTCTTCTAAGCATAGCTTTCTCCTAGCTTAAGTCTTTCTCCCCCTTTGACAACAAGTCCAAAGGGACCAACGAAGGAGCGTATAGGATATTCAAGGAATACTTTGCTCCCCCTTTCAAGCACAACTCCTAAGGATTAGGAGAGTGAGTAACTCCTAATTTTTTTCGGAGATACTCGAAGACTTCCTTTGGCAGAGGTTTTGTGAAGATATCAGCAACTTGCTCAGTAGTTGGGACATATTCCAACTTTACCTCACCATCTGCAACCTTTTCCTTGAGAAAGTGATAGCGAATTGCTACATGCTTCATTCTAGAATGTTGAACAGGATTCTTGGAGATGTGAATTGCACTTGTGTTGTCACAGAGGATCGGCGTAGGATCCGTTGTCGGAACTCGTAGATCAGAGAGCATTTGCCGCATCCATAACACTTGTGTACAACAAGTTGCCGCTGCAATATATTCCGCTTCCGCTGTAGAAAGGGATACTGAATCTTGTTTCTTACTGTGCCATGCCACCAACCTGTCACCGAGATAGAATGCACCACCGCTTGTACTCTTGCGATCATCTATACATCCAGCCCAATCGGCGTCAGAGTATGCAACAAGAGTAAATGATTTGCCTTTAGGATACCAAATGCCAAGCTCCATGGTACCTTTCAGATATCGAAATATCCTTTTTACTGCTGTGAGGTGCGTCTCAGTTGGTGATGCTTGAAATCGAGCCACCATACATACTGCTTGCAGAAGATCCGGTCTTGTAGCAGTCAAATAAAGCAAGCTTCCTATCATAGAACGATAAGTGGTGTGATCAACGGACGAACCCTTATCATCTTTGCTTAGCTTTGTGTTCGTTGTCATTGGTGTGCTCACTGGCTTGCTGTCTTCCATGTTAAATCGCTTCAGCATTTCCTTGATGTATTTCATCTGTGATATGAAGATACCATGTTTCAGCTGCTGAACTTGTAAACCGAGGAAGAACTTTAGTTCTCCAAGCATTGACATCTCAAATTCTTTCTTCATCTCTTCAGCGAAATTCCTGCACATTTCTTCATCGTTGCCACCAAAGATTATGTCATCGACATAAACAATGACAACCAGCTGTTTGCTCAACTCCGTTTTGACATAAAGATTGCTATCAACCAGTCCTTTTCCAAAACCGATCTTGCGGAGATATAGGTCCAGCCTTGCATACCACGCCCTTGGCGCTTGTTTCAGCCCATAAAGAGCCTTTTTCAACTTGCACACTAGGTCTGAATTTTTGCTAATAGGAAAACCATCAGGTTGCTCAATGTAGACCTCTTCTTCAAGTAATCCATTCAAGAAGGCTGACTTTACATCCATCTGAAATATTTTGAAGGTTTTGTATGCAGCCAATGCAAGAAACATACGAATGGCTTCCAGACGAGCCACCGGTGCAAAGGTCTCTTCAAAATCTATGCCTTCAACTTGAGCATAGCCTTTACAAACCAACCTTGCTTTGTTTCGTATGACCTGACCATCTTCATTCAGCTTATTCCGAAAGACCCATTTAGTACCAATAACATTCTTATCGGTAGGTCTAGAGACTAGTTCCCATGTGGAGTTCTTCTCAATTTGCTCCAACTCCTCATGCATAGCTTTCAACCAACTTTCATCGAGACTGGCTTCAGCCACAGTCTTGGGTTCAATGGTGGACACAAGTGAGTAATTGCTAACTACACTTTGTCTTGTTTTAACACTGACCTCATGATCTCCAATGATTTGATCCTTAGGGTGTTGCTCTACCCAAGTGCTTTTCTTTCTAGGTGTAGCATTCTCTGAGTCATCCTTTGATTTCTCAGAATCATTAGGTTTAGCCACTTCATCATCAATCTCACTCGAGTCCTCATAAACGGGACTGTCATAATGAGTTCCATTCTTTGATTCATAGTTTTCATCAATTCTAACATCGGCACTTTCTATAATTTTTCTGGTCCTTTTGTTAAGACATCTGTAAGCCTTACTAGATGAGGAATAACCCAGAAATATACCTTCATCAGCTCTTTCATCAAATTTGCCCGGATTTTATTCAAGACGCTTGATGTAACACTTGCTACCGAAGACTCTGAAGTGCTTGACTGTTGCTTTTCGCCCAAACCATAGCTCATAAGGAGTTTTGTCTTCATGTGGCCTGATCAAGCATCGATTCTGAATGTATACAGCCGTATGGATTGCCTCCTTCCAGTATTTGTCAGCTAGCTTGCTCTCAGTTAGCATTGTACGAGCCATCTCTTGAACGGTGCGATTTTTCCGTTCCACAACTCCATTTTGCTGTGGAGTTCTAGGGGCTGAATACTGTCTTTGAATGCCATGGTGCTCACAATAGTTAGTGAACTCTTCAGATGTGAATTCACCGCCTCGATCAGACCTTAAAATCTTGATACGTTTTCCAAGCATATTTTCAACCTGTGCTTTAAACACTTTAAAACGATCAAGTGCTTGATGTTTATGCTTAAGAAACAATACCCATGTCATACGAGTATAATCATCAATGCATAACATAAAATACTTATCTCCATTGGTGCTTTGAGTTCGCATCGGTCCACAGAGATCAGTGTGCACTAGCTCAAGAGGTTTCTTTGAATGATGCTCCTTTGTCTTGAACATTACCCTCGTTTGCTTTCCCTTTTGACAAGAATCGCAAATGGGGTTGGAAGGCTTTTCAACTGTAGACATACCTCTGACAGCCTTTGAATTGCAAATCTTTGACATGTTATCAAAGTTTAGATGCCCAAGGCGTTTGTGCCACAACCAACTTTCCTCTGTCCGACTCATCAAGTAAGTCTTTTCAGCTCCATCTGACAATGTATAGAGATTTCCAGCAGTCCTAGATCCAGTAGCCACTGTTTTGCCGTTGCTACTCTTCTTGATAGCAAAACCATTCTTAGTGAAGACAACTTCGTGGCCTTTGTCACAGATTTGGCTCACACTAAGCAAGTTGTGTCTTAGGCCAGACACATATAAGACCTCGTCTGATCTGATCTTGTTTGCCTTTAGCTGAACAACACCTTTTCCGCAGATTTTGGCACCATCATTGTTACCAAACTTCACTGATCCGCCTTCATAGTGCTGTAATTTGACGAATTTTTCCTTATCACCTGTCATATGGCTTGAACAACCACTATCAAGGACCCATGGTGCTGTCTTCTTTTGTGCATTGAATGCCGTTTGCACAATGAGAGATTCTTTGGAATTACCTTCCCTTTTCTTTGCCCTCCATGCCTTAACTAACTTGGATTTCTTTTCAACCTGAAATTGGTTAGCAATAGGCAACCTACAATCCCTAGCCAAATGTCCATAATTATGACACATATAGCACTCAATTTTGTGGCTGTTTAGGATTGAAAAAGGATTCCTAGTCACAAATGGGCTGTTTCTAACATAGAATTTGCAATCAGCTCTTTTATGTCCATATCTATTACAATGATAGCAATAACCATAGAATCTGAACATTCTTCCTTTCTTAGGTGGCTGGTTAAACTCCACAAACCTTTTCTTATTGTCCATCTCAATACTAGGCTGAATTTGATGCTTTGTAGCCTTGAGAGGTATGGCACTTTGTTTCATAAACAAAGAAGATGCAGCTTTAGAGGACTCTCCGGTTTCAAATCCAATACCAAATTTATTGTGGAAGGGCTTTTGAACTTTCAGAATTTCATTGAGTTTCATTGTCCCTTCAATCGCTTGGAGTGCTTTGAGTTTTCGGCTACTTTCCAAGTTTTCAGCCTTTGCTCTAGCGATTTCAGTTTCAAGTTTCATAGCCTCTTCCTTTTTGATACTTATTTGATTTTGAAGGACTTCCACCATTCTTTTATATTCTTCAACTTGAGTTTTCAAAGCAATAATTGAACTTTCAGATTCATGAAGAAGTTTCAGATTTTTCTTACTTGTTTTTCGTTCCATGCTAAGCTCCTCAAGTGCGGCAATGAGTTCTTCTTCGAGATTGACCTCAGCCTCCTCTTCCTCTTCCGGCTCTTGCTCCTCTTCTTCTTCAACGGTAACCATGAAGAGAGCTTCAGTTGCCTCGGCTGATTCATCATCGTCTGACGTTTCAGACGTGCTGTCATTATATTGACTGATGAAGCTTTTTGCTTTGCCCCTCTTTCTGAAATTTTTCTTCCACTTACTCTTATCAACATAAGAGTCATCATCATTATTTTCTTTCAGCGGACACTTCGCAGCAAAGTGACCAACACCGCCACAATTGAAGCATTTAAAGGGTAGCTTCCCTTTGTACTTTCCATTGCTTCCTTTCTTCAGCTTTCTAACAAATTGAGCCTCAAGCTCATCATCATCAGTATCAGAATCATGACCAGCAGTCTCTTTTCCCTTTTTCTGAACTTTGAAGGCCGCTTCTCTATCAGATGAAGACGTCTTACCTATGCGCATCTCATAGGCAGTGAGTGAACCATGCAACTCATCCATGGAAAATTCATTCAGATCCTTGGCTTCTTCTATGGCTGAGACTTTTGAATCAAACCGGGGAAGAAGAGATCTTAGAACCTTTTTGACGATGACTGGTTCTTTAATCTCCTCCCCTAGTCCACGAATGTCATTCGTGACTTCATTCACTCGTTGCAAGTATGAGTCAACATTCTCGCTTTCCTCCATGCGAAGAGATTCAAATTGAGAGCGATGGGTTTGCAATTTTGCTTCTTTGATCTTCTCATCTCCTTCATGAATGCTTTTCAACTTGTCCCATATTTCCTTGGCTGTTTTGCATGCAACTACTTTGACCAGCTCGCTGTCCACAAGGCCACTAAAGAGTGCATTCTGCGCCTTAGAGTCGTTGTCTGCTAACTTCTTTGTTGCAGCATCATTGGGTACAATGGCAATATTGTAGCCGACTCTGACAGTCTCCCAGACATCATAGCCAAGTGACTTAATGAAAGCCTGCATTTTGATATTCCAGAAGGAGTAATTAGAACCATCAAACAAAGGTGCTTTCTTATTCCCTGTATTGGTTGCCATGTGATTTGACAAGAGATCACCCTTAGCGTGTTAAGCTTTTCAAGGGAACCTTACGCTCTGATACCAATTGTTAGATATCGCGATCACTGAGAGGGGGGGGGGGGGGGGGTGAATCAGTGATTCTTTAAAAACAGGTCCAATTTAACAACAAAAGCAAATCAAATCACACAAGGACACCAGATTTAACGTGGTTCACCGAAAGGCTACGTCCACGGTTCAAAGACTGTCTGAACACCAATCCGGAACAGATCTGAATCTATTTAGTCGCACCAACGACAAAGAGCACCAACCCTTAGTTTCAGATAGCACCAACTATCTAGGAAGCACCTACTCCCTTTAGTTTCAGATAGCACCAACTATCTAGGAAGCACCGACTCCCTTTACAATTTATCTGCACCAACAGATAGGATCACCAAACCCCAGACACCAAGCACCAACTTGATGTTCTACAGAATAAGATGTAGAAACCTTTTTCTACAGCCCTTCCCCTCTACAATCTCTCTCTCTCAATCCCTTACAAATTGAAATTAAAGCATAAACAGAGAGACACTTATCTTATGGACGAAACATCATCTTCAAGAGCACATCCTCGTCCACACTTGCTGTAGAAACTTGTAACAAGATAGCACACAACAACAGCACTCTCTTCTCTCCAAAACTCTCTCTCTTTTCTTCTCTTTTCTCTTTTCTTCTATCTCTCTTCTTGTCTTGTTAAAAACGAACCAAACATGCCTTTATATAGGTTATAGTAACCCTTAAGAGTGTTCAAAATAGGCTACAATTCGTTTAGAAAGAGTCCCAAACGAAATAGATAAGACTGCTGAATTTTCGTGCAAGACTTCTGTTTCTGCGCAACTCTGGTTCCCGTGCTCGGTCGACATCCTGCTGTCTTCGGTCGACATCATACACAGTCTGGAAACAGATACCTGACGTGCTCGGTCGACATCCTGGGGTCCCGGTCGACCGATGACATACTGTGTCATGAAAATAACTGGGAGCTAACTGAAACTTTTTCTGCAGGTCTCTCTTGCTCGGTCGACCGCATGGGGTGCCCGGTCGACCGCACACTCTGCTTCAGGAATTCTGAATTCCTGAACTGTTTCAACTCTGATTTTTCTTTTAAGCTCTATCAACACCAACCTATTAACATCATGCTTGTGACAATGTGTTGACAATAATTCCAACTCAAAATGATGCTTGAGATATTAATTTCTTCAATTCTTCAAAAGACTTCTCAAGTCATCTCAAATTCCAACAGTAATCACACACACACTTCATGAGCATTCATCTTTGCATTACTTAGAGTGTTGTGTGAGTTAGCTTTACACTTTCATATCCGCCTATTTAAGAGGCAATTAAATTGAGCTTAAATTGTAATCTCTTAGAGTGTTTTGTCATGACACTTTCTTTGAGAGAAATCATTTGCTTGTAAGGTTATTGCTTAGCCATATAAAAGCATTGTGTATAGGTTGTTGTTTAGCCTAAGAAAAACAACATTGTAAGGTTATTGCTTATCCTTGGAAAGCATATTGTAGAGGTTATTGCTTAGCGGCCTTTTGAAAAGCATATTAGTGGAAATCCGGTGGGGTGTTGAGTCACAAGCCGGCAGTGGATGTAGGCATTGAGGCCGAACCACTATAAATCCTTGTGTAGTGGTGATTGATTTGTGGTGATTGTTTTGTTTATGCTTCCGCATTTTATATGTTAATCATCACATGTGACTAGTTTATTTTAAAGAAATTAAAATTGGCCATAATTAGTCATTAAGTGTAGATCACCCTATTCACCCCCCCTATAGGGTTAGGATCCCTTGGACTTTCAAGAAGGATCTAGAGAAACAGGAACTCTCTCTCCTGTCTCGAGATGCAGTGAGGGTCGTCTTCAATGGGGTGGAGGAACTGGCCTGGGCTAGGGGGTTCTTCTCTTATGAGATCCAGTCTTCTCTGACGAGATCTCCAGCGAAATCGCTGCGGCTCAGATGCAGGTTGAGGAACATCCAAGACGTTGATGATTTTGAGCAGCAAGATAGTCGCAGAAGAGGAGGGAACGGGAGAGAAATGGAGAGGGAGGGAGGGAGGGAGATAGCGATAGAGAGGGAGAGGGAGAGGGAGGAAGAGAGAGCAGGAGAGGGAGAGGGTAGAGCGCGGGAGGTATAAGCGTGCGCGGAAGCAGGGCAGGAGCGGGGAAAAATTAAAGGGGGAAGGGAAAAATTCTTTTCGGTGGGCTGTAGAAATTGAATTAGCCACCATTATTAAATCAAATACAATTAATATAACACTTTAAAATCAATGTTAACACCCATAAAACGTTAGGAAACTAGTTACACTTAAAAACTGTTACTTACCAAAAACCATGAACGTTACTAATATTCTATTTTAGTGTAGTGTTTTAAATACTTTTAGGTTGCATGTGTGATTTTAGCTTTGATGAGTTTTCATGTACATTGCATGGGGCATATTGAGTACCTCGATTTTCATGTTTGGGCCCAAACCACCCGGACTCAACTCGACCCATATTCAGACCCATTTCCTGCCAAGACCCTTTCCCCAGATTATATTAAACCATATGGGTTTGAATGCAAAGGGACCAAAATCTACTCTTTAAAACCCAATAACCGTTTCTCTCTTTCTCTCTTATTCTCCCTTTTCATTTTCTCTCCAGCTGAGAGAGCTGTCCTTCTTTTCCTTTTTCCAATTCTCTCCTAATCAAGGTAGGGACCGTTGCATGTAAAATATGAGGATCTCCTTTCCATCTTCTTCTTTATTTCATCCTCTACAAGCTTTCTTCCATCTTATTTGAGCTTCACCAATTTCATTGGTAAGAAAGTCTCCAACTTATGTCTCATCTTGCTTATACATGTCTATTAGGACCCAATTGAGTTGCATCCATCATGTTGTTTATCTTTCATTATTGCATTTCACCATTGAAGGCCGGTTTAGAGTGAACTAGCAATTTGGGGATTTTGCAAAAAAATTGAGTCAAAGAGAAGAAATGATTGGTAAGCACCAAATTAAGGCAAGTAATGAATATATGCATGTGATTGATTCATTGATTGAATAGTAGTAATCTTTTTAATGTCAAATTCAGCCTTTTTTATTGAATTAGATGGATAATGTAAAATGGGTCTTCTTACAATGGTTTTCCTTAAGATAGGTTTCTTAGTTTTGGTATGTGAAATGAATGGAATGGAATGCATATGAGCAATGGAGGCTCAATTTGTGTTTGAGATAGTTTAGGGAATGGTTTGGAAGTGTTTAAATAAAAAATGGGATTTGAAATGACTCGGATAGAGCCATTGAAGGCTCTGCAAGCAGGGAGTTCGGTCAACCAACCTGGAGTTCGGTTCATATAACAAATACAGAAAAAATGCAGAAAATGGAGTCCGGTTAACCGAACTTTGTGAGTTCGGTTAATAGACACTCGCTGAACTTGACCAAACTGCTTCGGTTAGAAGAGCTGAATGGCCTTTTGCTTCCAGACTAAATTTTGTCAGTTGGTGATGAACCGAACTCGGTCAATCGACAGGTAACCAAACCCTATATGGTTCCTTTTTAACCATAGATGAGGTTTTCTTTACTTAGACACATATGAAATTTGTCTTGGTCAACCTTGAGGATGAATGGGATATATACACTAAATCTATAAGGTTTTAGGAAATGGAAAGACCTTGTAGGTCCATAGAAACGGAATCCTTAACCATTTATCATAGTCTAATGGAAATTACAACACATGAGAAACCTTGGGCTGAGGTCATCTCATGTGCTTATCTATTTCATTTAGCACTTCACCATGGGTGTTAGTTTAGAGAATTTGGTGTACATCGCACACATACATGTGACACCAATGAAATGTAGCATGTGCATCGAATTACCTAAAACTACATCGTAATGGACGGTTAGAGACGGCGGGTAATTAGGTTAGGGATGGCTAGTTAATATCGTCGATTCCATTAATCCAAATGCATTTGCATAATGATATTGACTTTATTATTGCCCTCAAATATTCAATTAATTGTTAATATGCATTACTCGTATTATTCGCAAATTGTTATTGCCATTGTCTTATAAATGTTATCGTACATTGATATGTTATTCGAATGGAGCAAGTATATGATTCGATTTGATTGGAAATGATTGAAGTTTATAGAATGAGAATAAATGGTTACTATTAGAAATTATTGAGTAGAAATTTAAAGTCTTATTACAGTTTATTAATGGTTTGGCACTACTTAGCATCGGCCATATGAAACACGACGGGGTTGAAGTTTGGTTTAGTGTGCGTGAATTTCGTTGTGCAGTAGGTAGTATGGAGCATCGGAACTCTAGAACCGTGTAGCTAGGAGAACCTTTGGCCAGGTCACTGGTGACATCCCAATATGATTCGTTCTCCATCAGAGAGGATGAGCAAAATGTAGCAGCAAACTGGAAAAGTGAGTATTCGATTTATGATTCGAGAAAGCATGATTTATTCATAATGGACAATGTGCCTAGTTGACAATTATTTGACATCTTTTTAATCCTATGTCAATAATTTAAATTTAATATAACACGTGTTAATTCATAATTACTCATATATTGTTGAATCATCGTATTCATGGTGCTACACTTGGTGTCCTAGAGATACAGGAAACTGAGGAGGAGAATAAGCAGTCCCCCCCGATTAGAGTGAAGGAATTTAAGGTTGTCGGCTAGCTTTGACTGTCAAAGAATGTACAAGAGTTGTAACGATAGGTTTGGGATTAGATATTGCATCTTGCACTAGTTTATGATTATGCATGTTTCCATTGAGGTAAAGCATCTAATGGTTTTTATCATTAGAGTACTTTTGTATAATACATTTAAGGGATCTAAATTATTAGTCTAGTTAATGATAATTGTAAGATGTATTATTGGGACTTTAATGGACTATTCAAGCTTTGATATTATTGATGTATAGGCTTCCGCACATTTAAAAGTACATTGACAGGTGTTAGTGAGTAATCCTCATATGTGCAAAGTGGAATTTCCTCATTCGTAGATTCGGACTTGGTCCGGAATAGGTGCGGATTCATGGGAGTACGCTTGTCCCACCTCGGGAACCACCCTAATTGGGGAATTCTCGGGCCCGAGATGTGACACTAGTCAATAAAATAATGTATCTATGTATGTATGATGGGGAGAGAAATTGATACTTGCAAGGGGCACCCACCCATGACCCATCATCCATCAATGCAATGCAAGGTCGAAAGACGACATCGACATAGAATGCCTGCTACGTACACTCTCCTCAACAATGCACCATGACCTTTTCTCTACAAACCACCAAGCAGCGATGCCTCTCCTTCTTCCTCTTCTACTATAGTTGTTGTTGCTGTTAATACACAAACCATCGACCTTTGGTCTACCACGGCCTAAAACCTTATCCACACAAACACTCTCTTAGAGGTTAAATAAACATACATTTAGAGGCTGATTATCGTAGGATGCATAGGACTAAGGCCTTATTAGTGATTGCAAACAAATGTATGTATGCATCAACGTTACACATGTAAATGGGTGTAAACAATTGATCCCAAAGATTATATTTTAGTAATAGGCGAGGATTACTTGAGGAAGCCGTGGATTCAAGAATTCTTCGCTAGTGTAAATTTGAGGAGTCCTCATTGAGACTTTATATAGCTGAAGATTTCACATCCATGTTGATGCATGTCGCTGAGAAAAATCGGCATCGGTACATAAATCCTCAAAACTAAGAATTTAAAATCCTATGGGACATGTTCACTTCATATACGAAAATCCTCAAAAATGTGGTTTTCTAATGGCCTAAATCCTTGATGATCAATAATTACCAGACTTGGATTTTCCAAATCCTCGAGAAAAATGGTGAGGACTCCTTAGGATTTGGTTGCTAAGCATGACCTAAAAACAAGTGACTTCCTCAATGAGAAAGGCTAGCTACAAATAAAGTTACAATCTTTTCCATCTTATAAAAAAGTAAAAAGACTAACGGCTTGTTTGGCAAATATTATGTATTTGAAATAGATCTGCATGAAACAAGTTTGTTTCAAATGGGCATGTTTGAAATAGATGTTTTAGGAATTGTCGTGTTTGTTAACACATTAAAACCGATTGAAATAGACTTTTTAAAATTAATAGTTAAAAGTTTTTCGTGAATTTCTTGAGATGCACGAGGAATCAAGCTTTGAAATTTGACCGCATAGCAGTTTCTAGCCTTCCAAAAAGGTTAAACGATTTTGATCTTGTATTTAGGGCCCACAAAGTAAAAAAAAAAATCAAATTAGTCTGGCTGAAATTTGGGCTCATGGTCGTGTTTGGCCTTCTGAACAATTCCTACAGTTTGGATCATGACTTACAGTCTTAAAAGTTAAAAAAAGGAGTAAAAGCGGATTGCCTATGGACCAATTCAAAACCCTTCATTGAGCACATGATACATCAATGGTTGACAGCTTTTTGCCAATTTCTTGAGATCATGACGAATTAAGTTTCAAAATTTGACCCCATAATAGCTTTTAGCCTTCCAAAGAGATCTAACGGTTCCAATCTTGTGTTTGGGGCCCACAAAGTCCAAAAAATAATATCAAATTAATCACATTTTTTCGCAAATGTCTCGAGATTGGTGGTCATCCAACGGTTGAAATTTGGGCTCATAGCTGCATTTGGCCTTATGAACAATTCCAACGGTTCATATTGTGACTTACCATCACAGAATTAGAAGAAAGGAAAAACGGACTGCCCTTAATGGACGCCCAAAACATTGTTCACCCTCATCTCTTTCCACTTCCGACCTTAGTGTTCGTTTAATATCTTCCCCTTTTCATGCAGATTTGAAACAAAGGTAATAGGGGTGTAACGGTTCAGTTAACCGTTCATTTTGGGAGAACCGTTAACCTAACGGTAAATTATTGTTTTTAGTTTTAAAAACAATAACCGTAACCGTATCCAGAAAAACCGTTAAAATCAAAACCATGGTTAACCGTTAAAAACCGTAACCGAACTGTACCCAAAAAAATCGTAGCCGAACCATACCCGAGAAAATCATTAAAAGTCGTTAAAAATCATTTTGTCAAGTGTATACTTAAGTTCAGAATTATATTACATATTTCATTTAGGCCCTTTATTTATTTTTTATTAGTATAACAGTACGGTTAACCGTGTGCCGGTTAACCAAACTGCATTTTAGGGTTCGGTTCGATTAATAACCGCGAGTCAATACTGAAAACTGTAATCAAACTATGAAGTGCGGTTTTTCAATTTTTATAACCGTAACTGTAACTCAACCATTTTAACACGGTTATTAACCACGGTTCAGTTGGTTAGACGGTTCTCCGATTTTCTTTTACACCCTTAAAAGGCAATATTGTCTATATGCCAGTTGAAACAGACATGGAGACATGGGTTACCAAACACTCTAAAAGATGCTTCAAGCAATTTTAAGACAATAAGAGGCAACAAATAGATTTTCCAAATGGAACCTAAGCGCCATAACTTTCTCTCATAGTTAGCTTTGATCATTACTCAAATTAAAAAAATGCTACAAGATTTATAAAAACAGGCGTTACATAAAGGGAAAAAGGAGTTTAAATTCTTCTACTATATTGACTTTTCCCATTTTTCTTGTTTTAATAATGGAATATCTTCATAATTACACCTCATTGATTAAGAAGGTGGTGGTACAAAATTCTCCCAAGATAGGTTATACATTACACATCCCAAAACATTTAGTTTCATGTTTTAAATATTCATAATTTTCTAGATATACAAAAAAATTATATATGTAGTTTGAGTCTTCAACGTTTACTCATGTGAAAATGATGTGACAAAACAAATATGAAATTGTGTCTCCTATGTGTAAATTTCAATTAGTAACAATTCACGTACACAAATCTTACATATGTAAACTCCAATTCCATATCCCATGCATATATTTTAAACGACCACTTTTTTTTTGCTCAGTTGCAAATGGTATATTAAGAGAGGGAAGGAAAAATTGAAAAATAGCCCCTAAAAAGACAACAGCAAAGAGAACGAAAGAACTCAGCTCAACAGGCCAGAGCAAAACCCAAAAGAAAAATAATTACAATGGAGTATAAGCTCCCAAAAAATGATGAATATATGTGAGAGTTTGATCGAGGAAGGGGCCGATTTTAGCTGAATCTGTAGAAGCATTTTCGCTAAGGTTAAGGATGGCCCTTTTCCTTTCAAAACAAACCTCATTTCTGAACTTCCAAAGGGCCTGAATGGTCATAAAGAAAACCATAACAATGCCCTATTTAGCAGCCTTATCACAGGAGTTTGTAAGTGAATTGCATAACATGGACGCTGAAGTGAAGCGAAGTGGAGGGAGGTGAGCCGCAGCCAGGATCCAACCCTAAATCTCGGCAGTGAAAGGGCAAAAGAATAAATGATGCAGGTCATTTTCTTCATCCTTGCAACATAGAGAGCACTTAAAGCAAAGGCTAATGTCGAATCGCTGAGTGTTGCCAACAATTGGGGTTCTTCTGTGAAGAAGGTGCCAAGAGAATCAAGACAGTCTCGGGTTCATCCTAGAGCTCCAAACCATAGCTGTCTATGGTTTCGTGCAAGAACTGGATCGCACTATATTCCAGGCGTCTTTGAAAGAGAACCAGTTGTTAGGATTAAGAGACCAAATCATATCATCCTGGGAAGAGGGGTTAGTTAAATAGATTTAGCTCTAGAGAGGAAGGCAGCGACATGAGGTGGGAGATCAGTTGGGATTCTCCAACTACTTTCAAAGATGATATCAACTGCAGTTGAGGAAATTTCCATGCTAAAATAGAATTTCCAAGCCATATGTCAAACCACAGGTTAATGGAGTTGCTGTGGGTGCCTAAAAATCACGGACTTAATTAATGAAAGTCTGTAATCTCTCGGAGGCTCCCTGATGAGGTTAGTGTGCCCGCCCGAAACCTGAAAGGGAGAGAAAAAGAAGAAGACAATCGTCAGAGACCCTGGCTGTAGGCAGCACAAGGCCCTCCGATGCCTAAGTTAGTTCAGGGGGCTCAACAGTAGGGTGGAGGAAGAAGAAAGACAGAGTGAGGGCTCAAGAGTTGTGTGTTTGATACCTGTGGTTTAGGAGGGCTTCTCTATTTATAAAAGAAGCCTCGTAATGGAGGACGGCGAGGCCCACTGGATTGTCTTGTAGTTGGGCGACAGAGTCACGTCAGCCCATATTCTTTTAAATGAAACTCCCTTCCGCCCGCCATTCATTAATTGATGATCCGATTGGATGCGCCTTTCATTAAATAGCGGTCCAATCGGCCCACAATGCATTAAATGAGGGTCCAAATGAGGGTCCAATCGGGCCTCACCTTGTCTAGGCCTTTCGGCTGTAGTCCCATCGGGTTGTCGCCTGGAGCCTTGCCTTGATGGAGACGTATCCATTGGAAGCAGATCTACTAGGGATTCTGGGTGGCTGAGATGTCTTCTCTGTATCATCTGTGCGTGCCCATATCATGCATCTTTTGATGTGGCCCGTTCTCCGGTAATGCCTTGGCGGTTAGCGTCTGACTAGGCTAGCATGCTGGTACGGAACCGAGATGCGTGACCGAGGTTGGAGGGGATTGCTGCGATCAGACTTGACCGAGGTCGGCATTGGCTCGGTAACATGTGGCCCCTCGGCATCACTGCCTGGATATATGTTGCTGAGCCTGAGTCGTAATTAGTCGGTCATCTTTACCGGGGCTAACATAATCTCGGTACTTTTAGGAATGTCCCCACACAATTGCCCTTAGCTTTTGAGCTCTTAAGAGTTTCTCAACACTCTTTGAGGTCGGAAGCTACATGATGTGGGGGCACTCAGAGATCGGTGAAAGAGAGTAATGTCCTTGAGGACATTGATTGTGCTGTCGAGTTGCTATCTTTCCGGACCGTGGTGCTTTTCAAATTTCACCTCGGTTCTGGCTGATGACGTTTCACCCTTATCTATTGCCGTTCCACCTGCCCAATGCAATAAATGCTATAATGCGTTCAACGCAGAAGGTGTACCGTCGATGCTACGTGTCAACGCCGGATGGGTGGTTTAGATTCTTCAGAGGCGCATGCTCTGCGCTGAAGGGATGTGCACGGTACTCGAGGCCTCGCACATGTGTCCTTGGGATACGAAAAGGCGCTCTTCCTCCATTTATTAAAGCGGAGGCTAGGGCTCCCTTCCATTTCTACTTGCACTTTTGCCAGAAAATAAGAAGAAGAGGGTTTTACAACAGAAGAGAGTCTGCCTTGAGGAGGAACGCCGCTAGCATCGATCCGCCCTAGGCTCAGCCCTGCTCCTTGCTCATTCCGCTTCTGTAAGTCTTCCCTCTCTTCTTTGCCCTTCCTTTTTGTGATTCATACGTCGAGTCCCTAGGCCTTTAGATCTTAGGAAAACCATAGGAATGGGCGCTTATAGCATTTGGATAGAGAACGAAGGGTCTGTAGCCCAACTGAAGTCGGAGTATAAGATACCCGCTGATGTTTTACTCAAAGTGCCCCACCCTGCCTCTTATATTGACGACAACATTTACGATGGCTGGATGCCATTTCCCTTGATAGCCATTGTGGAGGGTGGAGTATGTTTTCCCTTCATCCTCTACTTAGGGATTGTCTCAGGGCGTGGAATCTCTACCCTTGCCAGTTGATGCCGAACGGCTATAAAATCGTCATGGGCACGGCAGTGCTTAATAGGGTTTTAAAAATCAACCTCGGCGTCCATGACATCGAGGACGTCTATGACCTCTGTAAGGCCCGTGACAACGCATACTATCTCCGGATTAGATCGGGCCGGAGTAGTTTTATCAACGCTTTGGAGGACTCGAGCAAGTATGCCGGGGACGACCGCCTGCTCGTTTCGGGCAATTGGGAGTTCAGCGACGATGAGCCCACGTCGAATAGGCTTTCTCGGATCCCTCGTCATCTCGGTGCTCCTCTAAGTAAATGCCACATCCCTACTCTGTATTTGCCCCTCTTCTTGTAATTTCGAGCTGACACCTGTTCTGTTTGTTGCACAGGTATCGCTGACAGGAGGAGAGAGGCCCATAGAGTCGGCTGGACTACGAACGAGGCCTGGCTCCGGGCCATAAGTGGTTATCACGGCCACGCCGATAAGTCGGCCTAGTCCCTTCTTGGCTACGACCCGAAGTATAACTCCTATTTCAAGAGGAAAGATGATCCGCGTTCGACCCTCGTATCCGTGGTGGAGGAAAGGGTCCGCCTAGACGGGACCGAGGCAAGCGACCGAGCTGCGTCCGGAGCAAGGGCATCTACATCTGAGCCGGAATCGGAGTAAATTCCACTGAAGAGGAGGGAGTCGCGCCAGTCGTCTCGGTCCCCTTCTTTGAGCTCGATAGAAGGAGAGATGGTAAGAAAGAAGCATCTGGCGTTGGACGACCTGGAACCTCTGGCACTTGGGGATCAGTCTTCTGAGGCGCCAGCAGACACAGCCGTCGGGGAGGTCCCTGCTCCCGTGCCGCCAGAGGTTCCCATGACTTCTAGCTATCCGGGCACTTTTGCTCCCGCGATTGTCTCCTACCCGTCGGCGGGCGACTCCGATTTACAGACGGTTGCCCCAGAGTTGAGGTCGAGTGCACAGGTTCGGAAGCGAGCTCCCGAGGCTGAGCTAGCGGAGGCTCGTTTCAGAAAGAGGGCCGCCCCTGTGGCCCCTGCTGAAGGGGGGTCTGGGTTGCTTTCAATGAGCCGACCGGACTCCTCTATACCTTGGAGGCCGGATCTGCTGTTGGAGGCTGGGAAGCCAGTGATGACTAAGGACCGAATTCTTCGGAAGGTCGACCCTGCTGTGCTCGGGGCGCTTGGGCGAGCCTGCGCCCTGCCGCTGGACATTGCTTATCTTGAGGATTTTGACGAAACCAAGCTAGGATTGGGGTGTTTATAGTCATCCCTCGCGGTAAGCTCATTCAGATCTTCCTCTTTCGTATTTTTTTGCCAATTTATTCCGATCTTGGTTTAGACCCTTAAGGCCTCATTTCTCTCGACAAAATGTGTAGAGGTGCATGGTCACCCTGGACCGGCTCCATAAGAGTGGCCCGGCGCTTGTCAGATTGGAGGCTGAAAAGAAAACTCTTGAGGGGAAACTGGCCGAGATGGCTAAGGCGTTGAAGCATGTGGAAGAGGTGAAGGACGGCTACAGGGTCAAGCTCGAGAAGTTCAAGGCCGAAGACGCCAAGCACACATCCGAGATCGAAGCCTTGAAGAAAAAGCTTTCTGAAGCCGAGGCCTCCTTAGAGGTTCAGAAGGCGTAGATGAATGACCTCGAGGCAAGGCTCCGATCCGGGAATGAACGGCTGGCCGAGCTCGAGAAGTTCAAGGAGGGAGCCGAGGCTAGGCTTGACGCGGAGTGTGACGCTGCTTTTGAGGAGGGAGCGGAGAGCGCATCGATGCACTACAGGGCTCAAGTCATCAAAGTGAGGGACGAGGCCTGGGCAGGAGCGTGGCGCGCGTCCCTAAAGGAAGCGGGGATTTCCAAGGGTCACCCCGCATTTAAAGATCCGCCCCGTATCCTGTCAAGGGACGTGCGCCGAGTTCCGCTCCTGTTGAATCTCTCGCGCCCAAGGCTCCTCCAGGGTGATAGAAATCTTGGAAGCTGCTGACCCTGAGCCTGTCCAGACTGAATCCGGTGCTGCCCCCGGTCTTGCGTCTTCTTGAAGATTTTTTCTCTTTTTGTACTTTTTCTATTTTCTTTCTGCCTTGGACGTAAAAATTGAATGTAACGACCGACTGTTGGAATGGAATCTTCTACTTTTGATCTTCACATTTTGGTGTCTTTTTTAGTTTTGTTTCTTGGTTCGGATGTTTGCAATCAGGGGTTTCGCCAAGTGTTTGGCTTTAAATTCCAAACCGGGTTTCTTACACACGAATCTTCTCGTGGCATAGCTGATCCCAATAACTGAGTAGTGGGAGCAGACTGGATTCACCTCGGGATCATTTGCGGTGGGCTCGGCATCGTAGCCGATACGGCCGCTGTAGCAATCACCGAGTTGGCTTGCCACCAGGCATGGTCTTGAACAAGTGCTTTTATCGAGGCATCATCATGGTATTTGCATCATTGGAGATCGTGGAAAATCTTCCGAGCGATCGTCTTCCCAAGGCCATAATGACGCTCTTCGATTCATGCAGGGGGTAAATCGACGGCATTACGTGTCATCATATGGACAGTCTTGAAAAGACGCACGTCGCCTCAAAGGAGACGCATGCAGCTTTTGATGCGGTATGGCGGGATGCCTAACACGTGTATCTGCGGGCTTGGGAAAGGACGTCTCTTCTTCGCTATAAATATGGATGAAGGAAAAGGCCTTCCCCCAACTTACACCTTTGCCTTGGCCGGAGAAGGAACAGAAAGGTTTGCAGCAAGGGAGGGAGTATCCTTGACAGAGAAACCGTTGTTGAGGTCAAGCTCTTGGTCTACAATGAAGAAAGGGTGGCGCTGGCGGTTAGATTTCTGCCATCATCAAACTGCCCGCGTCTTCACAAAATAGGGCCTAGGCCCGTCTTAGCAAGAGGTGGTCGGAAGGGGTGCTCCCAGGGACCTACGCGCGTCTTCATAAAATACATCCTCAACCACTCCTGCCGGCTGGGAGGAGATCAGACATCTATATTTTGTGACCTCAGGGTTTATAAGGAAAATAGATGTCCTTCGTTCTCCCCCGCTCTTTCCTTTGACGCATCTATCCCTTTTTGATGCGGTAGGAAGTTCTTCTACTTGTAATAGGATGTAATAGAGATCATTTTTGGTTGTAATCCTTCTTGATAATTCAAAAAATTTGTCTCGTGTCTTCTCTTTTGCTACTTCGAAAATGTCTTCTACGTTTTTCCTTTTCTTTGGCTGCTTAGGATTTTCACCCGTACCAGGATAGGCTTCGTATCATACTTACCGAATTAGAATCAAGACGTGGCCAACTGGTTCGTTACCAGATGCGTAGTCTCATTGGTCAACGATCTGGCATTCTTACCGAGATGCGCGTTCGATCGAACTGCCCAGTGCTGCTTTTGCTAGTCTCAGCACGGGCCTGATCTCATAGAGGGACGTAACCAGCTGGCTTGTCACCAGAGGTGTAGTCCTACCGGTCAGCGATCTGGCATTCTTAGATGCGCATATGACCGGACTGCCCCAGTGTTGTTTTTGCTAGTCTCAGCACGAGCCTGATCTCATAGAGGGACGTAACGAGCTGGCTCGTCACTAGAGGTGTTAGTCCTACCGGTCAGCGATCTGGCATTCTTACCGAGATGTGCATACGACCGGACTACCCCAGTGCTGCTTTTGCTAGTCTCAGCACGGGCTTGATCTCATAGAGGGACGTAACCAGCTGGCTCATCACCAGAGGTGTAGTCCTATAGCCTAGCGGTCCGGTACTCTTACCGAGACACGCGTGTGGCTGAACTGGAGAGTGTACTACAGCCGGACCGGGGAGTTACACTGCTGCCGAGTTCCTCATCTGGAAACAATTATATATTCAAGCTCATTCAGAAAATGAGAACTTCATATTGATTTTCAGAGAGTGATTACAATTCAAAAGTAATATCTTTTGAGGTGGGTCGCATTCCATGGTCGTGGCAGCTCTTTTCCGTCCATGTCCTCAAGTTTGGAAGCTGACTGCCCAGCAGTTGAGATCACCTTGAATGGCCCATGCCAATTCGGTGCAAGTTTACCTTGGGTTGGATCTCTATCTGCGGGGAGTGTCTTCTTTAGGACCGATTCTCCAACTAAGAATCTCATTTCTCTGACCTTCTGATTGTAACCTCCAGCCAGCTGCCAAATGAATGGCTGCTGCTTCTCTGTGTTCTTCAGCTAAATCCAGCTCTCAGGCCAGATTTAGGTCATTTTGGCCCTAATCGAAGAGTTCCCATCTCAAGGTCGGGAGGCCGACCTCAAGTGGAATCACTGCTTCCATACCGTAAGCCAGAGAAAAAGGCGTTACCGAGGTGGAGCACCTCGGAGTTGTCCTGTATGCCCAAAGGACACTTGGCAACTCTTCTACCCACCTCCCTTTAGCTCGGTCGAGCCTCTTCTTGAGCCCGTCGAGCATCACTTTGTTGGAGCTTTCGGCCTGGCCGTTGCTTTGAGGATAGGCTGGAGTAGAGTAGTGGTTCTTGATGCCGAGCCCCTGGCAGAAGCTCTTGAAGAGGTTAGAGTCGAATTGGGTCCCGTTGTCCAAGACCAAGATTCGCGGAATGCTGAACCTTGTGATGATATTCTTTTAGAAAAAGTTCTTCGAGTCTTGCTCGGTGATGGAAGATAACACTTCTGCCTCTACCGACTTGGTAAAGCAATCAGTGGCCACGATCAACCAACTCTTATTCCCCGAAGCTCGGTGAAGCGGTCCCACGATATCTAACCCCCACTGGGCGAAGGGCCACGAACTGGAAAGAGGGCTCAGGTCCTGCACTGGCTGATGAAGGTAGGGAGAGAACTTCTGGCATTTCTCACATTTCATGGCATACTGTTGGGCATCCTTCTGCATATACGGCCACCAGTAACTATGACTGATGGCTCGGTAAGGTAACGATCGTCCTTCGATGTGGCTTCCACAGATTCCTTCGCGTATCTCATAAAGAAAATCTTCAACTTTGTTTGGGTGCACACATTGAAGGTATGGGCCAGTGAAAGACTTCTTGTAAAGTTTCCCCTTTAGAGACAACCAGAATCGTGCTGCCTTGATTCTGAACTTGTGGGCTTCGAACTTGTTCTCGGGAAGCTGGTCGTCTCTGAGGTAAGTGATGATAGGGTCCATCCAGCTCGGACCGAGATCAATACACAACATTTGACGGGGCGGGGACGATTCTTTGCTTGATCTTCCCAGGGATTCTACTTAGACGATTCTCTTATTTCCTGCTTTAACGGCGGAGGCGAGGTTGGCGAGAACGTCTGCGTGAGAGTTGGATTCTCTGCAGACCTGTTTGGCTTCTGCTCTTTGGAATTGAATGAGGAGCTTTTTTGCAAGTGCAAGGTAGGCTGCCATCCTTTCGTCGTGAGCCTGGTAGTCTCCAGTCAGCTGGCTCGTCACCAACTGTGAGTCGCTGAAAACCACCAGCTGCTGCACTCCCAGAGTTTTAGCATTATTCAAGCCTACAATCAGTGCTTCATACTCTGCTTCGTTGTTTGATGCCTTGAAGTCAAGAGTCAGAGCCTGTTCGACGACAAGTCCCTCTGGAGTTTGAAGGACTACACCGGCGCCGGCTCTTCTAGAGGTGGAGGATCCGTCGACAAAGACCTTCCGGGCTGAAGCAAGGAATCGTTTCCAAGATCGCTCTTCTTCAGTCTCCGCGACTTCGTCTTCATTCCTTGGGCCTCCCAATTCGGTGCCGAGCTGGGTTGGTGCCGAACTAGAAAAAACAAATTCAACAATGAAATCTGCTAAAATTTGGGCCTTGATCGATGTCCTGGGTTGATATCTGATATCGTACTGCCCCAGTTCGACGGCCCATTTGGACACTCGTCCGGAAAAGTCAGCCTTCTTGAACAGAGATTTCAGTGGGTGCTCAGTCACGACCACTATTGTATACGTCTGGAAATAATGGGAGAGTTTGCAAGAAGCACTGACGAGTGCTAACGCTAGCTTCTCCATTGGCAGGTATCTGGTCTCAACGTCTAGCAGAATCTTGCTCGTATAGTAGATTGGCTTCTGCTGCTTGTCGTCCTCTCTGACGAGGACCGAGCTCACTGCGTGGTCCGAGACTGCTAAGTATAAGTAAAGCATCTCTCCCCGAGTCGGAGTTGAGAGCAGGGGAGGTGACGCCACATAGGCCTTCAGTTCTTGCAACGCATTGTTGCACTCTGGGGTCCACTCGAACTGTAAGTTTTTCTTGAGGAGTTGGAAGAAAGGCCGGCATTTGTCCGAGGATCTGCTGATGAAGCGGTTCAGTGCTGCGGCCATGCCGGTCAATCTCTGGACCTGCTTCGCAGTGGCCGGACTTTGAATCCCCTGGATCGCTGAGATCTGATCCAGATTGGCTTCGATTCCTCTCCTTGTGACGAGGCTCCCAAGGAATTTGCCGGAGCCGACAACGAAGGCGCACTTGGAAGCGTTCAGTTTGAGCTGGTACTTCTGAAGGATAGCGAACACTTGACGGGTCAAGTGGTCCTGAGACTGTTTGGACTTCATGACCATGTCGTCGATGTAGACTTCTACTGTCTTCCCGAGTTGGGCTTGGAACATCTTAGTGACCAGCCTCTGATAAGTCGTTCCTACATTCTTCAACCCAAAGGGCATCACCTTATAACTGTAAATGCCTCTGGGGGTAATAAACACAGTTTTCTCCTCATCTGGGCCATACATCGGAATCTGATGATATCCTCGGTATGCATCGAAGAAACTCATCCTATCATGACCGGTGGTGGCGTCGATCATCTGGTCGATCTTTGGAAGAGGAAAGCTGTCTTTGGGACAGGCCTTATTAAGATCAGTGAAATCGACACAGACTCTCCATATGTCGGTCTTCTTCTTCACCATCACCGTGTTGGCTAACCAGTCTGGGTATTGGACCTCTCTAATGGCTTTGGCGTCCAATAACTTTTCAACTTCTTCCACCACAGCCTCCGTCTGCGGGAGCCCTGTTCTCCGCCCCTTCTGGACGACAGGCTTGTGCTCAGGGTCGACGTTTAGCTTATGGCACATGATCTCAGGGGTGATGCCGGGCATCTCGAGGGGGTCCATGCAAAGACTCCTACGTACTGCAACAGGAAATCGAGGAGCTCGGCTCTCTTAGGCTCGGGAAGCGGACTTCCGAGCAGGAAATATCTTTCGGGGTCACTGGGGTCGATCCTGACCTCGGTGAGCTCTTCAATGCTCCACTGCTCGGGTTCCCAACCGACCCTGTCCAACTCCATTTCCAACTCGGCCATGTTTATCTGTTTGGGCTCCTTCTCGCCCGGTACCACGGCCACCATGCATCGCCTGGCCATCTCCTGGTCGCCCCTGATCGTGACTATCTCCATATTACCGTTCTTGTTTTCGAATGGAAACTTCAGCATCTGATGGTGAGTGAGCGTCATTGCCTCCATGCTGTGCAGCCAAGTCCTCCTCATTATGGCATTGTATGGGGATGGAGCGTCGACTACTAGGAAACCGGCCGTCATGGTGGCGCCAGCAATTTGGACTTTGAGAGAGACCTTACCTTTGGGATACACAGGCTTGGCACTGAAGCCAATCAAGGGAGTGCGAGCTTCTTGCAGGTCTCCCTCCCCAAGACCCATTCTCTTGAAACAATCAAAGTAGAGGACCTCGGATGAGCTACCGGGGTCGACGAGGATCCTCTGGACTTGACAGTTCTTCAGCTTGAATGTGACTATCAACGGGTCATTGTGCGGGAGCTGAACTCCCTCTAGATCTTTCTCCGAGAACCAGATCTTTGGTTTCTCCTTTCTAGTTTTCTTTGACGGCGGTCCGAGCTCAGCCGTCATCACTTGCTTTTCGTGTGAGGCCCTCATGGCCTCGGCACGAGATCGGTTACTCCCCTTGGGGGGAGGAGCTAAGTGGATGACATTGATGATCCTTTCGGATTCATCGCTATCCTGGGCTTTGTCCTCCTGGCGCTGAGCCCAGTTACTATTCACATTTTCTCCTTCTTGGACATAATCCTTTATGTGCCCATCCCTAACGAGCTTCTCTGGTTGTGATTTCAGCGACATGTAGTTCTCGATTCTATGCCCATTTTGCTTATGGTAGGCACAGTACTTGCCCTGGTCGCGAGTGGAAGGGTCACCTTTAATGGGCTGGGGCCAGTTGAAATATGGCTACATCTTGATCTTGATCTTGTTCAGGAGTCTAAAGATTGGCTCCTTGAAGATTGTGTTAATGGCTTTGAAGGCAGTAACGGCTAGTTCCTTAGGCCGGTGAGCTTGCTTGAACTTCTGTCCGCCTCCCGAGCTGGGAAACGAAGTCTTCGCCGAGCTGTTAGGAGTCCGATTTCGGTTCGCTTCCTCCTTCTGGGGCGGTCTCCTATCCTTCTTGGAGGATTGGTCCTCACGCCAGAATCCGAAATTCTCCCGAGCTCGGATCTCGTCCTCTTATCCTTCTATAAACCGATTCACCCTGGCCATAAGAGCTTTCATCGAGGCTACAGGGTTCCGAGCCAAGTCTTTCCGGAGATCAGTCCCCGGCAACAAGGCTTGCCGAAAAGTCGTTACCGCCACTTCTTCAGCTATGTTCTCCACTTGACTATAGATGGTCCAGAATCTTTTGGCAAACTGAGTGACATTCTCATTCTGCCTCATTCTGAGAGCCATTATGTTAGCGTTTGTTTTAGGGATGACTCTATGTGCTTGGAACTTCTCTAGGAACGAACCCCGGAGCTGCTGCCAGTCCGAGATCGAACCTTCTGGGAGCGCACAAAACCACCTCATAGGGAGGTCTCCCAAACTGGAGGAGAAGACCCTGCAGTTCAGATTGCCTATATCACCCCAGATCGACATCCTCTGGGTGAAGTGGCGCAAGTGCGCTGCAGGGTCGGAGGCTCCATCATACAGAACAAACCTCGGGATGCTGAACTTTTCTGGGAGAGGGAAACTCCTGATCTCTAGCCAGAAAGGTGAGGCGCCAAGGTCGTCGGGGTAGAACATGTCTGGCCGATTTTGGGGGAAATTGGCTACCTCCAAATTACGCAGCAGCGTCTGCTTCAGGTGCTGATCGACCCACTCTTTTAGGTCATTCTTGACTTCTAGCATGGTTTCTGATTTCCGCTCCATCCGGCTATTGCTGGAACCTTCATCTTCGGCTCAGTGGCATCTCTTCTCGTTGAGACTGTGCCTCAGATCCGCCCGGGGTGGAGGGATTTGTCTTCTTCGGGGAAGTGAGGCCGCAACCATTATCTTGTTTCTTCGTGGATGTTGCCACTGGAGCTGCTCCTGGAGCCGACGTATCTGCTCGTCCTTCTCTTGGAGGGCAAGGATTTGGGCCCTGGCTTCCTCAAAGTATGGGTTTTCGCCCCCGACATCGTAATCTTAATGGGTAGTCTGGTGTGACCTTCTCACCATTGGACCTTTGTCTTTTCTGGGACGTGTCTCCATGGGAGCACTCTGCCGGGATGCTTTGGAGGCGGAGGTGCCATTTTTTTTCCGAAGGATCAGTTTTGGGTCCTTCTATGATGACAGGGATAGGGGGAGCTTACAGGACGCTCCTCAACCACAGCTACAGCAATCGGTGCTCCGTCCTCCTTGTGGACGGGCGGACAAGGAAGGTGTCACCTTTGACGCTTGTGAAGGAAACAGCGATTCAGATCTGAAACTTCTCGATAAGAGACTACTATGGCTGATGCAAAGCATGACAGATTTTAAAAAATCTGATTTCTGCACTATGCAGCGGAAATCAGCCATAAAGAATCGCATAGAAACTCCATCAAATCATGATCAACAAGTGTATAATTAATAGAGATGATAGAAGACTATTACCTCGAAGATTTGTAGACTTCAAATCTCTGAAAAAATAGATCCAAAGGCCCGAACTCAGACTTGCAATTTGCAAACAAGTTGCTGGAATTTTCTGCACTAGTATTGCCTTTGATCTTCTCCTCTATCTCACTTCCAAATCTGATTGGCTAAGATGGTGGGATCTTAATCTAGGAAACAAGAACTATTTCTCCAAGGGAAAATCTCAGACCTTAAGCTCTCATCTATCAAGAAGAGAAGCAACCAAGGGCTGGGCGTGTGGCTCTTCTAGTGACTCTAAGCATAGTGGACGTCCAAAGGGTGCTTGGTTTCTTTTATAGAAACTTCTTGGAAACCTTTCCCATAAAGTTATCTCTCCTTATTCTAATTGATGTCCAAAAAGGAAAGACTTATTTCCTTTAAGAAACACTCCAATTTAGAAAAGGAAACCAAAAGGAACTTTCCATACAATTAGTAATACTAGTTGTAGAACACTTACTAATTTTAAGTTCCTAATCCAAAAAGGAAACTAACTCATAGGAATACTAATCCAAAGAGGAGTCCAACTTTCCAAGTAGAGAGTCCTACTCAAAGTTGGAAACCTTACCCATGGAAATCCTATTATGGACGTCCCACATATCAATGCACACCATGGCCCACATACAATTTATCTAGAGTTAAATTCATGTATGCCATCAAAGGCCTATTTGAATTTAAACTCAAGATTATTTTTCCACTAAAACAATTCATCCTTATGTTATCTAAACATCTTAGGAAACCATGCCAATCTTGGTAAGTGACTAGAGAAGGGACCAAAAGACATATTTGCCATTGGCTCCCAAAATGACCAAAATGTCCATGCTAAACCCATAGCAACATTAAGACTATTTTAACCTTAACTCATTCCACTAAAGAGTTATGGTTGAACTCCAAGGACAAATATATATTATAATAAGCTCATCATAAAATGACGGTTGTCTTCGACCTACTAAGTGTAATGACCTGAATGCCCCTCTATGTAACATCCATAATCGAGTCAGGTTATCATATGTACTATCAACCTTCCCGATCACATCTAAACCTTAGAACTTCATATCCTAAAACATAATCATCATTCGAATATCATTCTCTTGATCCAGGGAGCGACCCACAAGTTCAATATCCATATGGAACATCTATATACTAAGATCTTAGATTTTGATGATCAATCGGATAATTCTAAGGGGACGATTATTCCATCATCAGATGGCATAGATTCTATATTGCATTTGCACGTCCCAACTGATCAAGTCCGAGTACCCAAAACACAGAGCTGTTGACCCATGAAAAAGAATCTCACCCATAGTGAATTAAAGCACAAGAACTTGACTTCGTCAGTTCATCCACAAATGCTCAAGATTAAGAGCACTGGTTACTTAATAGCATGAGGTGACTTGATCTCTTTTCTGTGATAGTACTATTTTAGAGATCACACCTACAATGGTCCTGTTCAATGCATGACACATGCACTAATGAGATAGATCCGGGAAAGCCCTCCCGTGACTTAGGTATGTCACCCTATATAGGAGAGTATCTCATTATAACTTCTACCAAGATGAAGTGCCCAGCTCCATCTTTCAGTTATGAACAAATATGATGTTTCCAGTGTCCATGAATTAGACCTATCTGTGTGTAGACACTACACACCTAATTCATTTACTAGAAACAATGGGCCTTACACAACCATACATATATACATGTTTAAACATAAAAGAGTCTTTCCATTAAATAACCAGTTAAATATCCAGTAACAAAAGATGAGAATGCAGCTAGTGGGCTTTAGGGCATACACCAATCCCAACAAACTCCCACTTGCACTAAAGATCACTGCTTCCTAACCTAACACCCATAGACTCAACATGAGAAGTGAAGACTTTCTCAGTAAGAGTCTTAGTGAATGGGTCAGCTAAGTTATTTGCTGAAGCAATATGCTCCACCACTATCTCTCCATCCTGAATGAATTCCCGGATCAAGTGGTACTTTCTCAAAATGTGCTTGCCTTTCTTGTGATTCCTGGGCTCTTTGCACTGTGCTACAGCACCAGTGTTATCGCAGTACATGACAATCGGTTTATGCACTGCAGGAACAACTCCCAATTCCAACAGGAATTTTCTGAGCCATACCGCTTCCTTCGCAGCTTCCGATGCCGCCACATACTCTGCTTCCATGGTAAAATCAGCTATACAGGATTGCTTGACACTTCTCCATGATATAGCCCCTCCTGACAAAGTAAAGACGTACCCTGAGGTAGACTTTCTGGCGTCACTATCAGATTGGAAATCAGAGTCTGCATACGCCAATGGCGTTAGATCATCTGCTCGAAAGGTTAGCATATAATCTTTCGTTCTCCGAAGATACTTGAATATATGCTTAACAGCTGTCCAATGCATAGGTCCAGGGTTTGACTGATATCTGCTAACCATGCCAACGGCAAAACAAATATCTGGTCTAGTACATATCATAGCATACATGAGGCTTCCAACAGCGGATGCATATGGAACTCTCCTCATGCTCCCTATCTCTTCAGATGTCTTTGGACATTGATCTCGAGACAGTGGTACTCCATGTCTAGAAGGTAGGAGGCCCTTCTTGGAGTCATGCATGTTAAACTTGACCAATATCTTCTCAATATAAGAAGATTGGGATAGGGCTAACATCTTATTCTTGCGATCACGCAAAAGCTTGATCCCTAAGATATAGCTGGCCTCACCCAAATCCTTCGTCTGAAATTGATAGGATAACCAAAGCTTTGTGGATGACAATAAACCTACATCATTTCCTATGAGTAATATGTCATCTACATACAGAACCAAAAATGCAACTGCTTTCCCATTTCCTTTCTTATACACACATGGTTCATCAATGTTTTGATCAAAGCCAAAGGATTTGACTGCCTGATTAAACTTGATGTTCCATGCTCTAGATGCTTGCTTAAGTCCATAGATGGACTTCTTAAGTTTACAAACCATGTTATCTTGGCCACTAGCAATGAAGCCCTCTGGTTGCATCATATAGATGCATTCGTCAAGACTTCCATTAAGAAAAGCTGTCTTGACATCCATTTGCCATATCTCGTAGTCATAATGACATGCGATGGCCAAGAGAATCCTTATGGACTTAAACATAGCCACTGGTAAAAAGGTTTCCTCATAATCGATGCCCTCTTTCTGAGTATATCCTTTCGCCACCAGTCTTGCTTTGAAGGTTTCCACCTTCCCATCCACTCCTCTCTTTCTCTTGTAGATCCACTTGCACCCTATGGGTTTAATCCCTTCAGGTGCATCTACAAGTTCCCAGACTTGATTGGAATACAAAGAATCCATTTCAGATTTCATCGCTTGCTGCCACATGTCAGCATCTATATCCGTTACTGCTTCATCATAACTAGTAGGATCCTCAACCAGATCTTCAGAGTCTGTCTTAAAAGACACTCCTAGATATCTTTCTGGTTGTCTAGAAATTCTCCCACTACGACGAGGCTCCGGAGTGTTTAAAGGAATATCTTGTTCATCTACTGTCTCAGGATCTGGTACAGATGTTATAGGAGATCCCGAAAGAATCTCCTCAAGGGTTTCTTTACAACTAAGCTCTTGGTGCATCATACAATCATCCTCCAAGTACCTAGCATGAGTGCTGATGAGCACTTTTTGCTCCTTTGGATGATAAAAGATGCCACCTCTCGTTCCCTTAGGATACCCAATGAAGTAGCACATTTCTGATCTGGGTTCTAGCTTGGTAGCTTTATCATTCAGTACATAAGCTGGACAACCCCAAATGTGGATATGATTTAAACTAGGTTTTCGACCTGTTCACATTTCTTGAGGTGTCCTAGGTACTGATTTAGAAGGTACCAGATTTAAAATGTATGCTGCTGCTTCTAGGGCATATCCCCAAAAAGATATAGGTAGGGTTGCATGACTCATCATGGACCTTACCATATCAAGAAGGGTACAGTTTCTTCTCTCCGCTACACCATTTTGCTGGGGTGTACCCGGTGCAGACAACTGAGACACAATCCCATGTTGTGTGAGGTACTCCTTGAACTCACCCAGGAGGTACTCGCCACCTCGATCAGATCGAAGGGCTTTGATATGTTTTCCTAGTTGTAGCTCCGCCTCAGCCTTGAATTGTTTGAACTTATCAAACGCCTCAGACTTGCGTCGTATAAGGTATACATATCCATATCTAGAGTAATCATCGGTGAAGGTGATGTAATACTCATACCCTCCTCGAGCCGGTTTGTTCATAGGACCACACACATCAGTGTGAATCAATTCTAACAACTCCTTTGACCTTAGTCCCTTTCCAGAGAATGACCGTTTGGTCATCTTTCCCTTGAGACAAGATTCGCACTGAGGAAAAGGTTCGAAATCTAATGAGCTTAAAGGCCCATCTTCTACAAACCTCTGAATCCGTTTTAGGTTAATGTGACCCAAACATAAGTGCCAAAGATATGTGTCATTGATTGAAGATACCTTTCTCTTAAGGGAAGTTGAGCTTTCTTGTTGTACATTATGCAGTGTGGGAGCAATAGGATATATATAAAATAAGTTGTCATGTATTCTACTGGAACATATTATATTTCCATCTCTACTGATATCAACACCAGAATGGAAAGAAACTGAATAATTAAATTCAATCAATCTGGAAACTGAAATTAAATTCTTCCTCATGTCCGGAACATAGAAAACATTATTTAAAACTAATATCCTATTACATGGAAAATGTAAGGTAACAACTCCTACTACAACTGCCCAAACTTTAGCTCCAGTTCCGACTCTAAAGGCAAACTCTCCTTTCTCAATTCTCTGCATTATCTGAAACCCCTGCAATGAATTACAGATATGATTAGTGGCTCCTGAGTCTACTATCCATGAGTCAGTAGAATCAACCACTAGACAAGTTTCAATGTAGTATGAAAAAGATGTACCTTTCTTAACTGAGGCCAGGAACTTGGGACAATCTTTCTTCCAATGACCTTTAAGGCCACACTTGAAGCATTTCCCTTTGGGCTTTCCATCTGTACCCTTGTCCTTCTTATTACCAGCATTGTTCTTTTTCTGCCCTTTTCCCTATTCTGCTTCTTCTTGGACTTCTTCCCTTTCGGGTTCAGTTTAGAGGAAGACTGGAAAAAGTGGGCTTGGGCTTTGGGCTTCATGATGGCCTCTGCCGCCTGGAGTTCTTTCATTAACTCAGGTAGAGTCATGTCCATCTTGCTCATATTGAAATTGAGCTTGAACTGATTGAAAGATTCCGGCAGAGTTTCGAGAATCATGTCAGTCTGACTCCCTGCATCAATCTCAGCCCCTAGAATCTCAGCTTCATTGAAACAATCTATCAGCTTGAGCATATGCTCTCTGACAGGTGTTCCCTCAGCCATCCTAGCATTCATGATGGTCCTCATAGCAGCTTGCCTAGCTGGCCTGCTCTTGTCTGCAAACATCTCAGACAAGGACATCATGATTTCATAGGCTGTGTCCATTTGCTCGTGCTGTGTTTGCAACACGTTGGACATGGAAGCGAGCATGTAGCATTTAGCCATGCTATTCGCTTTCTTCCATTTCCTCTCAGCCTCTCGCTGGTCATCAGTATAATTAGCATCAATATCGGGACAGTTTTCCAGCAAGACATACTTGTACTCCTCGGCTGTGAGTACTATGTCAAGATTTCTTTTCCAGTCTACGTAGTTAGGGCCAGTCAGTTTATTCTCACGAAGAATGCACATCAACGGACTAAAAGAATCTCTACCCATCTTTTTCTGGATATAAAACGGTTTATAATTAGACATGCAGTATATATGTAATATGCATATGGTGCTTGTTATAAAAGGAAAAACAAAGCATGAAACTTTTTACATTATTCAACCCCGGTCATAATGTATCAGTGTTTCAACCTCCTCATAGACCCTCCATCGAAGGGATGGCCGAGCCTACAGTCACGTTGAATTAAGGCAGACTTATTTGGATTATCACTATCTGGACACACATCCAGTGGTAGTCCAATCACTGATTGGTTTGGCCTCATATGACAAATAACCCTTAACTCCTAAGGAGAGGTCATCACCGTCTTATGTCAAGTGTATAACCATCTCTTATGAAATTCCCAGAATGTCTATGATTAAGTCTTCCGGAGGGAAGAGACTTTTATCCTTCCTAGAAGTGAACTTTAGTAAAGAGCTCCACCGAAGGGATGGCCGCTCCCACCAACACTTCATTGACATTCTATAGAAGTGATCTTTAGTAAAGAACTCCACCGAAGGGATGGCCGCTCCTACTAACACCTCATTATGAATATTCACATTAGTTCACCCATTAACTCATCAAAGCGGTCTTTAGTTAAAGAACTCCACCGAAGGGATGGCCGTTCCCACTAACACTTTAATGAGATAACATGAACCGAAAATGGAGGGCCGTGGGGTCTTTCCTAAAACCCCTCTCCCACTTGATTATTTATCACTAGGGTTTATACTTTTCGACCTTTACATTGTTTTACTCAAAAGCTCTTTTTAAATCTAGCAAACTTGGTTAATCAAATTCATGACTTAAGTCATCTTAAAATCAAATAACCTTTGCTTTAAAACATTTGAGCAAATCCCTTCAAAGAGTCAAAAACCTATCTTGGGTTATGAAAACCCATAGGTAGCATCTAATTAGATTTTAGTTTAGCCTCCTTTGGAAATCAAGGGTACCAAGATAAACTAAACCCTATCCAATTTTAAACTTTAGACAAATAGAAGGTGCTGGTCTAAGTTCCGTTTAAAACAATTTGCCAAACTAAAAACAATCTAATACAATAAAGATGCCAATTTTAGAGCCTAATGGTGGCCATGTTTCTAGGTGACAATTATAGCAATTATATAAAGCATTCATCCATGCATTCCATATATAAAAGCAAATAAAAGTATGCATTCCTTTATGGCTCCTTGCTCTTAGGATTTCAAATCCTAATCGAATTAGGACTCCTCATGCATCTAGAAGTCTTGACTCCTTGATCTCCAAGGATTCCAATTTCTTGCAACCTTCTTGTCTCGAAACAAAACCAAAATTACATTGGAGATTCCTATGATTTTCAAGAAAGCTTACATCAAGACTAGTTGGAATAAAATTAAGGAAACTTTACAACTTCCTATGATTGCTAACCGCGCAATCGTACACTTTCCAACTAATTAAAAAACATCCAAATCCACATAACAATCATGCGAACCATCAAGGATGCAATACATGGATGCAAACAAAGAGGTTAGTGCATGCAAACTCACTATGTGCATCATTAAACAAATCTGGAAAATAAATTCCAGCAATGTTAATGAAACTTGCACACAACATGCATCACATCATAACTTTAATAGGGTGCCACCATACCCATAATCAATCTAGGATTAATTACACACAACGTGGGATCATGATTTCACATGGAGTGGCTCTGATACCACTGAAGGAAACCGCGATTCAGATCTGAAACTTCTCAATAAGAGACTACTATGGCTGATGCAAAGCATGACAGATTTTAAAAAATCTGATTTCTGCACTATGCAGCGGAAATCAGCCATAAAGAATCGCATAGAAACTCCATTAAATCATGATCAACAAGTGTATAATTAATAGAGATGATAGAAGACTATTACCTCGAAGATTTGTAGACTTCAAATCTCTGAAAAAACTAGATCCAAAGGCCCGAACTCAGACTTGCAATTTGCAAACAAGTTGCTGGAATTTTCTGCACTAGTATTGCCTTTGATCTTCTCCTCTATCTCACTTCTAAATCTGATTGGCTAAGATGGTGGGATCTTAATCTAGGAAACAAGAACTATTTCTCCAAGGGAAAATCTCAGACCTTGAGCTCTCATCTATCAAGAAGAGAAGCAACCAAGGGCTGGGCGTGTGGCTCTTCTAGTGACTCTAAGCATAGTGGACGTCCAAAGGGTGCTTGGTTTCTTTTATAGAAACTTCTTGGAAACCTTTCCCATAAAGTTATCTCTCCTTATTCTAATTGATGTCCAAAAAGGAAAGACTTATTTCCTTTAAGAAACACTCCCATTTAGAAAAGGAAACCAAAAGGAACTTTCCATACAATTAGTAATACTAGTTGTAGAACACTTACTAATTTTAAGTTCCTAATCCAAAAAGGAAACTAACTCATAGGAATACTAATCCAAAGAGGAGTCCAACTTTCCAAGTAGAGAGTCCTACTCAAAGTTGGAAACCTTACCCAAGGAAATCCTATTATGGACGTCCCACATATCAATGCACACCATGGCCCACATACAATTTATCTAGAGTTAAATTCATGTATGCCATCAAAGGCCTATTTGAATTTAAACTCAAAATTATTTTTCCACTAAAACAATTCGTCCTTATGTTATCTAAACATCTTAGGAAACCATGCCAATCTTGGTAAGTGACTAGAGAAGGGACCAAAAGACATATTTTCCATTGGCTCCCAAAATGACCAAAATGTCCATGCTAAACCCATAGCAACATTAAGACTATTTTAACCTTAACTCATTCCACTAAAGAGTTATGGTTGAACTCCAAGGACAAATATATATTATAATAAGCTCATCATAAAATGACGGTTGTCTTCGACCTACTAAGTGTAATGACCTGAATGCCCCTCTATGTAACATCCATAATCGAGTCAGGTTATTATATGTACTATCAACCTTCCCGATCACATCTAAACCTTAGAACTTCATATCCTTAAACATAATCATCATTCGAATATCATTCTCTTGATCCAGGGAGCGACCCACAAGTTCAATATCCATATGGAACATCCATATACTAAGATCTTAGATTTTGATGATCAATCGGATAATTCTAAGGGGACGATTATTCCATCATCAGATGGCATAGATTCTATATTGCATTTGCACGTCCCAACTGATCAAGTCCGAGTACCCAAAACACAGAGCTGTTGACCCATGAAAAAGAATCTCACCCATAGTGAATTAAAGCACAAGAACTTGACTTCGTCAGTTCATCCACAAATGCTCAAGATTAAGAGCACTGGTTACTTAGTAGCATGAGGTGACTTGATCTCTTTTCTGTGATAGTACTATTTTAGAGATCACACCTACAATGGTCCTGTTCAATGCATGACACATGCACTAATGAGATAGATCCGGGAAAGCCCTCCCGTGACTTAGGTATGTCACCCTATATAGGAGAGTATCTCATTATAACTTCTACCAAGATGAAGTGCCCAGCTCCATCTTTCAGTTATGAACAAATATGATGTTTCCAGTGTCCATGAATTAGACCTATCTGTGTGTAGACACTACACACCTAATTCATTTACTAGAAACAATGGGCCTTACACAACCATACATATATACATGTTTAAACATAAAAGAGTCTTTCCATTAAATAACCAGTTAAATATCCAGTAACAAAAGATGAGAATGCAGCTAGTGGGCTTTAGGGCATACACCAATCCCAACAGCTTGCTCACCCTTCTTTGATTTCGGGGGCATTTTCTGGGAAAAAGGATGTGGGTTGTTTCTTTCCCACAGACGGCGCCAATTGTGGGTGCGTAAAAATCACGGGCTTGATTAATGAAAGTCTGGGATCTCTCGGAGGCTCCCTGATGAGGTTAGTGTGCCCGCCCGGAACCTGAAAGGCAGGGAAAAAGAAGAAGACAATCGTCAGAAACCCGGGCTGTAGGCAGCGCAAGGCCCTCCGATGCTTAAGTTAGTTCAGGGGACTCAACAGTACGGTGGTGGAAGAAGAAAGACAGAGTGAGGGCTGTAAGGTCCGTGACCTTATTGGGTCAGTTGGGCCCAATATCAGGCCCAGACCCATTTAATTGTTAATATTTTATTAATTGTATTTTAGATATTTAAGTGGGTTTAGATCATGAGAGAGTTTCTTTTAGCATTAGAATAGTGTCTGCGAAGTTTCGTTCGATTCCGAATTCGTTTGATCATAGCAGGGGGTAGTTTGCAATTTAGGAAAAAATCGAGTGGACCCTAGGTGAATGGGATTGGAAATACCTTAAAACAAGCCAAATTTGCTTCAGTCCGGGCTCAGGCAGCAAGCAGGCTCGCTCTAGCGGGCTTAACCATCGCTATAGCGAGATTTGCTACTGTTCTGGAGCCCAGGCAGAATGCATTCTCGCTATAGCGAGACTACATTCTCCAGACAGCAACATCCACTTCAAACGAGCATAACTTTTGATCGGTTTGTCAGAATTTGGAGTTCTATATACCGATGGAAAGCCCTTGAGACATAGAATCCAATGTTTCTAGTTTCATCATGATTGGATGTCGAGAAGTGATGTAAATACTTAGATTATTAATCCATCTTATGTTTATGTTGGGACTGAGACTGGTAACCTAAGTTTGGGCCTTAGATGTTGGAAACCATGGATTTACTCTCACTTGACCATTAATGGGATTGAAATCGAAGTACGTGGCTTGGTGTGCTTCGATGGATTGTCTAGGTATTCGTGTATTATGCGTGGTGTAACCGAATGCATATGGAGTTGGATTGAACGATGCTTAACATGATTGTACGCCAAGGGATTTCCCTAGAAGCATCATTGGCTCAATTTCCACATGTACTCTGATAAAACATGCCGGATACAGGGATGACACCATTTGCCTAGGATTGGATTGTAATTCCTCCTTGATTTACGACTTGTATCCGTTGTTTATATTCCTTGTAAACTCTCTTGAAATAAAATATTTAAATAAATATGAAACATAAATTCTTATAGAATTTAGGACTTGGACCTGGCTTAGAGTGTACTTAGGAACCTATGTCATGTATTGATAAACATGACTAGCTAGCAATGAAAGGGGATTATCACGTGGTTTGCTAGTCTTGTATTGTCTTGGATGAGATAATCCCTATGATCTTGTCTTGTACATGGAACTAGCTAGACTTGCTTGTTTTGTTGTCTTCGTGTCAAAACCACTTTATTATTGTTTGCATGTTATGGCCATCTGCAGTTTGGGGTTTTAATGACGAACCGGTTACTCGGTTGTCGTGGTGGGCAGTTGGCGTTGGACGGCGTCCATGGTGTTGAATAGTTGGGAGCGGGCTTGGACCGTGCTGCTATTCCCAGGACCAGGAGCTTGGATCCTTCTGGAGCCGGACTTTGGTATCAGTAGTCTTGTATAGATTGTTACTGGTACCCCGGAAGGTGGCTTGTACAACCTTGGAGTCTCCCTCTTGTTCTTGTCTTGCATTGCATGGATAGTGGTTATTGCTAGATGATTGCAAGGATTCCTGTTATTGTTTTTATTGATTTTTATTCTCGCTTTATGCCTAGCTTCTCTTACCTTGTATTCATATGATCATGTACTTGTCAATATTCTACATTTGATGCATGTTATATTTATTATGCATTGCTTATCTATTGCCCAACATATCGTTGACTATGTTCCTTGGTGTGCAGACACATTAGGTGACTTCTACTATGAGGAGCAGGCCGGTGAGGAGATCCCAGAGGATCTCCAACCAGTAGAGGAGGCACGAGAGTCGCGTGCCGATGACGTAGAACAGCGTCATTACTTCCAGCACTAGAGAGTCACATGGGGATATTCATTAGACTTTTTACTTCTCTTTTATTTCTCGTTGGAACTTTCACTTTCATTGACTTATTCTTTTATTGGCCTTATTTATTGGGATGGCCAATGTAATGAATTATCTTAACTTCTTGGTTAGTTTTTGTTTATATCTTTCTTGCAACTTAAATATTCAAAGAGAATTATTATTCATTGCTTGAGATTCCATATGTCTAGAGTTGTATGAAGTCCACATTGTTGTACTACATGAGGCTTGAAATATTATATCCTCACCGGGGACTTACGATCCGTGGGCCCAAAGGACAAAATTTTTAATTAGTCATAAATTTCACTCTCCGGATCCTGTTTATTCTTTAATCGGGTTCGGGGGATGTGACATGATGGTATCAGATCAGTGGATGGTTTCTCAGGGTAAAAATGATAGAAACCATAGGAGGCGTGTGAGGATCTCGTTAGTCAGTAGGTTGATCTCTTAGTTTTATTTTCTGGTATTGTTTGTTAGCTTGGGGCATATTGGAATTAACCTTGAATATTTTACAGGATCATGGCTGGTAGACATAATACCCGAGGCGAGAGTACTAATTCTCAGAATGGCACTGAGAATCAGTTCCACCAATACATGGCAGCCTTTATCCAATCACAGAAAGATATCGCTGAGCAGAGCCAAAAGCAGAACGAGGATCAAGCTGCATTCCAAGCACAGATGCTTGAGGTCGTACAGAAGGTGGGTCAGCCACAAGCAAAGGAGTATGATCTGAGCAATTTGGTTGAGAAATTCAGGAAGAGATTTCCACGTGAGTTCCATGGCATTGAGGACCCCACTGTTACAGATGAGTGGGTAGTCAGATGGAAAAGATTTATGAGGTGTTTCGGTGCACGGGTATCCAGCAGGTGCAGCCTGCAGCTCACATGTTTCGTGGAGCAGCGGAGAGATGGTGGAAAATCGTCAAGCACCCATATGAAACAATTGAAGAAGAGGTAGCTTGGAAGACTTTCACGGAGCAGTTCCAGAAGAAATTCATTCTAGAGCACTACATAGATTAGAAGATGGAGGAGTTTGAGAGACTGGTGCAGGGTGATTTACCAGTACAGGATTATGAGATTGCCTTCACCCATCTATCCCGATTTGCTGAGAGTCTGATTAAGCCCGAATCAGAGAGAGTTCGAAGGTTCATCAAGGGCCTACGAGCAGACATCAAGATGCAGGTTCAGCGCAGCAGGTTGACCGACTATGATGATGTGGTCAAGGAAGCATATTGGGCAGAGGAGTCCTTGAAAGACGTGATAGTATTGGAGCAGTAGAGGTTATTAGCATTGATACCTTAGCCCAGGTCACAAGGTTCTTTGTCCCTGTTGTATCAACAGCCGGCACCTAAGAGGCTATGATTCGAGCCTACGCTCCGACAGTAGCCACAGCGAGTCTCTTGCATTCATTGTGGAGGGAATCATTTTGGCCGTGATTGCAGGAAGCAGTCCAGAGCGTGTTTCCATTGTGGAGACCTAGGGCATAAGGTTCGCAATTGCCCAGGAAAGACAGGAGTGGCACCACCAGTATTTCCACCTTTGGCACCCAGGCCACCACATCCTGCGCAGCCGTTGAGACAGATGCCTCCTGGACAGGCTAGGCTACAGCAGCAGCAGCAGTAGATGATTGTTCTACCACCTCAGCCACCATATCAGTGCCCTCCAGTACCTCAACAACGATATCAGCATAGACCCCTAGCACCTAGATTCCAGGGTCGTGGTCAGAGACCACCGCAGCAGTATCATCAGCAGCGTCCCCAGCAGGCTGGGAGAGCTTATGCTCTGACGTATGAGGAAGCAGAGGCTGCAGGGAATCTCATAGAAGGTACACTTTTAGTTTGTGGATTTGATGCTAAAGTTCTATTTGGTCCTGGATCCACACACTCGTTTGTTGCACTAGCATTTGCACTGCATTTGGGGGAGGATAAGGAGATACTACTATATGATTTGATAGTAGCAACCCCTGTAGGTAGACATATAGCTTGTAATGTTATCTACCCTATGTGTAGTATTCAGATTGGAGAAGTTAAGCCGACCGTCAGTTTGATCATCTTACCAATGGCGGAGTTTGATGTGATACTTGGTATGGATTGGTTAGCAGCGAACCAAGCGATGTTAGATTGTTTTAACAAGACCATGAAGTTACAGAGTGTAGACCATAGTATTGAGTTTATTGGAGCTGAAAAGCCCATCTCCACTCAGATGATTTCTGCATTGAAGGCAGAGCGGTTGATGAGGAGTGGTTGTGAAGGCTTTATCGCATTTATTGCAGAAGATAAGGAGTCCAAGTCTGTCGATGAGATTCCAGTGGTACGAGAATTCCCGGATGTATTTTCGGATGAGATTCCTGGTTTGCCACCTGTTCGTGGGTTGGATTTCACGATAGAATTGCAGCCAGGGACAACACCTATTTCGAAGGCCCCTTATAGGATGGCACCAGCAGAATTGAAGGAGTTGAAAACTCAGATTGAAGATCTTTTGGATAAGGGTTTTATCAGGCCCAGTGTTTCACCGTGGGGAGCTTCGGTGATATTCGTGAAGAAGAAGGACGGAACTATGAGGATGTGTATTGATTATAGATAGTTGAATCAGGTCACTGTTAAAAACAAGTACCTGTTACCGAGGACCGATGAGCTATTCGATCAGTTACAGGGAGCCCAATTCTTTTCGAAGATAGATTTGCATTCTGGTTATCATCAGTTGCGAGTCAGAAAGGAGGATGTTCCTAAGACTGCATTCCAGACGAGATATGGACATTTTGAGTTTCTAGTGATGCCTTTCCGGTTGACGAACGCTCTAGCAGTATTTATGGCATTGATGAATAAGGCATTTGCTCCTTTCTTGGATCAGTTTGCGGTCGTCTTCATAGATGATGTGTTGGTGTACTCGAAGACTAAGGAGGAGCATGAGCATCAGTTGAGAACATCTTTGCAGCTATTGAGGGAGAACCAACTATATGCTAAGCTGAGCAAATGTGAGTTTTGGTTGGAGCAAGTGGCATTCTTGGGCCACATTATTTCTAAGGAAGGACTGAAAGTGGATCCTAAGAAGATTGCAGCGGTTGTTAATTGGAGTAGCCCGCGGAATGTAGTGGAGATTCGTAGTTTCCTTGGACTTGCAGGTTACTACAGGAGGTTTGTGAAAGGATTTTCTACCATAGCATCTCCTTGACGAGGAAGGATATTCCATTTGTATGGATGGAAGGGTGTGAAAAGAGTTTCCAAGTGCTGAAGACCAGATTGACTACAGTACCCATACTAGCCTTACCCGCTGGAAGTGGAGGATTTGTGATTTTCATAGATGCATCAGGGATTGGTTTGGGATGTGTTCTCATGTAGCATGAGAAAGTGATAGCTTATGGGTCGAGGCAATTGAAAGACCATGAGAAGAAGTATGCCACACATGATTTGGAGCTAGCAGTAGTGGTGTTTGCATTGAAATTGTGGATGCATTATTTGTATGGCGAGAGATTTGAGGTGCATACGGATCATAAGAGCCTGCAATACCTATTTACACAAGGTGATCTGAATAACAGGCAGAGGAGATGGATGGAGTATATAAAGGATTATGATTTTCCGATCAAGTACCATCCTGGAAAGGTGAATGTAGTAGAGATGCTCTCAGTAGGAAGGCAGCATTCAGTGGTTGTATAATGCCTGAATGGAGATGGATGGAGTAGTTCAGAGGCATGGAAGTGGAAGTCTAGCCATTCAATGAGAAAGTCCTAGTTGCTACTATGGGAATTTGGGAGCCAGAGATAGTTAACAGGATTAAGGAATGCCAGAAGGATGATCTAGAGTTGCAAAGAATCATTGAACATATGGATGACAAGCCAGAGTTCAGATTGATTGATGGAGTTCTCTACTGCAAGGATAGGTTATGTGTGCCGGATGTTCATGACATCAAGTCAGAATTGATGACAGATGCGCACCACACCAGATATTTTATTCACCCAGGGAGTACCAAGATGTATCAGAATCTGAAGAATCACTATTTGTGGGTGAAAATGAAGAAAGAGATTGCAGAATTTGTTTCCAGGTGTATGACTTGTCAGCATATTAAGGCAGAGCACAAGAAGCCTCCTGGTTTGCTTCACCCGTTGGAGATTCCACAGTGGAAATGGGAGAATATCACCATGGATTTCGTGTCAGGATTGCCGAACACCAAGAAGACTGGACAGTTTATGGATAAGATGACTAAGATGTACAGAGACAATATAGTCAAGTTGCATGGAGTGCCTAAGTCCATAGTGTCCGATTGAGACACTAAGATTGTCTTTCGGTTTTTGTCTACTTTTCAGTCATCTATGGGTACTCAGTTGAAATTCAGTACAGCTTACCACCCTCAGACAGATGGACAGTCAGAACGTACGATTCAGACACTGGAATATCTCCTCAGAGTATGTGTTTTGGATTTCAAGGAGAGTTGGGATGAGAGTTTGCCTCTATGTGAGTTTGCCTACAATAACAACTATCATTCAAGTATTGGTATGGCACTATTTGAGGCATTGTACGGACGGAGATGCAGGACTCCGGCTTGTTGGGAGGAAGTTAAAGTTCGGAGTTTTCATGGCCCCTCAGAGATTGCTGATTCCAGTGAGAAGGTCAGAGTTGTTTAGATGCGAATGAAGGAGTCACGTGATCGTCAGAAGAGTTATGCAGACAAGAGGTGAAGACATTTAGAATTCCAAGTGGGGGATATGGTTTTCCTGAAAGCATCTCCGATGAGAGGTGTTGTTAGATTTGGGCAAAAAGGGAAGCCTGCCAAGAGGTTTGTGGGACCGTTTGAGATCAAGAGCAGAATTGGAGACGTGGTTTATCATTTGGTGCTACCGCCAGAGCTTGTAGGTGTGCACGACGTATTTCATGTCTCAATGCTTAGGAAGTATATTCCAGATCCTACTCACGTGTTGCAGCACAAGCCACTTCAGTTAGAAGCAAATGTCACCTATGTAGAGCGGCCGGCACAGATCATTGACACTAAGGAAATAGTGTTGCGTACTAAGACCATCAATGGGTTAAGGTACAATGGGAGAACCACAGTCTGGAGGAAGCTACGTGGGAGTTGAAGGATCAGATTCTGAAAGTGTACCCTTATCTTTTTCCAGATGTGGTATGTGTTGGCATTTGCGGGACCAATGTTCTTTTTATTTGTCAGAGTTGTAAGGTCCATGACCTTATTGAGTCAGTTGGGCCCAATATCAGGCCCTGACCCATTTAATTGTTAATATTTTATTAATTCTATTTTAGATATTTAAGTGGGTTTAGATCATGAGTGAGTTTCTTTTATCATTAGAATAGTGTTTGCGAAGTTTCGTTCGATTCCGAGTTCGTTTGATCATAGCATGGGGGTAGTTTGCAATTTAGGAAAAATCGAGTGTTTTTCTGAATTATTCCAAACGCCGTGATTTTTGGGTTTCTTGGAAAGGTCTCGTCGTGCTGATCATTTTTGTCTCTTGACTCATCGCGATCCGATGATTAGAAACCCTTCAAGTAGTCCATTCTTTAATCGGACCCACTTAAGGGGCATATTAGTCTTTTTCTTCTTCTCTTCTTCTTAATCAAGGATTAGCCCTAATCCTTATTCGTCCTCTGCAACGAAAGCAACCACAGCCCCTTTCTTCTTTCTCTTCATCTTCTCAAGCCTAGAGTTTTTGGGAGAGATCATCTCAAAGATCCGAACTGCACATCTTCTTCCTCGTGATCTTCTCTTTCCGCTAGTTCTAGTTTGGTAAGATTTCCCTCAATCTCATATTTTCAATCATCTTCTTTTTTGTTTAGATTAGGTTCAATCTTGATCTTTTTCCTTTCTTTATTCTCCTTTGCGTTTTAGGTTGTGTTTGTTTGGGTTAGATTATGGATTTGGGGGTAGAAAGGTTTCTCCTCGAGTTTTGCCTAATTTTCAATCTCCTTTTTCTTTGAGCAAGTAGTTATGCATTTCATAATATATATGTCTGTATTGTTTCTTTGATTGATGATGTTTCATGTTAGAATACCTAAATTCCAAGCTTGTCATGGTTAATTGGATTACATATGCTAAAATTGGATAAATGGGTTGAATGGACTTTACTTGTATATGGTTTGATGAATTGAATGGAGTGTGGTTTGAGAGAGAGAGCATGGAGGCTCTCCTCATGCAAGTACATGCCCGGGAAAGGCTTAAGAAGGAAAGGAATGGACCCTAGGTGAATGGGATTGGAAATACCTTAAAATAGGCCAAATTTGCTTCAATCCGGGCTCAACGGCAAGCAGGCTCGCTCTAGCGGGCTTAACCCTCGCTATAGTGAGATTTGCTACTGTTCTGGAGCCCAGGCAGAATGCATTCTCGCTATAGCGAGACTACATTCTGCAGACAACAACGTCCACTTCAAACGAGCATAACTTTTGATCCGTTTGTCAGAATTTAGAGTTCTATATACCGATGGAAAGCCCTTGAGACATAGAATCCAATGATTCTAGTTTCATCACAATTGGATATCAGGAAATGATGTAAATACTTAGATTATTAATCCATCTTATGTTTATATTGGGACTGAGACTGGTAACCTAAGTTTGGGCCTTAGATGTTGGAAACCATTAATTTACTCTCACTTGACCATTAATGGGATTGAAATCGAAGTACGTGGCTTGGTGTGCTTCGATAGGTTGTCTAGGAATTCGTGTATTACACGTGGTGTAACCGAATGCATATGGAGTTGGATTGAACGATGCTTAACATGATTGTACACCAAGGGATTTCCCTAGAATCATCACTGGTTCAATTTCCACATGTACTCTGATAGAACATGCCGGATACAGGGATGACACCATTTGCCTAGGATTGGATTGTAATTCCTCTTTGATTTACGACTTGTATTAGTTGTTTATATTCCTTGTACACTTTCTTGAAATAAAATATTTAAATAAATATGAAACATAAAGTCTTATAAAATTTAGGACTTGGACCTGACTTAGAGTGTACTTAGGAACCTATGTCATGTATTGATAAACATGACTCGCTAACAATGAAAGGGGATTATCACGTGGTTTGCTTGTCTTGTATTATTTTGGATGAGATAATCCCTATGATTTTGTCTTGTACATGGAACTAGCCAGACTTGCTTGTCTTGTTGTCCTCGTGTCAAAACCACTTTATTATTGTTTGTATGTCATGGCCATTTGCAGTTTGGGGTATTAATGACGAACCAGTTACTCGGTTGTCGTGGTGGGCAGTTGGCGTTGGACGGCCTCCATGGCGTTGAATAGCCGGGATTGGGCTTGGACCGTGCTGCTATTCCCAAGACCGAGAGCTTGGATCCTACTGGAGCCGGACTTTGGTATCAGTAGTCTTGTATAGATTGTTACTGGTACCCCGGGAGGTGGCTTGGACATCCTCGGAGTCTCCCTCTTGTTCTTGTCTTGCATTGCATGGATAATGGTTATTGCTAGATAATTGCTAGGATTCCTGTTATTGTTTCTATGGATTTTTATTCTCACTTATTGCCTAGCTTGGCTTACCCAGTATTCATATGATCATGTACTTGTCATTATTCTACATTTGATGCATGTTATGTTTATTATTCATTATTTATCTATTGCTCAACATGTCGTTGACTATGTTCCTTGGTGTTCAGACACATCATGTGACTTATACTATGAGGAGCAAGCCGGTGAGGAGATCCTCTGCCAACTGAGGAGGCACGAGAGTGGCATGCCGATGACATAGAATAGCGTCATCACTTCCGGCACTTGAGAGTGACATGGGGATATTCATTAGACTTTCTACTTCTCTTTTATTCCTCGTTGGAACTTTCACTTTCACTTTCGTTGACGTATTCTTTTATTGGCCTTATTTATTGGGATGGCCAATGTAATGAATTATCTTAACTTCTTGGTTAGTTTTTGTTTATATCTTTCTTGTAACTTAAATATTCAAAGAGAATTATTATTCATTGCTTGAGATTCCATATGTCTAGAGTTGTATGAAGTCCACATTGTTGTACTACATGAGGCTTGAAATATTATATCCTCACCGCGGACTTACGATCCGTGGGCCCAAAGGATAAATTTTTTAATTAGTCATAAATTTCACTCTCCGGATCCGGTTTTTTCTTTAATCGGGTTCGGGGGACGTGACAAGGGCTCAAGAGTAGTGTGTTCGATACCTGTGGTTTGGGAGGGCTTCTCTATTTATAGAAGAAGCTTCGTAATGGAGGACGGCGGGGCCCACTGAATTGTCTTGTACTTGGGCGACAGAGTCATGTCAGCCCAAATTCTCTTAAATGAAAGTCCCTTCCGTCCTCCATTCATTAATTGATGATCCGATTGGATCCGCCTTTCATTAAATGGCAGTCCAATCGGCCCACAATGCATTAAATGAGGGTCTGAATGAGGGTCCAATCGGGTCTCACCTTGTCTAGGCCTTTCGGCGGTAGTGCCATCGGGTCGTCGCCTAGAGCCTTACCTGATGGTGACGTAGCCGCTGGAAGCAGATCTGCCAGGGATTCTGGGTGGCTGAGATGTCTTCTCCGTATCATTTGCGCGTGCCCATATCATGCATCTTGTGACGTGGCCCGTTCTCCGGTAATGCCTTGGCGGTTAGCGTCCGACTCGGCTAGCATGCTGGTATGGAACCGAGATGCGTGACCGAGGTTGGAGGGGATTGCTGAGGTCAGACTTGACCGAGGTCAGCATTGGCTCGGTAACATCTGGCGCCTCGGCATCACCGCCTGTACATACGTTGCCGAGCCTGAGGCGTAATTAGTCGGTCATCTTTACCGGGGCTAACATAATCTCGGTACTTTTAGGAATGTCCCCAAATAGTTGCCATTCCCAATTTTCCAGTGTTTGTTAAGATGAAGGAAATAAGATAACCTCCTGATTTTCTTCCAGATGGATGATACATAATTTGATGTTTGAGGGTGCCAAATAAAGAGGTTTCTGAAGTACCTACTTCTATACCAGGATGAATAAAGAGAGGTAGAGATTGCTGCAAGCCAGCCAAGCTTAAGCATGGAAGCCTCATTCGGCTCTATAACTCTTTTCAAGCCTAGTCTCCCCTTCACTCTTAGGAAGGCAAACCACATGCCAACTCACCAGATTCTTTTTAGACAAATTGCAAGATCCCGACCAAAGGAAATTTCTCAAACGGCCTCCTAAAGTTGGCTTTAGCAAGTTTTCAATTTTTCTTAAGAAATTTATCTTTCGCTTTTCACCTCTACATAATAACAAATATACTTGCGTGTATGCACACACAAATATGTTTTGATCAAAAGTTTAAAGTACTTTATTTTTTCAAAAGTTCTTTCAATCTAAACCCACAAGCTTTTACCAGTCTTTCCAAGATAAAAAATCAAGAAGAGATGATTACAATAATGCAACAAATTTTCCCTAGAGCAAGAGATATCTTTGTAGTTTTCACTAAAGGTTGTTTATTAATTTGCATAGAAAATAAGAATTTATGGTCAAATGAACTCCGCCAAAAATTAAGACGTGGGCCCCGACTTTCCTATGATTTGAGTTGAGGGGTCATGTGTTCATTTTCCATTTTCCCTTCGTTCAGCTTCCAAGAAAAGATAATAGGTCATTAGATGGTCATTTTTAGATATTTATGTGATGACGATCTTTGGATATTTACCCTTCATTATTCGTTTTTGACCACTTAGGGCCAATTTAGTAACTTCACTAATAAGATAAAGTGAGGTGAATGGTCAAATTAAGAGACAAGAAAAGAAGATGGGTCAAATAAAATAGTGAAGGCTTTTTTTCATTTAATAAAATAAAAATGTAACTTTTTGACTTTAAAAAAAAAGATGGCTTTTTATTATTTATTGACATGAAAAAGTAACTTTTGAGTATTTTTCTAGTAAAAACTAAAAAGTAGAGGTGTTCTTTAAAATATGATATTATTTTACTTGATCATTTGTCTTTGATTATATGTTAAAATGAACATGCCCTACTTCATTAGAAAAGTGAATTTACCATACGGTCCTTTAAGACCCATATGATAATTACATAATAACAAGCCCGAAAAGTAGCGGCAACAATCTGATGCAGTGAGATCCAAGATCAGGACACGCAGGCCCTAATGGACCAGTCTGATGGGGTCCACATATTCCTTTATTTACTTATTTCTAGAATAGTAGGTTGCTTGATTGTTTAGGAAGATTTCCTTTCTAATTTATATGTTGATTAGGATTAGCTATTTCCTTTATTGCTTATTTAGGAACAATGCTACTCTATATATAGAGAAGCTCCTTATTGACATGTTCATGCTAGTTTTCTTAATAAAAGCTCAGAGAAGTTCTCGTGAATTCCCTTTTGGATATTTCCCCTAAGTGATCTTAGGATTTTTGAGTCTTAGGGCTCGATCTCACCGTCGGAGGTGTAGATTTTCATCGTGGTCTTCGGGCTACGCCATCAATTGGTATCAGAGCCGACGATCAATCTCAGATCGCCGGTTGAGATCGCTGATTCGAGGTAATTCCGTATCCCATCTCCCTAATTTTTGTCCATCCATTATTACCCCACCGATCATCATCATCACCCTGCCTCACAGCATCCACTCCCAATTCGCAAATCCCTCCCATCTCACGTCCAACCCAGCACCTAACTCCATCCATCCATCCACCAGTATACCACAATCATCACCCATCCTACCGAAAACCTCCCATCCACTTCCGAGCCCAAAACCCAAAAACCCATGCTCCATCGCACACAGTCACCCACCACCACATATCTCTCTTCGAGTAGCCACCGAACCCAGCCCAAGCCATTTTTTATCCCAGCCGCCTCCCCTCTCTGATCATCTATACCCTGCCGACCCCCAACTCAACTCAACCCAAACCTTTCCGTTGCAACCAGCCCCTCCATCGCACATACCCAACCACCTTCCCCATCACAATCGAACCCAACCAGATCCAATCTCCACCCACCGAAACCCTCTCTTACCACCCAACTTCTGCAAACCCCCAAACATGCTCAGTACCTAATTTCTGAAACCCTAGCCTCCCATCCCGCGCTTCACGAACCCAATCCCCACGCTGAAACCCACTTCCGAAAACCCTTTCAAAAAAAAAAAAAAAGAGAGCAAGAGTAGAAGAAGATTTTCTCCAAGATTGATCTGAGAAGTGGTTACCATCATATTCGCATTCGACCAGGTGATGAGTGGAAGACAGCGTTCAAAACAAGAAATGGTCTTTATGAATGGATGGTCATGCCATTTGGGTTAACAAATGCCCCCAGTACCTTCATGCGGGTTTTGACCCATCTGCTGTAGCCTTATCTTGGGAAATTCGTCGTTGTTTATTTCGACGACATCCTTATTTACAGCAAAACCAGAGAGGAGCATCTCACTCATCTCCACACTATTTGCCATCTCCTTCGTCGCGAAAGCTTCTACATCAATCTCAAGAAGTGCACCTTCATGAGCAGTTCAGTAGTATTCTTGGGATTCATCATATCAACGGAAGGCATCAAAATGGATCCAGAGAAAGTCAAAGCAATTCTGGATTGGCCACTCCCCACCACAGTAACTGAAGTACAGAGTTTTCATGGACTGGCTACCTTCTATAGGAGATTCATTAGGAATTTCAGCGGTATCACTGCCCCAATTACAGAGTGTTTAAAGAAGGGCGAATTCAAATATCCAATGCCGCAACTCGAGCTTTTGAGCAGATCAAACACAAAATCACAGAAGCTCCTGTCCTCCGCCTGCCAGACTTTGACAAAGTGTTCGAAGTTGCTTGCGATGCGTCCACCGTTGGCATTGGAAGTGTCCTTAGCGAAGAGGGGCATCCGATTGCTTTCCATAGTGAGAAACTCTCTGATGCAAAGCGCAAGTACTCTCCTTATGCCTTGGAGTTCTATGCTCTTGTTCAGTCACTTCGCCATTGGAGGCATTACCTAATGGGTCGAGAATTTGTACTTTACTCTGATCATGAGTCTCTCATACACCTTCATTCCCAACATAAAGTGGGAGCTAACTTTGCCAAATGGAATGCTTATATTCAGGAGTTTACTTTTACCATCCGCCATAAATCTGGGAAAGAAAATGTGATAGCGGATGCTCTCAGTCGCCGGAAACATCTTTTGACCACCATGGCTATTTCTGTACCAGGCTTCGAGCAAATCAAAGTGGACTATGAGGCGGACAAAGACTGCAGCACCATCTATCACGATATCCGTCAGGGTGAGCATCTCAAGCATCCTTACTTTAGCATTCATGATGGGTATTTATTTTATGGTAGTCGCCTTTGTTTGCCCAATACATATATTCGCGAGCATGTTATCAGGGAACTCCATTCCGGAGGATGCAGCGGCCATTTGGGTCATGATAAGACATTCGCTCTTATCGGAGATAGATACTATTGGCCACACATGACACCCTATGTTTCTCGTATCTGTGAGCGGTGTCGTACTTGTCAATTGGCCAAAGGAAGCAAAAAGAATGCGGGATTATATCAGCCGTTGCCAGTTCTCCAGGGCCCCTGGGAGGATATCAGCATGGATTTTTTACTTGGACTACCTATGACCCGCAGAAAAGTGGACTTTGTCTTTGTGGTTGTGGATCGTTTCTCGAAAATGGCTCATTTTCTTCCTTGTTCCAAAATAGCAGATGCCTACAAAGTTGCACAACTCTTCTTTAAGGAAGTTGTCCGTCTGCATGGACTTCCAAAGACAATTGTGTCTGACAGAGATACAAAATTCGTTAGCTACTTCTGGAAAACTTTGTGGGGCATGTCCAAAACAAAGCTGAAATTTTCTACTGCCTATCATCCACAAACTGATGGTCAAACAGAAGTCGTCAAGCGTAGCCTTGGGAATCTGCTACGATGTTTAGTGCGAGACCATCTTACCACATGGGATCAGGTTTTGCCTATGGCTGAATTCGCATATAATAACTCAGTCAACCGGTCCACAGGGATTTCTCCTTTTGAAGTTGTTACTGGCACCAGACCACGTCTACCGGTTGATCTCATTCCACTTCCTGTAGAAGCACGGCCAAGTGCTGATGCCGATAGTTTTATTCGCCATATGCAGCTGATTCATGACGAAGTTCGGCGCCATATTTCCGCAAGCAATGATTCTTATAAAGAACATGCAGATAAGCGCCGCCGTTTCGTTCAGTTTGAAGAAGGCGATATGGTTCTACTCCGTAATCGTCCAGAGCGCTTTCCGCCGGGTGCCAATAAAAAACTGCATCTCCGCAATTCTGGCCCGTTCAAGATTCTCAAGAAAATAAGTCCTAATGCATATGTGTTGGATTTACCACCAGATCTTGGATTACATGCTACCTTCAACGTTGAAGATCTTACATTCTATAAAGGCCATGACCACGACCGTCCGTCGGTTGAACAGGAGATTCAGCTCTCACCCTCACCAACCCCTCCAGATAAAATTGTTGATGTGCTTGATGTTCAGATTGTCTCCACTCGCCAAGGGGGATTTCAGAAGTTTCTTGTTCGTTGGAAGAATCATCCACTCTCTGATGCCACGTGGATTACAGCTATTGATTTCCAGCGTCTTAATCCCGATCTTTACGAGAGATATCAGGCTATTATCTCGCCGGAGTCGAGTTTTTCTAAGCCGGGGAGAGTTGATGCAGTGAGATCCAAGATCAGGACACGCAGGCCCTGATGGACCAGTCTGATGGGGTCCACATATTCCTTTATTTACTTATTTCTAGAATAGTAGGTTGCTTGATTGTTTAGGAAGATTTCCTTTCTAATTTATATGTTGATTAGGATTAGCTATTTCCTTTATTGCTTATTTAGGAACAATGCTACTCTATATATAGAGAAGCACCTTATTGACATGTTCATGCTATTTTTCTTAATAAAAGCTCAGAGAAGTTCTCGTGAATTCCCTTTTGGATATTTCCCCTAAGTGATCTCAGGGTTTTTGAGTCTTAAGGCTCGATCTCACCGTCGGAGGTGTAGATCTTCATCGTGGTCTTCGGGCTACGCCATCACAATCATTTTTTTTTCTTGGTATTTAAGCCCTAAATGCTCTGCTACCTCGAACGAAGCCAAATTATTTAAAGCAAAATTACCTAGAGACACACAGATTTCTTGTAGCAATATTGGAACAAGCAGTATCCGTCAAAACTGCAGGACAACCACTACAGGTGGACCCAGACTTATTACAACACACTCAATTGCAATTTGTACAAAATAGACCCTTCAATTTCTATTAATACATCTTACTAGTAAGGACACGCTCTACTACACATTTATACCTCACTATACTGCATATATATGTACCTCACCACATAGTACACTACAAATCACTCAACATGGCACTCATGTTGCACACTCAGGCACTCATACACACATACATGGGCATTTACACCCTAACATGACTCACAGTCATATATATATATATATATATATATGAGAATGTTCATATGCATCTTTTTCTCGTGATAGCGTGAAGAACACTCCACTTTTTACACATAAAAAGTACATTTTGTACCTCACCTATGTACTTAAAATATATTTTATATTTAAAATTTTTTTTAAAAAAAGTGTCTCTTACCCTATGGTGAGAGAAAAATACATATAAATATTTTCCATATATATATATATATATGCCCGTTGAGTAATTGATTATATGGCAAAGAGCTAGGTTGGTCACGTGTCTCTTTGGTCAAGGCGTGAGGCTCGAGAGAAACTTGAGTTGGGGTGGGGTGGGGTGGGGTGGGGTGGGGTGACTCATCTTAAAAGACATGGCATATTGGAATTAGATGAAGGGGAGATCTTAGGCTAACAGCCATTCCTCCGGCTTCAGACATATCCAAGTCTTTCCCATTTGCACCATCAGGCAACTTCCAATCAAAGAAATACAAAAGATTGGCAAGAGCAAGTTCCATAGTAAGAATGGCAAATGATATTCCAGGGCAAACCCTCCTCCCTGCGCCAAAAGGAATGTACTGAAAATGGTGACCCTTAAAATCAATAGGGCTGTTGGCAAATCTCTCAGGAAGAAACTCTTCAGGATTTTCCCATAACAAGGGGTCCCTAGAAATGGCCCATGCGTTGATGATGACTCTTGTCTTTGGAGGAATGTAGTAATCTTGTAGCACAACATCTGTATTGGACTCTCGCGGAATCAATAGTGGACCAACAGGACGTAAACGCAGAGTCTCCTTGATTACACATTTTAGGTAATGCATATGATGAAGGTCTTCTTCTTCCACCTTGGATTTTCTGCCCACCACACTTCTTACTTCTTCTTGGGCTTTCTGCAGCACCTCGGGATTCCTTATAATCTCTGCCATGGCCCATTCCATTGATATGGCTGTGGTTTGCGTTGCAGCAACGAACATGTCCTATGAAGTGAAGAAGACAGCATGAGTTACATACTATGAATATGAATTATTACTACTGTAAAAGTTTACATGAGTGAATTTAACTTGGAGTATATAATTAAGAACTGCCATAGTGGTAAGGGGTGTCCGTTCTTAAGAACTGCCTATGGTTTGAGCCCAGGCAAGTACCTTTCCTCATTTGAAGTTGTGCTACCTCACCAGAGGTCAACTCCCCTCGTCATAGAATTTCCTCCCTCACCCTTCCTCATCTGAAGTTGTGCTACCTCATCAGAGGTCAACTCCCCTCATCATAGAGTTTTCCCACCTTGCCCGAGGTTTACCCCTCTCACCCAAGGGCTCCCTCCCGATAGGGCTCTCAGCTGGGATACCAAAAAAAAAAAAAAAAAAAAAAAAAAAAACTATGGAGTAAATATATTTTAAATTGCATTTAAAGGGGCCTATCGGAGGTCAGTGGGCCTCTCTGTTTAACAAATTGGGCTCGTGTGAACTATAGAGACTTGGGCCTAGGTTGTATGCAAATCATGAGGTTGGGTCCACTTGATTTGTGTTCTATATAATTGGACCAGACATGTAGCATACCTAGGCCTGTATTTAATGGAACCGAGCCCATTTCCAGACTCAAATCACGACTCCAGCAAATAATTGTATATATGATATAGAAAATTTTACCTATAGTTTATAGTATTATTTGACCTAATATATGATCAGTGTGGTATGTATAGTTCTTATAATCATATTATTTATAGTACTCATTGAAGTCAATATCCTCCAACTGCCTCACTCTCTTGTGGTTGTGGGTGAGACACCTTTGCAAAAACGGAACCTACCAAAATAAATATTCTTCACTTGTATGGATTGTGGCCAAACCTTACTCAAATAGTTGGCCCATCCGTAGAAATTCAGCCCAACACAAGGAGACCACAACTTTGAGTGACTCACATTTCATCAGATATGATTTTTAGGGCTGGAGACAGATAGAGAACCATGCCTCACCGTAAAAAAAATAAAATATTATGATCAAAACTAACCAAGATCATGGCTTTGATGCTGTCCCTCTCAAGCTGCACCCCAAGCTCAGAACCCTCCCGCAAATGGAGCAACATATCCACAAAGTCTCTTTGATCATCCCCATCTCGACTGTCCATCTCCTTCCTCTCCTGATGCTCCTCAATCACACGTTCAAGAAAAGCATCCATGGCACGAGAAGCCCTCTTCGATCTCCCATCCAACCCCGTCACAACATCAATCCATGCAAGCCAAGGAAAGAAATCTCCCACACAAAAAGCCCCCAACAACGCCACATATTCCCTCACAATATCCAAAAATTCTTCTCCATACTTCTTCCCCAAAGTCACCCTCGATATGATACCGTTGGTCAATTTGGTCAGCACGTGGCGCAGATCAACGGCTGAGGAAGTGGGGCATGATTGGGAAACCTGGTCGATCATGGACCCCACCTCCTCTTCTCTAATGAGATGGAAAGATCTCACCTTGTTGTTGCTTAGAAGCTCGAGGACGCAGATTTTTCTCAAAAGCCTCCAGTACTCGCCGTATGGGGAGAAGAGGGTGTTCTTCCAGCCGTAGAAGAGGTGATTGGCTACACGTAAAAGGGGTCGGTTTGCGAAGGCGATATCATGGGTTTTCATGATCTGGTGGGCCATTTCAGGGGAGGAGATGATCAGGGTCGGGGTGCGAAAGAGATGGAGAAGCATCAACGGCCCATGTTTGTGGGAGAGAAGGCGGAGAGAACGGTGTGGGAGAGAGCCCAGCTGATGGAGATTTCCGATAATAGGAAGCTTTGGGGGAGATGGGGGTTGGTTGGGCTTCTTGGGTCTTGTTGCATAGAGGAAGAGAAGGAGAGCTGAAGCCAAGAAGAGAAGGGAAAGGACTAGAGCTGTGGCCATTGGGTTTTTGTTGAGTGAGAATGTGAGGTGATTGTTTATTTATTATGTGTGAGAAATTTGAGGGAAGTAGCGAGTCCGGAGACAGCTGACAGACTCGAGGCTCCGAGGCTCCTTGTGTTTATATAGAAATTCCCAATGGCTCTACCTTCTCTGTACCTTTAAGTAGGATAAATTCAAAGCTTTGCATACATATCTCTATGCCTTGGAGTGGGTGTCACGCCACCAACTGTTAGTTTTTTTTTTTTCCTTAGTTTTTTAAACTGATAAAGGTCGTTTGGTTTGAAAAATAGTAAAAATATTAAATACGCTATGCTAACTACAATCCGAGAATTGTTACATACGTAAATTCAGGTTTTCTCATTTTGCATCATTGGCTCGTCATTTTAGCATCATCGCATATATCTCATCGAGCACGACGATTTTCATATTGAACCTTACTTCATTTGACCTCATATTCATTAAGTGGACTCTCATTTTACTTTAAATATAAATACAGAAAATAACGAGGGCCTTCTTATAACCAGGAAAATATTATGTTAAAACTCAACCCATTATCTCCCTTTTCAATCGATCACTGTTGTGCAACAGAGGAGTTAGTGTTGGAAATTAGGTGGGCCTCTAGGATAGGTTTCAAAAACTTTTGACACACTTGATGCAGGGGTCAACTATCCAGAAGGCTACCAATCTGTCCAAGATGCAAACCCTCAATCTCATCTGTGTGGGGATATTTCCGAACTCACCGGAATACTGGCCTGACGCTCCATCTCATGCTCCAGCACCAGCTAGTCCATCTCGGCGAGGCTCGGTCTCGGCGATAGTGCCAGCCTCCAGTTCAACCAAGTAATTCCACTTCGGCCATACGCTCATAAGCTCCACCTCGGCCATGGCATCCCCAGCCCGGCTGGGGATTTCGTCCCGGCTCTCCACTTCGGCGTCCCTGCAAGGTCTCCAGCCAAGTCAAGGTCGCCCCCGACCTCGGCTCACCGACCTAGGCAACATGCCCTAACCTTGGTCACAATGCCAGAGCTAGCCGAGGCAGGGGCTAACAGCTGTCCTCCCGTGGACGCTCAAGTATGCTACAGCACGTGCGACAAGACAGGGCACTGTTGACACCAAAAATGTCACTTTGCCTCTTCAAGATCCAAAGAGCTACATGAAGTCGCAACCTGCCATAAATAGGCAATGCTGCTTCCAAAAATCAAATCTTGTCAGAATCAAACAAAAAACTGCAAGATTCTTCAAGACAGCCAAAAGAGGAGTACACAAGAAGTTTCGGGCCATTTCAAAATCATTTGGCCTAACTTCGCTTCTCAGACAGCCGAAAAGGACCTCTCGGCGGCAAAGCTCTCCGGGACCATGGTTTCCAAGACAGAGCCTATGGATCATCTTAAAATGACTCCAATAGGTTCCCTGTCAAATTTCAAGTCAATCGGACATCGGTTGACCGCACATCAAACCGCGACATCTTCATCGCGACAAAAAGCAAGTCTACTGGTGATAGGACCCCAAAAGGCTTCAAAACTCAAACAAAAGCCTATGGTTGGTCTTATTTATTGCTCAGGAGGCTTCACACCAAATTTCAGGTCATTCCGACATCGTTTGACCCAGTTTCAGCTTCTGACGGAAAATCGGCAGCTCTGCGCGACAAAGTCTTCGGCTTTCTCAGGAAATTGGAAACTTTGAAAAATAAAATGCAAGGATTCTCATCAGGTTTCCTACAAAGAAATTAGGCCAATAAATGGTCAAAATGTCAAGGAAAAGTACAGGAGAAAAAAGAATCGAAAAACAGCAAAAACGGACACAAAACGGGACACAAAAGGGGGAAACCCAGGGTCGCAGACCCCTGCGACCCTGGGCCAGGGTCGCCGGCGACCTTGGAACCCGGGGTCGCCGGGAAGGCCCCGGAAACCCCGGTTTTCGCCGTTTTTTCGCGATTCGAAGAGCCCAGCCTCTGGTACTTTCCAAAATTCATGCTTTTGAGACACCAAGTCCTCTGACATCCGTCCAAAACACGGGTCAATCATCAAGAGTATCGAAAACAATATTGATCGCCACCCGGTCAACCAAAAAAAGTGTGCTTTCTACCCGACCGATCGAGAAATCGACAAGACAGATGGCACCGACCCGTTGTTGGCAACAAACACCTGAAATTACATGGTCATCTGATGTCGATCTACATGAAGATCCATCGATGATCATCGACAGAAGAATCCCAAAAGACGTGGCACGGCCCGCGACTCTTCAGCTGCTCGGCGACCACTTAATGCGATTAATTGACTACCTTTATTACAGTCATTAATCCATTTCTTTGGACGGCCCAATCAGAAGCAAGCATTCGGGAGTTACAAGTCAAGAGATTCATGGCATTTAACCCATGAAACTCCTCCCATCATGGCGATTAAAGGCAATTAAATGCCCTCAATCTCCTCCGGCCAATCAGAAGCCAAGAAAAAGGAGTTACAAAATAAACAATTCAATTTTGTAACTCCTCCCATTATGCGGCTTAATGACAATAAAAGCCCATAAACCCGCCTAAATGACTACCAAAAAGCCTATAAATAGGAGAGCTCTCCAAGAAGAAAGGAGCATCAGAAAAAAGCACAAACACACAGACAGAAAGAAGCACAGAAATCCAGAGAAAGGAAAAAGAGAGAAAACTCTGCGGAAGTTCTACACCGGCCACCGCAACAAGGTGACAAAAGTCCCTTGGGGGTACCCCCCCAAGGTCCTTGCCTTCTCCTCCTGCCTCCAATGGCTTAGATGTGGCTTTTCAGCCCGTCTACTCGGCTTTTTATTGGACATAGGACCTCCTTTTGGTCTTTGTCCTCTAAAAACCCGAGGTTATAGCCAAGCCAAGCGAATCAATAGCATCCTCTGTTCTCATCTGCATGGATGATGGCGAAGCCCACATATGGCTTGCGACCGTCAATCTAAACGGGTCCCCCACAATCTCCTGAGAAGTTAGATCCTCCTTTTCTTGCTTTTCATTGTAGTTTGTATTTTTTCAAAAGAGATAAAAATCACAATTCTTGTCCTTCATTATTGATAAGGATTGTAAATCGGCTATAAACGCCAAAATCGGCTATAAACGCCAAAAATCGGCTATAAATGCCAAAAATCGGCTATAAACGCCAAAATCGGCTATAAATGCCAAAAAAATCGCCTTTCACGGCAAATCAAGAAAATGTCTCTTTTCTTAAATATATGTGCAATGGAAAACTTGAAAGAAGTTGATTTCCTTTTTACTTGCGAAGGTTGATCTCCGGATCACCACTTGCAATTCCAAGTAAAAATAGAAAATCTGGCACACCCACAAAAAAAAAAAAGAAATGTTGATGCACGCCCCTGCCCCCCGGTTACGAAAGGGTCGGACCCGACGGACTCCCACGTCCGCCGACCTCGGTAGGAACTCGAGCAGGAGCGCGGTCCATCAAGCTGGCTCCACCCGGTGGGACCCGTTTATTTGAGAACACGATGCTAGAAATGAAATATTTGCATATCATATATTTTGCTCTATGCTTATATTTCTTTTCTCGATTCCTTGGCTACTTTATAATTGGTGGCCTATGTTGAATTCCGCATCTAAAAAAATGAGATGAGATTTTTTGTTTGGAAATTTCTAATTCTTTGAATTTATTTCCACTCTTTCTCTTTTCAAAAAAAAAAATTTTTAAAACAAAAAACAAAAAAAATCAGATTTTTCATTTTGGATTCAAAATTGAGAAACTTTGATCCTCTCCCTTCTGGGCACTGGCGCTCACGGAAATCGCTGAGACCGTGTTCGGATCAGGGGTTGGGCCATCGTTTCTCTTCGATGAGTTCATTAAAGATCTAAAATATATATATATAAAATATATAAAAAAAAAATTTTAGATTTCTCAATTTGGATTCAAAATTGAGAAACCTTGATCCGTTCCTATCGTTCATCGCGCTTGCAGAAATGTTGAGCCTGTTCGACTAAGGTTTTGGGCCATTGTTTCTCTTCGATGAGTTCATAAAAAAAAAAAATATAATTAAAAAAAAGACATAGACCACTAAGGTTAAACCAACTGTGTTCTTTGATCATGGTTGATTCAAAGAAAAGCCTTGTCCAGAGTGTGGAGACAGCTTGACTGTTCTAGGCAAGGGTCCTCCAAACGGGTTCATTAAGTAATCCTACCCTTACCTGGGGGCAATTCTATCAATCAAGATTTCATAAGACCGGGTTAGGAGGCCTATGTGTACTCTCTCGTCTTTTAAATAAATAAAAATAATAATAAATTTTTTAAAAAAAAAAAAAATTTTAAAATAAAAAATAAAAATAAAAATTTTTTCAAAAAAAAAATCTTAAAAATAAAATAAAAAAATAATAAAAAAAAAATCTTCAAAATCTTCAGAAAAAAAAAATTCCGTCATTTTGGGTTTAGATTGGAGAAATCTTGGTCTTCTCCTTTCTGAGCACTGGCGCTCATGGAAATCGCTGAGACCGTGTTCAGATTGGAATGCCTTTTGCTCTCTTTGATGAACCCGATATTGACTTTTCAAAAAAAAAAAAAACTCGTCATCTTTAGATTCAGATCCGAGAAATTATGGTTCATTTCTTTCTGAGCACTGGCGCTCGCGGAAATCGCTGAGCCCGTGTTCAGATCGGAATACCATCTGCTCTCTTTGATGAATCCAATCTTGACCTTTCAAAATAGAGAATCTCATCTCATGAATGTGGTCTCAAAACATTTGTGTCTAGCGGTACTAGTACGCCCTTTCAGGGTCTACTGTATTGCGACCGGCACATCTGTAACTCCAACTTTATATTCTTCTTACCTCGAGCAAGCTCTGCTTCTCGATAAGTCCAATTTAAGTTCACAATTGCTTCTAGCAGTCACTGGGATGCCCATTCCGGGCTTACCATACCTGCGATCAGAACAATTGTACCTTCTATGGCATTTTGCCTTCCTCATATTGCTTGGGTCATCTACCTCGAGCAATTTGAAAAGACGAAACCATAGAACTTCCCATTTATGATCATTATATTCTTATGATTACTAATGGATGTGGTCTTGTTTCAGAAATTTTCGAAAAACTAACAATGGCAGCTTCACTAACCATTACTTTCGATGAAAACAAGCACCAACTCATGCTTCAACAGAAGCAAACCACGCGCACCTACAAGCGCCCAAACAGCTGCCGAAGCGTCAACTCCCTCGGCAACTCTCTGAACTCCGGGTCGACCTCGACTCCCCGGACTATCGTCTTTGGGACGCTGGGACCATTCCCACTTCCTGAGGAACAAACTGCTCCCTCCAAGAAGCAGAAACTCGCCTCTCAACGTGTCACTATCGTGACACCAAAGGCGAGCACCAGAAGGCCTGAAGCCCGTGGCAGCCCCACGAAGCCTCAACCTGCAAACAACCAGGTCTACCCCAAGACTTGGTCCCCAAGACCTTCACCAAAACAGAGAAGGTCCCAAACATCCACTAAGCCAGCATTCCTGGCCCCACTCAAGGAGAACCAGTTCTATCCTCTTGCCTACATGAAAGAGGAGAGACCCATCTCCGACTCGACTTCCAAGTCATCCCAGCATGAGCCGGCTTGTTCCTACAAGCCCAAAATCAAGTCATGCATCACAAGGCCTCTACAAGCACCTGCTAAGGCCTACAAACCTGCAGTTCGACCCTTCATCTCTACAGGGGCCGAACTTCAAAAATTCAAAGCTTCGCTGCAACAGGCGAAGGATAGGGTTCGCATCCTGTCCTTGCCCAGCTACAAAGAAGACAGGCTCGGCTGCTGCGCCCGAGGGAGCACATCCTTCATCGTCAAAGCCCAGTCAGAGCTGACCGAAGCTCAAATTGCTCGTCGTATACGCCGCCGCGCGTCATACCGACAAAAGAGACTAGAGAAGCAAAGGACCCAGCCTCCCACACTTCAAGTCTCTCCCAAATGGGTCGAAAAAGAAAGAACCAACCAAGTTGCTGCCGTCCATATGGTTGGAAAAACCAGAAGGCGCCAAAAATCAGCAACAAAAATCCATGTCCGACGTCCGATGACCCGCAGCGTCTCCAGGACAAGAAGACATTCAGAAGAATCCCCTGCTCCTTCAAGCAAAGGACAGCAGAGTGATCCTTCCTCAAGCTCCTCTTCAAAAAGAATGAGCCCCAGCTCAGTCACCAGGACAGTTTCTTCGTTCGAATCACGAAGGATGAATGTCTTGGCTACAAATTCTGAGCCACCACCCCGCAATCCACCTCCAGAAGATGCGATCACCCGCATCCACCAGTTGGAACAGGGCCAGCAGAGGATTGAAACTCTGATGGAAAACCTTCTCCTCGCCTTCCAAAATCAGGCGAACAATGAACCTCCTCCGAATCATCAAAACGACGAGGTAAATGGAGAAGAAAATGAGTCACGCGCCCTTACCAAAAAGGACGTAGACGGTATCCTCGCCAAAGCAAGAGAAGAGGATATACTCAAGGAGCATGGGATCAAGCCACCATATCCCTTATGGATGGACTCGGTCCCGTTCCCCACCAAATTCAAGCATCCTACTCTCCAAACATATACGGGGAAAGGATCAGCCAGACAGCACGTCATCCACTTCAAGATCCTGACGGGAGCTATCGCGGATCAAGATGCACTCAAGATCCGCCTCTTCGTAAGTACCCTAAAAGGTACGGCCTTCGATTGGTACTCCACTCTGCCGGAGGACTCAATCCAAAACTGGGCCATGCTAGAGACACGCTTCCTGACTCACTTCAAAGGTGAAGATCACCCCGCTACTATGGCTCAGCTGTGCAGCCTAAAACAGGGGGAGAATGAATCAACATATGACTTCATTCACAAGTGGAAAGCAATGGCATACAAATGCTCTGATGTATTGCCACAAGCGTCGCTAGTCGACATCTGCCGAAACAACATGAGAGCTAGAATCCGCTCCATGATCATCGGCAACAAATCAAAAAACCTGGGAGAACTCCTAGAAGCTTCCATGGAAGCTGAAACGGTGATTAAAGACCTCAACAGTCAGAAATCATCAAGAAAAGAGCCAACCGCCATTACGACCTCAAAACCAAAGAAGAAAGAGGTCCTCAATGTGCAGACCAAGTCAGCTCCTCAGCCACCAAAGAAAGCTGAAAATAAAGCTGTTGGTAAGAAACCTGAACTCTCTGATGCCTTCAAAGAACGAGTAGAGAAGAAATACCCGTTTGATGAAGATGTTGATGAAATCTTCGGGGCTCTTGTGGCAAACGGCAAGCTCACCTTGCCTGAACCAAAAAGACCGGGTGATGTTGGCAAAACCAACGATCCTCGGTACTGTCCATACCACCAGATGATCTCGCATCCTCTCAATCAATGCTTCATTGTGAGAGAGAAAATAAATGAGATGTGGAAAAAACGGAGTCATCACCTTTGACAAAACTATGGGTCTGCCTCCGTCAACATGGTGACATGTGGACAAACATCAAAATCACCGAAGAAGAAGATCACTACTTCCTTCAAGGTGATAAACTCAATCCAAGCGTCCGAGGGACTGGTTCCTTACCCGACACCAGACGGACAACCGATATGGGTACATCCCGATCTCCTGGAAGATGAAAATTGGGAGGTCGTGAAAACAAAGCCTACAGCTCAACAGCGAAGGCAGGCTAGGAAACATCTCCTCAAGCTCAAACGGCAAGAGAAGACCCAGCCAAAACTAGAGGTCAAAGAAAAGGCAGAGGCTTCCTCTACCGCTTCACTGGAGGTAACAAAAATATCCCTTCCAGAGACTTCAAAGGGGGTAAGGAAATTCACTCTCAGTGATTTCATGCCACCTCAATTTAAAGAAGCCATGCAGGAGGCATCATACTCTTGCAATTCGGTAGTTGGATTCTCCATTGATGGATACGAGTCCAGCGACACCAATGATGGATTCGAATCCAACTACACAGATGAGTGGGAGGAGTCCCTTGAAACAGGAGAATATCTCTCCGATGAAGAATGGGTTCCTGAGTCTCATCTTATGCCAGTAATCTGGTATAACCCCCTACAGCCACAAGGATCCTGGTCTGATGATGAAGAAGACCAAGAAGCTGTACAAGAAAATGCTGCTGACCCAGCACCTCTCATTACTCCAGTGGAAATCAACAATGTTGAGCCACAAAGAGATGATGAAGAAGAAGATCCGGCTCCCATGCCTGATCTTGAAGAATATGCAAGGATCTTGCAGCGACTCGCTCTAGAACAAGAGCAAGAACGCGTCAACGAGCCTCCTCGCAATCCAGAGCCTGAAGTCCCTGAAGACCACCAGGTACATCCTCCCTTAACTCCTGAAAATGGAGAAAATTGCTGGATAGACGATCCTCTCACATCCGAGGATGAGTCTGACTCCGATCAGGCAACGTCTCCCGTCAGAGCTTCCTGTAATGTGATAATTCGGGATTATAGCTCTTCCGAAGCATCGTCTGATGAGAGCACTTACACTCCGGCGACGCCTAGCAATATATCTTCTGGAGCCACCTCGTCTCACGTGACTTTCACTGAGATGACACCCTCTCAGGTTTCTTCTCCTGAGACTGTGACTTAAAAGTTCACACCCTTCCTGACTGAAGAATTCCCAGCTATTGATGCTTAGGACGATGAATTAGTCAACGAAGAAGAAAGATTGCTGGATGCTGTTCAGGACTTGTTCCCGGAAAATGCTCCATGCAACACAATCACTGAGGATGGTAACTCTGCTGCTGATACATCCTCAGTAAATGAAAAACGACAGCCTCTTGATCCTGAAGACAATCTTCCAAACGAAGACCCTTCTCAAGAAGCTCTCGAAGTTGGTAGAGGCACCCGCTCTGGCCGGGACTACCACAAAAATTACAACCAATCTTCCTTTACATATGTAAATCCTTCGGGAAAAGATGTTGTAAGCGCCCCTAGTGGCAACAATGATGAACATGCAGGCCCTAAGGAGGCTTTCAAGTATGACTTGATTGAACACTTCAAGCACATACCTGCACGTCTGCACATCCTAGATTTGTTGCGAATGTCTCCGCACACTCGTGATAATCTCATTTCGGAATTACAAAAGCTGAATGAGGATGTCGACAAACATGCCCCGCAAGTCCTCCAAATTGAAATGGATTACCGTATCAAAAACTCAGAAGCCTCCTCAAAGGGAGAAAAGAAGAAAACTGAGGGATCATGCATTGAATGCCTCTCGGTTAAAAAAGCAGCCAGTGCAACCATCGCCTTCACAAAGGATGACCTCCTACTTGGCGAAACCAGGCATAACCGACCCCTGTACTTCACAGGGTATATCAAGGAAATGCCTATGCATAGAGTTCAGATCGACCCAGGTTCTGCACTCAACCTCATCTCCACATCGGCTCTTGAAGAGTTGGGCATCCCACCCAGCAAACTGAGCCACACATCTGTATCTATCTTTGGATACGATGGGAGTACTCAAAGGCCTATCGGCAAAATCAGGTTCAAGTTGCAGATCGGTGATCTTATCTCTGAGGTCACAGTGTATGCAATAAAGACCCCTTCATGCTACAACATCCTTCTCGGACGCCCTTGGATCCATGAGAATGTTGTTGTCCCTTCAACTCTACATCAATGCATTAAGTTTGTTGGCGACGACGGCATGATACATCGAGTCTTTGCGGACAGAAAACCCTTCAAAGGTAAAGAAGTCCATTTCGCAGACTCACAGATGTATGAAGGTGAAAAAGAAGAAGAGGAGAAGCACACAGCATCCTTTGCCGAAAATCTCCAGAAAGATAAAGGCAAAGCTCCTCAACAATCACCGGAAGAAAATAAACCATCCGGTAAATCTGAAGAGAGCATGCAAACTCCCTTCATCATCTCCCTCAAATCTTCAAAGCCTTTGGTCATCACAACTAAAGTGAAGAAGGCAAAACAAAAGCCTGGGGGCAAATTTGTTGTCTCTTTCGTGTCTATCATGCAAGACACGGACTCGGATTCAGAGCCAGCAAGTTCAGCATGCTCTTACTCCAATGGAGACAACTTCTGACATAGAAGATCCTACGTCAGCTTCCTTCGTTGTTCCAGCAACTTCAACAAAGGAAAAGCCGATCTTCTTCCATAAATTGGATGCTTCTTCATCAAACTCCATGCTTGAACCTTTCCAAAATAAAGGTACGCCTCAACTATCCTTATATAGTTCTGTGGCACAAGCTATTATGAAGAAAATGGGCTATGACGCTCAAAACCAAGTCGGTTTGGGAGAAGGACGCGGTATTCTCACGCCATTGGGGCCCGTCTTGACCAAAAGCCAGCTGGAAGATTGGAGACTCTACGGCTATGTAGAAAAGTCTTCACACGGGTTAGGGTATGATCCTGACACTCCCTTGAGACAGTTGACACAAAGGCTTAAAAGTCAATATACTGACCAAGCCTCAACATCTCAAGTCCATGAAGACATCGATCTCCCTGGATATCTCTTTGATGAGTCACCTGACAAAGATCCAGGAAGCTCATCCAATTGGAACGATTTCTCCGAAAATGAAGAAGAGTTGTCCGATGGCACAGACGTGTGGACTTCTGACCAAGAAGAACCCTCATCTCCAAAGAAGTAGCCTACTTCGACTCGGTTTCAACAGGCAATTGGGATCATCTCATAGCAAGCCTTGGGAAAATTACCGATCAAGAAGACCCGTGGAAAGGAACAAAACCTTGGTCTGGAAATGCCCTTGAAACCCCAGAAGGTTTCGTTGAGCTGGAAGCCTCCGAAAATATTGTGGAGGAACCACCTTCGAACCTTCCAACAGAAGATCCTGTTCAAAAGATAGACTTGGGAACACCAGATAACCCACGTCCTGTATTCATAAGCAAGAATATAAAGGATGATGAGTTACCTGAGTATATCGCCTTTCTTCGTGAGTTCGTTGATTGCTTTGCATGGTCTTACGCTGAAATGCCAGGCTTAGACCCCAAAATAGCAGTTCACAAACTCAATCTTCAAGAAGACATCAAGCCTGTCAAGCAAGGCCAAAGAAGATTCCGTCCAGATGTGATGGATAAAATTGAACAAGAAGTTCAAAAACTCAAAAGCGTCGGCTTCATCCGTGAGGAACAACATCCTGAATGGTTGGCCAACATTGTCCCCGTGATAAAGAAAAATGGGCAGATCAGGGTCTGTATTGATTATAGAGACCTGAATGGCGCATGCCCAAAAGATGAATTTCCGCTCCCCATACCAGAGGTAATGATTGATAATACCTGTGGATTCGAGCGAATGACATTCATGGATGGTTTCTCTGGCTACAATCAGATAAAGATGCATCCCGAGGATGAAAAACATACATCCTTTCGAACCCCATTTGGCGTGTATTGTTACACTGTCATGCCATTTGGTCTGAAGAATGCTGGTGCCACATATCAGAGGGCTATGAAAATATTCCAAGATATGCAGCACAAGACGGTTGAATGTTACGTTGATGACCTCGCCGTCAAAAGCAAAAGAAAAGAAGATCATCTCGAAAACCTTCGAGAAGTCTTCCTCCGGCTTTGCAAACACAAACTGCGAATGAATCCATTGAAATGCTTCTTCGGCGTCTCGTCGGGTAAGTTCCTCGGATTCTTAGTTCGGAAAGCTGGAATAGAGCTTGACCCCATAAAAGTCAAAGCCATTCTAGAAATGCCCTCTCCAAGAACCTTGAGAGAACTCAAAGGGCTTCAAGGGAGATTAGCCTACATCAGACGGTTCATCTCCAATCTTTCGGGGAAATGCCGTCCATTCTCCCGGTTGATGAAAAAGGGTGTAAACTTTGTCTGGGATGCTGACTGTGAAGCTGCTTTCCAAGATATCAAGTCATACCTGACAAAACCTCCAGTGTTAGCTGCTCCTACCACTGGAAAACCATTCATCTTGTACACAAGAGCCCTTGATCACTCTTTGGGAGCTCTGCTTGCGCAAGAAAATGATCAAAGAAAAGAAGCTGCTCTATATTACCTCGGCCGCATGCTAGTAGGTGCAGAGCATCACTACTCTCCAGTCGAAAAAGAATGTCTTGCAGTGATGTTCGCCGTATAAAAGCTGCGTCACTACTTGCTTTCCAACACAGTCTACCTAGTCTCGAGGGTCAACCTCTTGAAGGTCCTTGTCACAAAGGCAGGTTCTCTCAATGCTCGACTGGCAAAATGTTCCATCCTTCTGTCACAATTTGATATTAGGTATGTACCACAAAAGCAATCAAAGGGCAAGCTCTAGCGGACTTCCTTGCAGAGCATCCATTGCCTAAAGATTCTCCACTCAGAGATGATCTCCCAGACGAACCAGTCTACAATGTGGAGACTTTCTCACAAAGTGCCTGATGGACCGCGCTCCTGCTTGGTTCTACTGAGGTCGGCGGACGTGGGAGTCCGTCGGGTCCGACCCTTTCGTAACCGGGGGGCAGGGGCGTGCATCAACATTTCTTTTTTTGTGGGTGTGCCAGATTTTCTATTTTACTTGGAATTACAAGTGGTGATCCGGAGGTCAACCTTCGCAAGTAAAAAGGAAATCAACTTCTTTCAAGTTTTTCATTGCACATATATTTAAGAAAAGAGACATTTTTCTTAGTTTGCCGTGAAAGGCGATTTTTTTGGCATTTATAGCCGATTTTGGCGTTTATAGCCGATTTTTGGCGTTTATAGCCGATTTTGGCGTTTATAGCCGATTTACAATCCTTATCAATAATGAAAGACAAGAATTGTGATTTTTGTCTCTTTTGAAAAAATACAAACTACAATGAAAAGCAAGAAAAGGAGGATCTAACTTCTCAGGAGATTGTGGGAGACTCGTTTAGATTGACGGTCGCAAGCCATATGTGGGCTTCGCCATCATCCATGCAGATGAGAACAGAGGATGCTATTGATTCGCTTGGCTTGGCTATAACCTCGGGTTTTTAGAAGACAAAGACCAAAGGAAGGTCCTATGTCCAATAAAAAACCGAGTAGACGGGCTGAAAAGCCATATCTAAGCCATTGGAGGCAGGAGGAGAAGGCAAGGACCTTGGGGGGGGTACCCCCCAAGGGACTTTGTCACCTTGTTGCGGTGGCCGGTGTAGAACTTCCGCAGAGTTTTCTCTCTTTTTCTTTTCTCTGGATTTCTGTCTGTGTGCTTGTGCTTTTTTCTCTGATGTTTCTGATGCTCTGTGATGTTGTGTGATGTTGTGTCTCCTTTGGAGTGCTCTCCTATTTATAGGCTCTTGGTAGCCATTTAGGAGAGCTTATGGGCTTTTAATGTCATTAAGCCACATAATGGGAGGAGTTACAAAATTGATTTGTTTATTTTGTAACTCATTTTTCTTGGCTTCTGATTGGCCGGAGGAGATTGAGGGCATTTAATCGCCTTTAATCGCCATGATGGGAGGAGTTTCATGGGTTAAATGCCATGAATTTCTTGACTTGTAACTCCCGAATGCTTGCTTCTGATTGGGCCGTCCAAAGAAATGGATTAATGACTGTAATAAAGCTAGTCAATTAATCGCATTAAGTGGTCGCCGAGCAGCTGAAGAGTCGCGGGCCGTGCCACGTCTTTTGGAATTCTTCTGTCGATGATCATCGATGGATCTTCATGTAGATCGACATCAGATGACCATGTAATTTCAGGTGTCTGTTGCCAACAGCGGGTCGGTGCCATCTGTCCTGTCGATTTCTCGAGTCGGTCGGGTGGAAAGCACACTTTTTTGGTTGACCGGGTGCGATCAATACTGTCTTTGATACTCTTGATGGTTTCCCGTGTTTTGGACGGATATCAGAGGACTTGTGGCTCAAAAGCATGAATTTGGAAAGTACCAGAGGCTGGGCTCCTCGAATCGCGAAAAAACGGCGAAAACCGGGGTTTCCGGGGCTTTCCCGGCGACCCCGGGGTCCATGGTCGCCGCTGACCCTGCGCCCAGGGTCCCAGGGGCCTGCGACCTTGGGCCAGGTCGCATGGGCCTGCGGACCCTGCCCAGGTCGCAGGGGTCTGCGACCCTGGGGGGATTTTCCCCCTTTTTTGTCCCGTTTTCGTCCGTTTTTGCCTTTTTCTGATTC